>CM065703.1:29773837-29776337 GCA_017654935.2 Phymorhynchus buccinoides
TGCATAAATGTGTGTGTGTGTGTGCGTGTGCGTGTGCGCGCGTGCGTGCGTGTGTATATGTGTGTGTGACAATATGTGTCTGTGTGTGTGTGTGTGCGCGCACGCGCTCGGCGCGTTAGTCGTATTTGAAAGGCAATAAGACTGAGACAGGAGTGTTGCACTAACTAACACAATTGTGCTGTCAATCTATTTCAGCCAAAATGAAACTGAGAGCGATGCGACGCTGGTCCTATGTCGTGAACATCCTGTGCTTTGTTATTGGTAAGTTGAGAAAAAATAATATAACAGTATTATGCCTAGCCTGTCATAGTTGCCTTATTAATCTCGTGTAGGTGAAGACGGGGTAAAAAGTCCATGGGCGGGTAAGAAGCCCATGCCAATTATCTCATGAAATGAATTAGCAAATTTCAGTCACATTTTGCCCATGAGACGAGTGTTAATGTCTAGCATTCGTCTCATGGGCAAATTTGACTGAAATGTTCTATCTTTCATGAGATAATTGGCATGGGCTTCTTACCCGCCCATGGGCTTTTTACCGTGACTGAAATTTTCTTTATTTCATGAGATAATTGGCATGGGCTTCTTACCCGCCTATGGGCTTTGTACCCCGTCTTCACCTATTATTTCTCCCCCCCCCCTTTTTTTTTGCACCTGCACTCTGCATCTTAACTTTTTGTGTTTAAATTGTCAGTCTATTGGTTTGTCTCACCTATCCACTCAATTGTCGAACTTCGTGTCTCTCTGTCTGTCTCTATCTCCCCTTGTTTTGTTTGTTTTCTTTCTCTGTCTGTCTGCCTCTTTGTCTGTCTGTCTGTCTGTCGCTTCCCATAATATAAGCCCTCAAGGAAAAACTAAAACAGCCAACAACAAAAAACACACAGAAAAAAACCTAAGCCCAAATGCAACAAATAAACAAACAAACAAACGAAAAACTTCCAATCATTTTTGTCATTAAGGGAGAGTTAGGGTCATAGAGAACACCAGGATGGTGATGTAATGATGGGGAACAACAACAACAACAACAACAACAACAACAACAACAAAGAGTTCAACAACAGCAACCACAACAGCAGCAGCAGCAGCAGCAATAACACTAAAAACAACAACGACAACAAAGCAACAACTACAACCAGACAGATTTCAACAACAGCAACCACAACAGCAGCAGCAGCAGCAACAATAACACTAAAAACAACAAAGCAACAACTACAACCAGACAGATTTCAACAACAGCAACCACAACAGCAGCAGCAGCAGCAACAATAACACTAAAAACAACAAAGCAACAACTACAACCAGTTCAACAACAATAAAACTGCCTTCAAATAATGGTTCTGAGATGTAGATAATGACATACAGGGGAAGTCACCGAGCAAGAAAGTCGGTGAATGGGTTTAACACGGCACATTGCAGCTTGCTTAGGTCTACTCAGGGATGTACAGTAGACTGTACATCCCTGGTCTACTGAACTGCTTTGCTCCCTAACAGTATATATATGGCAAACGTCAACTTTATACCCCTATTTCCCCGCGCACACCCGGCTATTGTTGTATAGCTCCGCCCCTCTTCATTCATCTGTCTTGTTAAAAATTCGGGACTTTCTTGGTGTTGCACTGCCTCCGGGCATTACCTCCAGGATCGTTCCCACCGTCTTTATATCTCCTAATGTCCCATATGTGTCTGTTCCAGACTGGAAGACGCTAAGCAGATTTTCACTCACTCACACTCTTCATTCATCCAGGCTGTTCTGTCAACCAACGTCTCCTCTCTGATAATCATGAAGTTGTGTTTAACAGGCCGACATACCAATATAATAATTAGTTTATTTTTCGTTCTTAAAGACCCCCCACGTCACGTGTCACATTCCCTCTTATGCTAGGAATATTTCTTACTAGCTGTAAGAGGGAAAACACGTGAAATCCGTTATTTTGACACGTGACGTGGTGGGTCTTTAATATGAGATAATTCATTGAAATATCGCACATAAACACAACAGTTACGTTTCAAAAATGAAAAAAAGACGACAATGCAGAAAACAAATAAACATAAATTTCGTCTCCAATGGAACTTTGTAGAAGGAATGAAGCAAGCGACTTGTACGAAATGATAATTGTTTTAAATTTAAAAAAAGTCCTACTTAGGCTTTTATTTATGCATCAGTGGATGCTCTTCTCTATTGAGAGAGGCATAGTTTAGCTACACTATCATAGATATTTCTCTCTTTTGTTTTGCTGCCCCATCTTCTGGGCCGTACAGTGGCGTTGCTCCCACGCCGCTCATTCCGAGTCCCAACTCGCAGCCACACCTCCGCACGTTCAGGTCGCAGAATCCGAGACCAGTAGTCCAAGGGTTTTTTCGCTTTCTGTCTTAATGTATTGTTCTTTCTCGTTCATCAAAATTACCCTAAGCTAACACTAATCCTATTTCACAGTCGTGCCCGACCAAAGCAAACTTGCTTTTTTTTAAAGATTTATAATTTAGTGACTTTTTTTTTCAAAGA
>CM065703.1:29788837-29798837 GCA_017654935.2 Phymorhynchus buccinoides
ACAGAGGCATCCTCCAATATCTGAAGAAGAAGAAGAAAAAGCATTACCAGGTGCTTGACAGACTTTGAAAACGAAAAGAAAATCTGCGAATTTTGAAACAAATGTAAGTTTGAATACAAATTATTATTATGACAATAATAAAAACTGTCCCATTAAGAAATGACGGCAAAAGATATTGAAATACACATAAACTTCCAAACGATAAGAAAATGTAAATTTCATTGCAAACGAGAGGTTGGTAACTGATTTTGTGACAAGAAATGTACATATAGGCCCTGAAGTTATAAACAACTAATTAAAAAACACACCATTCAGTCAAAAAGCATAGCTTTTTCGTTTAAAGATGGAATGTTATGGTACTGATTTTGATAGGGTGCGTAGCGCTATTGCTACGTATCGAAAGAAGTACCCGTTGTTGCCACTACGACCCATAGAGAACAATTATTGATGACTGTGGCAATCTGTCATTGTGAATTCCAACAAACTAACCCTAACCCTAACCCGAACCCTTTTCGTAACCTAACCCTATTCCTTACCTAAGTTTCACCCTGTTTTAGCCCTAACCCTAACCCTCAGTTGCCGTAGTGATTTAGCCCAGAAGTGTTATCGATACGTAGGGATAGCCGTGCTGATTTATCTTGGTAGTGTTATCGTTACGTAGCGATAGCGGGATGTCCCCACCTTGATATACACTAGCGACCAAAAGTTAAGGCCCAGGCTTTGTTTTCAGTAGTGTTCGTTAATATTTTTTTTACACAAAGAAAGGAAAGTGCAAGCAGGCATCAAATGAGTTGGGCTGTCACTTTCAATACTGTTGCATGTGCCTAAACCTGTTTTGCAGATTATACTGTTCAGTGAACGTGCTGAATAAGCATTTAGATAGTGCGTAAATTAATGAAAATTGCACTACATTTTGACCGTATTTAGCTTACTGAGCAGGAATTATGGGGAGTTTCGGCATAGTGCATGTGCAAACAATGACCCCCATGAACACTACTCAGCAAAAGTGGAAGACTAGCGGGTATTTAAATGGCGATCATAGGGGCTACAATAACCATGCCTCCAAGACACAGATTGTCTGCACTGGATCGCGGGTGGGCTCTGGGATGGCTCCAGGATGGAATCTCCGGACGAGAAGTCTAGACGTCTGGTAGTGAGCCACTCAGTCATTCGACGCTTAGAAGAATGTTTCCGAGCCACAGGAAGTGCCGAAGAACGCCCACGCTCTGGACGTCCCAGAATAACAACACAGCATGACGATCGTTTGCTCCTGCTGTCAACGCTGCGTGAGAGAGCCACCACTGTCAGGAAACTGAGAGGCAACCTGAGACAGGCGGCTAATGTCAACGTCAGTGAAAACACCATCCGCAGACGTTTGCGTGAGTTTGGCCTTCGTTCACGGGCAGCAGCCCTCTGCGTGCCACTGACTCGACGACATCGTCGAGCTCGAATGGCGTTCTGCGGCCGTCATCAGCGCTGGGCACGGCAGCAATGGGGCAGGGTGCTGTTCACCGACGACTCCCGATACACCTCGTCTCACAGTGATGCACGGGTGCATGTGTGGCGATGCCCTGGAGAGCGATTCATTGACGTCTGCGTTCGGGAGCATGATCGGCATGGAGGTGGATCGGTGATGGTGTGGGGAGGGTTCTATCTGCATGGAAGAACCCCTCTCTATCTCATTCGAGGCAACTTGACTGGTGTCAGATACAGAGATGAGATTGTGCGGCCCCTCATCATCCCAACTTTACAAGCCATGGGACCGGGGTCTGTCCTTCAGGATGACAACGCCACTCCTCATCGGGCTCATGTGGTGACCGACTGTCTGCAGCGTCAGCAGGTGCATCGCCTGGACTGGCCCTCCCGTTCCCCTGATCTGGCGCCCATCGAGCATCTGTGGGACATCCTTGGCCGCCGAGTTCAGGAGAAACATCCTCCTCCAGCTGATGTCAATCAGCTGTTCCACTCCCTGCAGCAGGAATGGCTTGCCATCCCACAGCAGACTCTGGTGACACTTGTTCAGTCCATGAGGCAAAGATGCATCGAGTGTCTCGCCGCTAACGGGGGCCATACACATTACTGACTGTTCCAAAGTGCATTGATTCTGAGTGTGACTTTTCAAGAGGAGGGGTAAGTTGTTGAAATGGGCATTTTTGTTGACTGAACTCGTTCTGATTAATGATTTTTTAAAATGAACTTAATGTTAAAAGAATAAATTCAGTTTTGTTATGAGCTGGGTGCATTGTATTGAGTTCGTGAGTTTTCGGAGATGATTGTCTTTCTGGGCCTTAACTTCTGGTCGCTAGTGTAGGTCACGAGTTAAGTCGAAAAGCAATTGTCTCTGACACACGTGTCATTTGGTTGCTTCTTTGTTTGTTTGTTTTGCTTAATAAGATACTGCTTAACCCTTTAACCGCCAGCCATATTTCAGCCACAAAATGCCATTAAATTTACCCGGGTAGAGAACAAAGTCCATCTGCAGTATTGGGGATTATTCTGTGACGTATATAAATTAAAGTTTATCCTTACTTCCCAAAACTAAGACAATAGGGTCTTTGGATAATAGGCCCCAATTTGATGCCTTTTAGTGACATAGGTGTTAAATCACTGGGGTTCTAAGATGCGACTTTGGCGGTGAAAGGGTTAAGCATGGTGCCCTGGGGAATATGATTTTATGAATAAAAAACCCTTTCATCGCCACTGTCGCCTCTTGGCACCACAATGATTCAACACCCATGTCACTGAAAGGCATCAAATGAGGGTCTGGTATCTAGTGACCTTAATATGTTCTTAAATTTGGGAGGTAAGGACAGGCCCACGTCACAGAGGAATCCCCAATATTGCAGACATAATCTTTTCTCTACCGGGGTAAGTTTAATGGTAGATTTTGGCTGAAGAATGGCTAGCGTTGAAAGGGTTAATTAAATTAAATTAAAATGTTCATGCGCAATTTAGGAATTTGAGTATGTTTCTAGAATATTGTTCACAGAACACAAGTTCGAAAGGAAACAAAATGGTAAAACAAAAAATTGAAGGCATAACTGCCAGAATGTACTATTATTCTTCCTGGTTTAAATACCAGAAGATTCCACCACAAAAGAATACAGAAGACTGATAATTAATTATTACCTTATGATATTTAACTGGGAAAATGAATAATACATGAAAGCTAAAAACTCAACAACAACATAATCCTTGTAAATATAAGAAAATCATCGATAATGTACCTAAAAGTAGTTCATCGACTGTGTGTTTTTCTTTTTTAAAATGTGTTTTAGTCTTTTTGCATGTATTGTTTAGATTTTTTTTATAACATAATGTCATTGAACTTATTCATTAATGTTGATGTTTACGTGGGTTTAATGCCTTGAACAGCAATGTTTTGTCAATTCTGCCAAGTATGTTATGCATTTTGCTATAATAAAAAAAAGAAAGAATCTACCTATCTGTCTGTTTGTTTGTCTGTCTCTCAGTCATCTGTCTGTCAGTATGTTTGTCTGTCTCTCTGTCTGTCTCAGGCTTCAGAATTGTCAGAGGATCTGTAAATTTCAGAGGATTAAGAATTTCTGACAGAGCATTGGCTTCTACCGTCAGAGGTGTTGACTTTAAATTTAGTGTTATAATTTCTGTTAAATAGCATTTTAAAGTGATTTTTCACTACATATACTGGTCTCCAAAAGTTAAGGGCCGGCTTCTGTTTTCAGTAGCTTGATATCTATTTATTGTACACTAAGACAACAATGAAGAAAATGGCAAAACTTAGGCTACTCAATAACTTTCCTTCCTGTTGCACGTGCCTGAACCAGTTTTGCAGACATTGCAGTACAGCAACAGCGTTTTCAGGTAAGCTTAAAATGTGGCAAATTCAAGAGAATTTCACGAAAGTTTGGTCTCTTTTCGCTGAAGAATCAGGGCTGATGCAGGTTTCTTGCCTATTGCACGTGCAAGGCATGACTGTAGTGAACACTGCTGAGCAAAAGTTAGACACGAATGTGTATTTAAGGGCGGCAGCCAGAGCTCCCAATAAGCATGCCTCCAAGACAGAAGAGAGAAGATCGTTCTTCCGGCCCTTAAATTTTGGAGACCAGTATATATAAAGCCTTTTTGGTCATGTTGGGAACTGATTTCAGTGTTTTCCCTCTACAGTCTAGGGCGTTGATGGCCACTTTACCGGACTTTTCAGGGAATTAAACTTCAGACTATTCTGATGTCTGTCTGTCTGTCTGTCTGTCTGTCTGTCTGTATGTCTGTCTGTCTGTCTGTCTGTCTGTCTGTATGTATGTATGTCTGTCTGTATGTATGTATGTATGTATGTATGTATGTATGTATGTATGTATGAATGAATGTATCTTTGTGTGCTTGTTTGCCCGCAAACAGTTTTACTCAGAAACCTTATTTTTTGCACACACAAAAATGTAGACGTTAGGTATCGCCCCAAGACAGCTTATCTCTCAGTAATTGACTGACGTTTGTCTTCGTCCTGAGCATAGTCGATTTTTGAAATACATACATGTATAATTTTTATATTACGTTTGCGGAGGGGGTGGGGTGGGGGTGGGGGTGAAGCTGGTAACATTTATTAAAATGATCGAGATGAAAAACACAGCTTCTACCAGTTCATTTATTGCAATCTAAAAAAAGAATTGGGGTATTATATTCAAAATTGAACAAGAAAAGCGCTCAGTTTTTCACACACACACACACGCACACACGCACGCACGCACGCACGCACACACACACACACACACACACACACACACACACACACACACACACACACCTGCTCGGAAGAGCGGCCGTGGGCGCGCGCACGCTCACACTCGCAAATTACACACATATACATACACACACATACACGCACACATATTACATACATATACATACACGCACACATATTACATACATGCACACATACAAATATACATCGTTCAATCACACACACACGCACGCACGCACACACGCACACACACATATGAAGTCTGTCCACACACACACGCACGCACGCACACGCACGCACACACACACACACACACACGAGCGCGCGCGCGCAAATCTACAAACAACACATATAAAGGCAAAAAGACAAAAAAACCATACAGGCCCTTGTTCCTATCTCAATGCACTCCAGCTCTCCATAATACTGGGAGTACAAAAAGAGGTCAAACACAAAGGGCGGAAAGTGATGGTAAAGTAGTGATGGTTGGTTGATGGTTCGTCCCACACGTGTGCTCTTTCATTCCAGTCCGGGGCGGGTATGGGTGCTGGGGATTGTAGAGTGTAAAGGGACCGGCGATGTCCGTGAGGCATGATTCTCGTGAAATACTTCCGTCTAGAAATAATTCCACTACGTTGTGTTCACTATAATAATAATACTCACTGGCGTGTTGACTGAATACCCAGTTTCCAACCTCAGTGTGCAACGTGTTCCTTTAAGTTGCTTTCTTTCTTTCTTTCCTTCTTATGTAGGGGAAGACGGGGTAAAAAGCGCACCTTACCGGGGTAAGAAGCCCATGGGCGGGTAAGAAGCCCACCCCAATTATCTCATGAAATGAAGCAAATTTCAGTTAAATTTTGCCCATGTTCCTTTGCACGTCTTTTAAAATACCTCATATTTAAGTTTCATGATGTTGTGGTCAATAATATGAGTTTTTGAATATTTGTTGACGTTCTTTTTTTTTTTTTTCATTTTCTGTCCTTGGAAAAGTTAAATAAAAAACCAACAACTGGCTACCTCCATATTTTTATATTTATACAAAGCTTATTCTATGGGCTTTTGAACGATACTTTTCTTTTTTAACAACACTGTGATTGCCAGCTACACAGACTGAAATGAATTAGCTGACTGTGACGGGGAAAAACGCCCACGGGAAAGAAGCCCATGTGCGTTTTGCACGCCTATAATTGTAGGTGATGGTCATCTTTTTTATTGCCACATATCCTGACAAACGTTGTATTTAAGTTTTTAAATGATTAGCGAACACGTTCTGCAATGTTCAAAGGTGCCTATCAGCACAAGCATTATTCATTAAGATCAATTATATGACAGTTTCAGCTTTGAATTTAAGTGAAAATCTTATTCCGCGCACTGCTTCATCCATTCACAACCGATTTAATCTTCCATTGTCGAATGTATAAATATATAAAATGTTTCTTCATCGTATGACTGTTCCTTGGTACAATGGTATAATGCGTGCTTCGTAATGTTGCAGCATGTCGGATCTGGGAGTTCGATACTGCGCAAAGCCATTTTTTTTTTTTTTTTTTTTCAAAGTTTTGCGAGTGTACGTTCCTTTTTTTTTTTTTTTTTTTTTTTTTTTTTTTTAATGTAATGGAGACATTTATAATTGCAAATCCGATCCAGTTTTTGTATTCTAAATATCTTGAACTGAAGCAGACTATTTAACTTAGTATACTCAGTTCAACTTTGGCTAGAGGATTTTCTGATTAATGACCAAAGAATGGCATAAAATTAACAAAAAATCATAGGGGAAGACGGGGTAAAAAGCGCATGGGCGGGTAAGAAGCCCACCCCAATTATCTCATGAAATGAAGCACATTTCAGTCTCATTTTGCCCATGAGACGAGCGTTAATGTCTAGCATTCGTCTCATGGGCAAATTTGACTGAAATTTTCTTTATTTCATGAGATAATTGGGGTGGGCTTCTTACCCGCCCATGCGCTTTTTACCCCGTCTTCCCCTAATTCTTCATCCAGCAGAGAACCCCCCATAAAACCATATATTTTTATGATGGATATTTGTCAGTTAGTCCAGTCGTGGCCTCCAGGGATGTTATTCATGTAGGTTTGTGTTCTAACCGACAGTTAAAGTAACTAGGCTAGTCAACGCTCAGTTACATGTAACCTTCAGTTAACTTATTGGGTAAAGGTAAAGATGTGCCACCCCCCCTGCATTTCTCGGTTAATTCGATTTTTCCGTTTTTGTCTTTCTTACCATACATAAAGCTGTATTTTGCTGTATTGTAGGAACATTTTTAGCGAATAACCTTTTTGGAATACTAACCCTATCCCTAACCCTAGCCCTAAACCTAACCCTACCCCCCACTATGTACTGCAGTACATCGCGATTTGTCACAGTTGTGGTTCGTTGCGTTTTTCCGTCTTATAGGGTGGGGGGTAGGGTTAGGTTTAGGGCTAGGGTTAGGGATAGGGTTAGTATTCCAAAAAGGTTATTAGCTAAAAAAAATTCCTAAAATACAGCTTTATGTATGGTAAGTGAACAATAGTATTCTTAATACTACATGGTCAAGCTTTTCTGAAAAGCTGTGTGCCTGGCAAAGTGGTGAAAGTAAAGCAAAGAGAAAGACGACAGAAAGAGTAGGCCTAAGCCCAGTCAGTCAGAAATGAAAGTAGGCCTACAAAACAATCGACACATTTCATGTTTGGACTCAAGTTGTGTAGATTTCTTGTCATCGTGACTGACGAATCCCGCAGATTTAAACATTTAAGATTTAAACAGATTTAAGTGTTAAGCATATGTAGATCTATACTTTAATCTGATCTAAACGATGCAGAAACAAAATTATATTCTATGTCTTTGTTGCAGTAGGTTGTAGAAGTATGTGGGCCTAGACTGACTACTGACTCTACCTCATAAATTTTGACTAGGCCTAGTGTGCATTTAAGTGTGTACAGTGTTTCACTGTATGTGTGTGTCTGTGTCTCTGTGTGTGTCTGTGTGTACTGATTTATGATCAATTAAATGGTCGTAGGCCATAAAGAGAAAAAGAAGAAAGACGATTTGCCTTTATATTTTCCTTTTTTAACCAGCCGCGTGGCGAAAGCTGGTTAATGTTTTCAGCATAGTCTGTTTGTTCCTGGCTGTGTGTGTGTGTGACTATCTGTCTATATGACAGTCTATGTTACTAAGAACAGACCTATGACAATCAAACCTACTACAAAGACTAATACAAAGCAGTGTCAAACATTGCGCCACGCCATACAACGCGCAGCGTCAAACAACAGGCAGCATCAAACATTGCGCCACACCATACAACGCGCAGCGTCAAACAACAGGCAGCGTCAAACATTGCGCCACGCCATACAACGCGCAGCGTCAAACAACAGGCAGCGTCAAACATTGCGCCACGCCATACAACGCCATACAACGTGCAGCGTCAAACAACAGGCAGCGTCAAACAACAGGCAGCGTCAAACATTGCGACACGCCATACAACGCGCAGCGTCAAACAACAGGCAGCGTCAAACATTGCGCCACGCCATACAACGTGCAGCGTCAAACAACAGGCAGCGTCAAACATTGCGCCACGCCATACAACGCGCAGCGTCAAACAACAGGCAGCGTCAAATATTGCGCCACGCCATACAATGTTCAGCGTCAAACAACAGGCAGCGTCAAGCAATGCGCCACGCCATACAACATGCAGCGTCAAACAACAGGCAGCGTCAAACAATGCGCCACGCCATACAACGTGCAGCGTCAAACAACAGGCAGCGTCAAATATTGCGGCATGCCATAAAACGCGCAGCTTCAAACAACAGGCAGCGTCAAACATTGCGGCACGCCATACAACGCGCAGCGTCAAACAACAGGCAGCGTCAAACATTGCGCCACGCCATACAACGCGCAGCGTCAAACAACAGGCAGCGTCAAACATTGCGCCACGCCATACAACGCGCAGCGTCAAACAACAGGCAGCGTCAAACATTGTGCCACGCCTCTCAAATCAAACTTAGTTGTTATTCACACCACTACTACCACCACCATTATGAAAGAAAGACTTTTATCAATAATAAAAAATGAATATAATTATATCCCACTGTCACTTAGCTCATATTGGCATTTTTACATGTAACTTCTTGTTTCATTTCATTTTTTTGCCATGTTATAGGTGCGTTACATGTCCGTTACATGTCATTTATTAACACATTGTACACAAATATATGTCCATAAATTTGTTTTCATTTTGTTTTTCTGTCTTGATCACTCATTGTTCACTAATTGCTAAAAAGTAGCAAAGTTAATGAAAACAGACTATTTTCTGTGTCACTCACTCGATTAGCAGTATGAACTGAAGTGACGGACAGAGTACAGACTAGGTGAGGTAGGCTTCAGCTTTCATTTTCACCCTAGTAACGTGCATGTGCATGAATAAACTGCATGTCAGTGTGCTGTTTTACAATGTTAACCATAATATGTGACACATACTAGAACAATGTAAAATAATGTATGCTAAAGTCAACACACATTCACAGTGATTTACCCTAGCTCTCTTTCCCTCCCCCCCTCTCTCCCCGCAATCTCTCTCCCTCCCCCCCACTCTCTCTGAGTCTCTCTCTCTCTCTCTCTCTCTCTCTCTCTCTCTCTCTCTCTCTCTCTCTCTCTCTCTCTCTCTCTCTCTCACACACACACACACACACACACACACACACACACAACTTAAACCAACAATTTGTATTTAAAGTAATGGGACAATACACATAACATTAAAAAATTAAAAAAATCCAAGCAAAATACATAAAAACAAAGTTTAGATTACAAAAACCAATACTGAATAGTAGAACAATGATAAAAGGTATGCTAAAATCATAAAATATTTGTTTGTTTTTCTTTGGTTATGTATATTTAAATGAACAAATAAATAAAAACGTTTAATACAAAAAAAGTAAAAAATACTGAATAGTAGAACAATGATAAAAGGTATGCTAAAATCAACACACATTCACCCTAGTTCTCCCTTCTTCAATCTCCCTCCCCTCTCCCTCTCACTTCCCCCGACACACACACAGACACATACACACAAACTAAAATGAACAATCAAAATATATAAAAGCAATAACAAAGAAACAGGGACATCATAAAATGCTAGATCATATTGTAATAATGTATGTTAAAAAGCAACAAAGCAACACATTTACCCTCTCTACCCCCCCCCCCCCCCCCCCCCCCCCTCTCTCTCTCTCTACCCCCTCTCACCCCCCCACCCTAAACAGACACACATGCACATGCACAACCCCCCCC
>CM065703.1:29803837-29836761 GCA_017654935.2 Phymorhynchus buccinoides
GCCTGCAAGGCTCACGTCTGATTTTTATTACTATAGCAGGCATGGGAATTCCCATGACAATTTCCATGCCTGTATAGAGAGAATACTGTTATGTAGACACTTGTGCATCTGAAAACAGAATTAATTTTTATTTTACTGTGTAAATTAAAATTATTTCTATGCACCCCTACCCCTTTCTTTAAAATTTAATTATATGTATGCGCATGTAACATAGTGGAGCCCTATTTTTATTTTTGGCAAACAAGTAAAATTGAAAAGCATATTGACCAAGCTTTCAGAAAAAACATAGTGACCAATCCCCCTCCCCCCCACCCCCCGCCGGGGTAAGGGGGGTCTACGGACACCTGTAGTAGGCCTAGTCTTTGCCTGTGGGTCTAAGCCTCTTACTCTTAGAAAATTAATAATTGAAGTTGCGTGATTCGTAAGGCCATACTCCTGATCTGTTACTGTTTTAAACTGATTGTTCATGCGATGAAAACTTGTTCCACATCATCTACATTTCTGTAAGATATTTTATATTAGTCCTAATATTTTATTTTCGTTTCGTTAATCCCCCCCCCCCCCCCCCCCCCACAAAGCAAAGGTCAAGGTCACAGCCAGCAAGCTCATCCATGTTTATCTTCCCCTGTACAGTCTTTGCTCATGGTGATCAATCGTCTAGGCCTAACAAAGGATTCGTACGTCGAAGGCAGTGAAATCGACGAACCCTGGATTTTCCGTATATTTTTTTTCAAGACTGAAATGAATGTGGGCTAAATGTTAAGTACGTCGTCTTGATTATGAGGTAAGGCATGGACTCTAGGCCTAGGCCTTGTTGCCGGAAGTGCGGTAGGCTAAGTTATGCGCAGAGATGATGGGCAAATGAACACGAACAACCGTTACTCAAAGGCGCAAATAAAAGCTAAACAACCGGGCCGTCAACGCACACACTCGGTACTTCCATTTGTTACAGAAAATATAAGTTGACGACGTTAAAATGTACCTATTTGTACACACCTGAAGTCTTGTGTTTCTTTTTAAAGAGCGTTTTTGTATATCTAATGGAGAGTCTTCTTTCCAGTATGTATCTCCTACTCGGTACAACACAACAGTTACAGTAATCTCTGCAACAAATGATTTTCTTTCTTTTGTTCCTTACCGATGTATCTGACTGCTTTGATCGCCATGACTTGAAGGCTCACGTCAAAATCAAGTATCCTGCTAACTTTAACCCTCTAACATGTTATGTTTTTTTGAGAAAATGACAACGTTAAAGTTTCAGTGGAGAGTGAGAGTCTTCTTTAGTTTGAAGAGTGTGACTGAGTCAAGGTTAAAGGTTGCACAACAGTAATCTCTGCAACAAATGATTATCTTTATTTTGTTCTTTATCAATGTATCTGACTGCTTTGATCGTCGTGACTTGAAGACTCACGTCAAAATCAAGTATCCTGCTAACTTTAACCCTCTAACGCCTTTTATGTTTAGAGAAAATGACAACGTTAAGGTTTGAGTTAAGGTTAAAGGTCGGGGCCACGGACGCAACACACACACACACACACACACACACACACACACACACACACACACACACACACACACACACACACACACACACAGACACACAACCGAACATGTACGATACTATAGACTCACTTTGTTTTAAAAAACGACGTGAGCCAAAAAGCATATTATTAATCACTGTGATAATTTTAATCTTTTCCATCCTTGCCAATCTGGTTTCAGAGCTAAACATTCTTGTCATGCAGCCCTCACTACTCTTGTTGACAAATGACTTACAAATATCAACAACAATGAAATTACTGGAGTACTTATAGTTGACTTTATCAAAGCATTTGACGTCATAGATCACTCACTTTTACTTAGAAAACTTAAATTGTATGGTTTTTCTTGTGACACTATTGAACTCATGTCGTCGTTTTTAGTTGACAGAAAGCAGGTGGTGGCTATAAATGGTTCTGTGTCGTCGCCCAAAATGACTGAGTATGGTGTTCCTCAGGGCTCTGTTCTAGGACCTTTGCTTTTCTCAATTTACATTAACGATTTGCCTCTTGTTTTAAAAGCACTTTGTGAACTGTTCGCTGACGATACGACAATACACACAAACCATACTGACTATGGACCAATTATGCATACACTACAAAGAAATATTGATATACTGATCAATTGGGCAGAGCTAAATCACATGAGCCTTCATCCTTTGAAAACCAAATTCATGATCATAACAACAAGACAAAAACGGCAAAATATTTGTTTTAATTCTCCTCCTCTATGCATAAATGGTACCAACATTGAAGAAGTTAGCAGTCATATGGTGCTTGGCGTTGTCATTGACAGCAACCTTTCATGGTCAGAACATATAACTATGGTTTGTAAAACTGTGTCTATGAAGATTTATCAATTGTCTAAGATAAAACACTTTTTAAATTTCCATTCTCGTAGAATTTTTTTCCACTCTTTTATTGAATCTCACATTAATTATGCGTCAACTGTTTGGGACGGTGCTAGTGATAATATTTTAAAACCTCTTTCAAGTCTTCATAGACGTACTTTAAAGCTAATCATGTTGAAATCTTCAAAACTTACAGCGACTGACTACTTAAGCTTGGATATAATTACCTTTTCAATTAAAACTTAAACACAACAAAGCAGTCTTTATGTTCAAAATTTTATCGGGACATGCCCCACAGTCGCTTATAAATAAGTTTGTTGTCAATGATCGGCGCCATGTACACAAAATCATTCTCCCACTACCAAGAATCGATTTATTTAAGACAAGTTTGGTTTATTCTGGCGGAGCTCTGTGGAACACCATCTTGGCCAGTTTTAAAAGTGAAACAACAGTAGGACTATTAACTTTTAAAAAGAATTATAAAAAAGATCTAACCAATTTCACTTCTTTGCAATAAAATATGTCTTCCAACGGTGAACCAGTTGCCTAGTCCAATGTTTACCACCTGTTTTCTAGTGAATTTGTTATGCCATATGTAACACGTATTTCATGCTTTTTGAGTGTGTGTGCCCTCATGTGTACGTGTGTGTGTGCGCGCGCGCGCGCGCGCGCGCGTGTGTGTGTGTGTGTGTGTGTGTGTGTGTGTGTGTGTGTGTGTGTGTGTGTGTGTGTGTGTGTGTGTGTGTGTGTGTGTGAGTGTGTGTGTGTGTGTGTGTGTGTGTGTGTGTGTTACGAGCCGTGGAATTTATGTGTTGATGCTTGTAATAATGTTGTTCTTCTTTGTGTGTGTGTTGCATCTAGATTTTGTTTTGATTTTGTCCCCCTTTCACGATACATATTTGGTACAGTGTGTGTGTGTGTGTGTGTGTGTGTGTGTGTGTGCGTGCGCGCGTGCGCGTGCGTGTGCGTGTGCGTGTGTGCGTGCGTGTGCGTGTGTGTGCGTGTGCGTGCGTGTGCGAGTGCGAGTGCGTGCGTGCGTGCGTGCGTGCGTGCGTGCGTGCGTGCGTGCGTGCGTGCGTGCGTGCGTGTGTGTGTGTGTGTGTTGTGTGTGTGTGTGTGTGTGTGTGTGTGTGTGTGCGCGTGCGTGTGTGTGTGTGCGTGCGTGTGTGTGTGCGCGTGCCCGCGTGTGTGTATGTGTATGAGTGAGTGTGTGTAATTTTTGTGTATATGTCGATGTGTATGTGTGTGGCTGTGTGGACAATTGGTATTTACAAATATTTGTCATTCGTGCATTGATCTGTTTTGTTTTTTTCTTCTAATATTTTCTTATTGTTGTTGGCGAGATGTAAGCAAGCGTATATTGTGCTTATTCTTTTCCAACATTAAAAAAGATTCGTTCGTTCGTTCGTTCGTTCTCTGTGCGCGCGTGTTTGTTTGTGTGTGTGTGTGTGTGTGTGTGTGTGTGTGTGTGTGTGTGTGTGTGTGTGTGTGTGTGTGTGTGTGTGTGTGTGTGTTGTTTGTGTATGCGCGTACGTATTTGTTTGTGTGGCTGTCTGTGTGTGTGTGTTCGCATTCGTGCGTGCGTAGGTGTGTGTGTGTGCATGTTCGTGCGTGTGTGTGGTTGAGTGTGTGTGTGTATGTGTGTGTGCGCGCTCGTGTGTGCATATTTGTTTGTGTTTATTTGTGTGTCTGTCTGTCTCTGTGTGTGCGAGCATGCGTGCGTGCATAGGTGTGTGTGTGTGTGTGTGTGTGTGTATTTTCGTGTGTGTGTGTGTTTGTTTGTATGTGCGTGCGTGTGTGCGCGCGCGCGTGTGTGCATGTGCGTGCGCGCGCGCTCTACCTCGAAGCTTTGGACTTGAAGGAAGTGATTTCTATCTTCGGTATAAAAAAAAACCACACCCTCCAAAGAATCCAATGATTTATGTTTTCTGCATGCCCGCATACACGCACGCCACTGTGTAGCTTGTTCAAAGATAGAAACACACTTAATCTTAATATAGACTTAGAGGTAACAAAAAACTAACAGAGAGAGAGAGAGGGAGAGAGAGAGAGAGAGAGAGAGAGACAGAGAGAGAGAGAGAGAGAGAGAGAGAGAGAGAGAGAGAGAGAGAGAGAGAGAGAGAGAGAGAGAGAGAGAGAGATGCAAACATTGCTTGCAAATGACATAGCTTTTACAGACGTCGAGGATTCTTAATTGTATATTATAAAGATAGTTTCGATGGACCAACAAAACGAAAAGTAATAACTTCATATTTAGGCCTGCAAACAAGGAACAACAACGCTTATGCAAGCCGAGTTTTAAATGATTGCGACGATTCGGCCTAAGTTCGACGATGCAATATCTCGCTCTTTCGCAAGAGTGTTCACCCATTCTTACAGCGTGACAGAGCTACCAGGTGCATGCGAGGGGAAGCATCGTCGGACAAAGCCTGTACGGTCTCATAGACGATTATCGAAACAAGCGCGAAATCGCAATAGTTTGTGGCACGCGGTCTATTTTTACCACTCCAATCATGAGTCACCTCCCCTGGCTTTTCAATAATTTTAATCTGTAAACCAGGGACGGTATTCACGTTGAGATAGCATGAGACTTAGCATGATGCTAACTTAGAAGCTCTTCCAAAAGTCCTATTAAATCCTATAGGACATTGGAAGAGCTTCTAAGTTAGCATCATGCTAAGTCTCATGCTATCTCGACATGAATACCGTCCCTGAATGTTATCTCTGCACCATTTCGTAACTTTTTATATCTTTTGGAAAACATTTAAAACTATGTATCCTACTTATACTCATCAAAAGAAGCACCGCATACTCGTCGTGTCTGTTGTAGTGTCTGTATTACGTGTGTTTATTATTTTGTACGCTTTTAAAATACATAATTTTAAAGAGCGGCCTCAATTTGAAGTGTAGCCTCGATTTGAAGTGCGAAAATTTTGTCAAAATGTGCGACAATTTTGGACCGACCGACAGACAGACAGACAGACAGACCGACCGACCGACAAAGTGAGTTATAGATTTGTGGCTTGAGCCACAAACAAAAAACCCACCCCAACAACTATTGAAAATTAGAATTGCTTACCTTGATTACTCAGTCAAGTACTATAGCAACAATGTCGCCGAATATTGAAACCGAGAAGCGAGTGAACGATTTGCAAACATTTTAAATACGCTAAAGCCAATGGCAACGAAAAGGTTGTCATTTAGTCAAAATTCACCCCCCGCCCCTCGTTTCCCGTCACACAAAATTCGCATGCAAATAAAAAAAATGAGTGGCACGCCTCTGGCTGCGACGCGTTCTCCATGTGTGAGAAACCCGAATTTCACAGACACGCCTCAGTGGCTATAAAGTAGGCCTTCCAAATCCCAGATGTTTTATTATTGAATTCTGATCGCTTCTCGGCCTTTTGACTAAGACAGTGATTCAGGAACATAAATTTTTGTTTATACCGTGGTTGGTTTGTTCAGCCCGTCATACATGGCGAAAGCCGATACGCGACGTTAAATTGAACTTCCATCCCAGATGTCAAATATCTCGATAACGAACAAATCGTTGAAAGATGCCACTTGAGTGAATTTTCTTTGATGTCTGCATTGCTTCTATGTTGGCTTTTCAATTCTTACATCACTTTAAAAAAAGAGAGTAAAAGTTAAAGTTTTAAAGTTAAATACTTCGATCAAGTATGTCTCAAGAGAGAAACGTGTTTTGGGTGATTATAAATAAGTGGGTAAGAAACACCATCCCTCCCTTCTTCTAAGAAGAAAAAAAAAGAAAGAAAGAAAGAAAGAAAAAAGAAACAAACGGTATTATGGGAAATCCAGCGAAACGACATTCCTAAGTCATTCCCATCGCAACGATTTTGAATTTTTAAAAGAAACTCACAAATCACTCCAGCCATACACGCAAACAAACCATGCATAAACAGAAGGATACATGAAATATTACAAGTTTTTACTTCATGTTTAGACATAGGGAAGTAAGTGGTAGATCAGACTTAAAAAAAATAAAAAAATATATAGACTTTATACAGAAAAATTATCCATACCAATTGGTTGCCCCACAACAAACCACTACAAAAGCAACGTCAGAGGCAAAATTGTGGTCTAAGGGAGAGAAGCGAGTTTAGAAGTGATCAAGGTATGGTGTGCACACACATTTACTTCCCTTGAAGCAAATGCATCAAATTGACAGCTATCTATTAATTCCACACATATATGGCTGGAACGACTTGAATGATGTAAAAGACAACATGATCATGTATGATGTGAATCCACATTTGTGAACATGGTGTTTTGTTTATAGTAAAGAGTGATAGTTATTGTGAACATGGTGTTTTGTTTAGAGTAAAGAGTGATAGTTATTGTGAACATGGTGTTTTGTTTATAGGAAAGAGTGATAGTTATTGTGAACATGGTGTTTTGTTTATAGTAAAGAGTGATAGTTATTGTGAACATGGTGTTTTGTTTATAGGAAAGAGTGATAGTTATGTGAACATGGTGTTTTGTTTATAGCAAAGAGTGATAGTTATGTGAACATGGTGTTTTGTTTATAGTAAAGAGAGATAGTTATGTGAACATGGTGTTTTGTTTATAGTAAAGAGAGATATTTATTATGAACATGGTGTTTTGTTTATAGTAAAGAGTGATATTTATGTGAACATGGTGTTTTGTTTATTGGCCACTGCAACGACCACCTTTTGCAAGAGTGAATGCCCTTGGTGGATGGGGGAAGATGCTCGAGTACTGACCAAACAAGGACATAACTCTCGTCAATAACCCTATTTGAGGCCTCTTAGTGGCTGCCTTTTGCAAGAGTGAATGCCCTTTTGGATGCTAACCAACAATCGCTTAACTCTTGCCGTCAAGGACGTTAAAAACCCTAGTTGCAGTGGCCAATAGTAAAGAGTGATAGCTATGTTAAAATGATGTTTTGTTTATAGCAAAGTGAGATAGTTATGTCAACAAAGCGTTTTGTTTATGGTAAAATGTGATAGTTATGTCAAAAGAAACAACAACAATAAAACCCAACAACTTCGTATTAGTAGCCTAAATGGCTAGCAACACTGCATACTATCCGATCCCAATACAATCCGATTGTGACATTTGAAGGTATGATTCTTGTGACATGTGACTGTCTACATGAATCTGATGACATCCTACTAGTTATGTTCACTATAATTATTTTTAGTCTCCCGTAAACGAATCTGATAAATGTTCGTTATTTTTTAACCAGACGTTTTATTTGATTCGTGTATTGTGGTCTAGTCGAGAATGATTTTTTTAAGACGGAAGTATTCCACGTGAATCATGACTCACAGACATCAGTCACAATCGGATCGTATCGGGGTCAAATCGTATGCAGTGTGTATGGCCCTTAACTTCGTACAAATTATGCTCTTGATCGATGGCTGGTTTGTTAGGATATCTAAGTAAACAATGGGCAGTGGGTTGAGGCCTCGTGCCTCCATACAGGGAGCTGGACGACCCCGCCCCCTTCCACAAGTCTCTCCCCATTGGGATACTGGGTCTTTTGCAAAAATAGTTCACCCACCTTCTGGAAGTTCTGTGCTTGTAACTGTAACTTCTTTGGCTCTGCCTTTTCCCCTTTGCTTTCTTGTCCTGTACTATCTTTCTGACTTAATGGCCCATTCTCCTGCCTTTTGTTTTTAATCTTCCAAATAATAAGAAGATGAAAAATAGATGAAAAAATAATGTTTCTTATTTGAGCTCCTCTAGAAATCTGAATGTGTCGGCTCTACGCAGCGGGGAGACAATGATAACTGAAAACCGGATACATGTGCACCTTACCTGTTATGGCCATATAGCCTGGGAACGCAAAAGAAGAAGATGAATAAGTAAACAACGTATGAACAGAACAAAACGAGCAGCAATTAAACGCTGTTCCTGCGTTTATACAACATAACAGACAATGTCATGACGTTGTTTCAAACTGACTTCTATGCGTGTGATATGGTACCGTTGGGAGTCAGTTCTGACACAGCCCAACAGTTGTCCAAATGAGCACGAAAAGAAAAGAATTCCAGCCTGGGTTACTTGAGTTTCACTAAGGGGACGCTATTCACGCCAAAAGGGGTCTAAGATTTAGAAACACCAATAAAAAAAATAACGTTAGCTAAGGTCAGATAACCTTTTAAGCTTACTCTTCACTTTCTGGAGAGAGAAAAGGAGTTGCTATCAAAAGGGATATAAATCATGCCTATCTATCAGTTTGTACAAAGATTTCGATTTCATTGACGTCTATTTGTGTGCAGAATATTAAATTTGCACTATGTCATGCCGTCTAACATGATGAGAAATTAAGAAAGAGCACTCAAAAACACTTGTGTTTGTTTAACTTGCTAAAATCATCCACTATATTTCCGCGCTAGAATGAAGAATACTTATCCGATTCAACTTTGTTTTACTTTGGCCTCCATTTTGAAAACAAACAAAAATAAGTTCTCGCGTGATTAAAATAAAACAACCGGAAGAAAGAATAAAATTATGTCCCATGATTCATCAAATAGTTTGCTGCTAGTCACCTCCAAAGGAGTCACAAAGCGTTTGCGAAACTAGCGGCAAACGAAGGTGTTTCTTAGAACCCTTTTTGCCGATTTGAGCTAACAGCTACGTGATTAGCCCTTGTTAAATGGACCTCCGATTTCGTTACGGAACAAAAATAGTGACATTTTTATTACTCGTAAAACGAATACAGCTGAATAAAATCGTTCTCTCTCTGAAACATATCCTGGTTTCGCTACTCAGCAAAACATGATGACAAGTTTTTACCCGTAAGACAAAGACAGCTGAATAAAATCGTTCTCTATCTGAAAAAACAAGAGAGAGCATAATTCGTTTACTCTTAACCTCACGGTTCATTTTTGTAAAGTATGGTTCTGATGTACAGATACTCGCTTTATTATCCGTAAAATAAAAATTGACAAATTGTTACAAATGTTTTTCTCTAAGCACGTTTAGGATTAAGTTCTCGTCTGAGCTTATATACCATCAAATTAGATCAGAGAAAAAAATCCTCGTTGTGTTATGACATTAACAAATAAGTATTAAAGACGAAATAAACATCGATCCTAATTTAAAAACTACTCATAAACTGTATTAAGTAAAATGTATGTTGGGCTCAATTTGGCAAGCATTTTCTACGAAACTTGATATACAAGTGTTAACTGTTTTGTTGAATCCTGTGTCCAAACTATCTTGATTAGTTAAAAAAAAACCTTCGGGACTTTTCTGGTATTGCAATACCTCCAGGATCGTCCCAATATCTATATAGTTATTAATGTTCCATATGTGCCTGTTCCAGGCCGCAGGACGTTGAACGAACTTTCATTAATTATGAATCCTGAGCCTATTACACTGTTCGGCGTAAAAAAAAAGAATTCAGCAGTAGTATTGTGACAACTCTCTGATGCCCCACGCCGTGTCAAGTGGGTGAAGACTAACAACCACCAAGCCATGGTTGTGTATGCGCCATCGACCACAGTCTTCTCCAACTGTTAGCATTGTTTTTGCCCTTTCAGGCTGACTAGGGAAAGACCTTGCAATCATTGGATATTCTGGGACTCTCTTCCGAGGCATATATAAGTCTGTAAGGCCAGAGCCTAGGCTTTGTCTGGAGATGCAGTGGCCTCACCTGCCCTTGGTGGGGGCTGTTGGATGCGTGCTGGTACACCCATGGGGCACTTTTACAAACATTCCTTTGCGTCGTATCTAAATGCTCACCAAGTTGAGAGCAGGTGTGTGCCTTGCGCGCTTAATGGAATGCCCCATTCATGCCTTCACCTGCATAACATAGCACAGGCTTCCAAGGCTGGCGTAGGCCGGCTCTTGTGCTGATAGGGCAGGTGGGGCCAGTGCATCTCTGGGTCCTGTGAGCACCTTCGGGTGTTTCTTGTTCGTTGAGAACCCTCTGGTGCCTCACTCTGTGTCAAGTAAGTGAAGACTAACAGCTAGCAAGTTATGGTTGTGTCTGCGCCATTGACCAGGGTGGGGGCTATCCTCTCCAACTGTTAGCATGCCATTCACCTTTCCTGGAACCTCGGTCAAGTTATTTTGATGACCTCTTGTAAGCTGTATTGTCTTTGCACTGCAGAGATGGAACAAATAGTCAGGAATAGGATTCTGAGTTCAAAGTGGTGTGAATGGTGTGTAAGTCTACCACTGTGTTTTCTTGTCGTCTTCACTGCTTCCATTAATATACCTGTTTCAAATCCACATTTGTTACCCAGCACCATAAACGGACATTCTGAGACAATGGCTCAGTGACAAAGTTCAGACAATTCTATTTCAAATGATATAAGAACCATTATTGTAACTTTTTTTTCGTTTTAGAGTTATGCACATTCAAAGTTGGTAGGATGATTGTCGGCCATTTTGAGAAATCAGTCTAATGTGTTGCCTAGCTGAAGAAAATGCATCAACCTATTCATTTCAAATCACTTTTTGGAGCACTTAGAGACCATAATAAAGATGATCCTTTATAATTGTGAAAGATGAGATGCTAGAGAGCACGAAAATATCCATACCTCAAAATTGATTTAAAAGAGATTTTTGACTTTGCAAGCCTAATATGAGAAAGTAGCCTAGCAACTTAATGTCCATTTCGTGGTGCTAGGTCAAAGTTATTCCAGAATGCATGCACAGTGATAAAGGAGTATCATCTACACTAAAGAAACTGGTTCATCTGACAAACAGACCCCATGTTCATGTAAGCGTGTCATACAAATTGAAGGGCCATCCTGTGTTATCCATACGTTTGTTACTGTTTTAAAAAAGAGAGAATAATATGGAGTTGTAAACCTGCCACATATAAAAATAATAGACCTTAAATATGGTTTTACTTAATTTACTTTCCACTCTACACTAGACTACTCTATAACGTAATACCTTGCCAAGCATTCCAGGTGAGAGTACGCTATAGCATATACTGTGTTTAAACATTCACAGTTCAAAACTCATCGAAGCCATGCACACCAAACTGGTATAAAAGTATTCCCCATTGTTTGCAAATGAGTGCTTACACTCCCCCCTCCCCCCCTCCTTGCATTCTTTGTCATGCTTTCTTGCAAAGCATAGTTAATCGGCCTGTAATTACACATTTGCTTTGAGCTTTAACAGACATTAGCATGTATTTTTACAAACCATGCCATACATATTCAACACTGTACGAATAAGCATACTCTTAAAAATAATTTGGATGTAACTGACGCAAACCCTGCTAGTGTGTAACAGGGAAAGGGAAAGAATCGGGCACTGGTCCAGCAAAATTAAATCCCTTGATTTTTTTCTGACCAGGTGTTGCCCACATACAATTTCCCCCAAATTTAAAGCGAGGCTGCTCTTCAAAGAATTTTGGGGCATTTGTATGGGAGCCACACCTGGCCAAGAAAAATCCAGGTAAAAATGACCACCTTTGATGCTCGATACATGGGTATCCTAAGGAAACTGCGTGATGGGGTTTATGCAGAACGATTTATCTCAGTGATCTCTACGCATTTTTAGAATGAAAATTCTTTAGATCAGTGTGTCTTTAAGAGCGTTCATAACAATTTAAAGCAAAAGCTGTTTTATCAAAATGTACACAACAGCTAAAATTGTTCATTTTGATTTCTTATTTTTCTTTGTGACCTGTACAAACGGTTGCCACAGGCTATGTTCTTGGAATCAACTCACTGTTGCAAAATACGTGCATTCCTACACACCTAAAGTTCCACATACCAATATACCAGGAAGGAAGAAAAGGTATCATTCTTCCTTAGTGGTTGTACACAAATAGCAAGCTATACGGTCGCAATTCCAATGAATTCAAGTTCTTTTTCTCCTTTGTGTTTTGCAAAAGATACTAAACTTATAAAGAAAAGAAAATTAGCATTTGTGTCCAAACAGATCCGATGACGATGCCTGTAATTTTATTTCGTATAAACTGCAAATGGCGAGATGCATTTTTATGACACTATTGCATTTTGTGAGAAGAATGAACTGTTCAATAACAAATGTAAGTGTTGACCTTAAATGCCATGAAGATGATGAGATCATCTGTGAATGTGTGTGCGTGCGTGCGTGCGTGCGTGTGTGTGTGTGTGTGTGTGTGTGTGTGTGTGTGTGTGTACATGTGCGTGTGTATATATATATATATATATATATATACATCTGAAGAAAAAACAACAACAAATCCTTTGTAAGTTCTAATTTTTTATCCAAGCTTTCGAGGGGGTAACCCCTCTTTTTCAAGGTACAGAACTGACAAAGGTAGAAACACCCTATATTTAAATATAACACAAATATATTTTATATATATATATCCTTCATATATATATATGAAATATATATATATTCATTTTCTTGGCCAGGTGTGGCTCCCATACAAATGCCCCAAAATTCTTTGAAGATATATATATATATCCTTCACTGGATCCACCAACATGGCATCCCATCTCTTCTACTCTCTTCGAGGGATTGTAACTTTAGAACATTATTATTTTTGTTATTTTACACAAGATTGTTACCATTTCTTTTTAATTAAGTGCTGGTTTGCTTTTATTGTGGACTTTCAATCTGGTGCAAAGAGGACAGCCTTTCTCTTGTAGAAAGTCTTCTAGCTCAGTTTGAATGTTCACTGTGGACATACTTTGCAGGCCGATATGCAGACTGAAGAGTCTTTCTTAAAGACGAAACAGCTGTCTTTGCATAGGCATTGTCTATCTCCCCCATTGGGAGAAAAAGTAAATCAGCACATTATTTTCTTTTATTCTTTTCAGAACTCAGAATAAATTGTAAAGTTAAAATTAGGGTTATTCAGTTTCCTTCTTAGGCTCACAAACAAATATTGGACACAAAACAAGTTTTTTTCAAGCAAACTATATATATAAGAGGAAAGTTTAATGGTGTGGTTGTTTTTTCTTCTTCAATTCTTGTACGTTTATATTATACTTGGAAGAAGGAAAGCGCATCAGTCTACCTGATCCAGGCACACCTCTCTACATTCCTCCTCACCGGGAGTATGTTGGTGTTTACTACGATTTCTATGACCTCCCTTATTGAATCCTTCACTGGATCCACCAACATGGCATCCCATCTCTTCTACTCTCTTCGAGGGATTGTAACTTTAGAACATTATTATTTTTGTTATTTTACACAAGATTGTTACCATTTCTTTTTAATTAAGTGCTGGTTTGCTTTTATTGTGGACTTTCAATCTGGTGCAAAGAGGACAGCCTTTCTCTTGTAGAAAGTCTTCTAGCTCAGTTTGAATGTTCACTGTGGACATACTTTGCAGGCCGATATGCAGACTGAAGAGTCTTTCTTAAAGACGAAACGGCTGTCTTTGCATAGGCATTGTCTATCTCCCCCATTGGGAGAAAAAGTAAATCAGCACATTATTTTCTTTTATTCTTTTCAGAACTCAGAATAAATTGTAAAGTTAAAATTAGGGTTATTCAGTTTCCTTCTTAGGCTCACAAACAAATATTGGACACAAAACAAGTTTTTTTCAAGCAAACTATATATATAAGAGGAAAGTTTAATGGTGTGGTTGTTTTTTCTTCTTCAATTCTTGTACGTTTATATATATATAAGACAGGGGCGTTCAATCCTTATTATTATTATTATTATATATATATATAAATCAGCACAATTTAAATAACTTTTTAATATTTTTTTTTATTTTTTTTATTTTTTTTTGAACACGAACATTACTCAAAGTTAACATTAACTGGTTTTGTTTCTGAGGTTCACAAATAAAGACATTGGACACAGAAAAGCTTTATCAAAGCAGACTATATATATATATATATATATATATATATATATATATATAAACGTACAAGAATTGAAGAAGAAAAAACAACCACACCATTAAACTTTCCTCTTATATATATAGTTTCCTTTAATAAAACTTTTTTTGTGTCCAATATTTAAGTTTGTGAACCTAAGAAAGAAACTCAATAACTTTAATTTTAACTTTACGATTTGTTCTGTGTTCTGAAAAGAATAAAGAAAATAATGTGCTGATTTACTTTTTCTCCCAATGGGGGGAAATAGACAATGCCTATGCAAAGACAGCTGTTTCGTCTTTGAGAAAGACTCTTCAGTCTGCATATCGGCCTGCAAAATGTCCACAGTGAACATTCAAACTGAGCTAGAAGACTTTCTACAAGAGAAAGGTTGTCCTCTTTGCACCAGATTGAAAGTCCACAATAAAAGCAAACCAGCACTTAATTCAAAAGAAATTGTAAAAATATTGTGTAAAATAACAAAAATAATAATGTTCTAAAATTGCAATCCCTCGAAGAGAGTAGAAGAGATGGGATGCCATGTTGGTGGATCCAGTGAAGGATTCAATAAGGGAGGTCATAGAAATCGTAGTAAACACCAACATACTCCCAGTGAGGAGGAATGTAGAGAGGCGTGCCTGGATCAGGTAGACTGATGCGCTTTCCTTCTTCGAAGTATAATATAAACGTACAAGAATTGAAGAAGAAAAAACAACCACACCATTAAACTTTCCTCTTATATATATAGTATATATATATAGCAGAACAAAAAAAGAGAATGAAAACTAACAAGAAAGAATGTAGACTATTCCCAATATTTTGGCTTTTGGCCTTGGACGCGGGACAGACAGTAGAACAAACTTGACGTAACAAATACAACACGTAACTTTTCTTGACGTCATTGTTGTGACCCACATTCTGTGTGTATAATTAGATTGTGTATAATTAGATTGTGTTGCAGTGTGTGTGTGTGTGTGTGTGTGTGTGTGTGTGTGTGTGTGTGTTTGATAATTCGTTTGGACTATTGAGTCCACATAATAATAAAAAAATAATAATAAAAGAAAGAATCCCCCAGTACAGTCTCCTCTCTCTCTCTCTCTCTCTCTCTCTCTCTCTCTCTCTCTCTCTCTCTCTCTCTCTCTCTCTCTCTCTCTCTCTCTCTCTCTCTCTCTCTCTCACTCTCTCTCTTCCTCTCTCACACTCTCACTCTCTCTCTCATATCCATGTCCGCTCTGTCCATCTTTGTAGTTATCACTTCCAAACTATGTAGAACTAACGCCAGATGTCTTAAGACCCTTTAGTTAAGAGAGTGGGCATGTATCATGGGGAAAGCATCTTCATTATAAACAAATTCAGCATCTCCACTATGATAATGCCAAGAGAGTGAGTGTGTAACCGGGGCCAAGCGTCTCCACTATAAACAAATAAAGCATCTCCCCTAGGAACAGGTCAAGAGAGTGGATCCTGGGTAAAGCATCTCCACTATAAACAAATAACACAGCTCGATGGAGAAATAACTGCCCTCTCAGACAATTCATTAGAGAGAGTTCAGACCCAGCGGAGCCATGGTTTGATAAAGCTTTTCTGTGTCCAATGTCTTTATTTGTGAACCTCAGAAGCAAAACCAGTTAATGTTAACTTTGAGTAATGTTCGTGTTCCAAAAAAAAAATTAATTTTTTTTTTTTAAAAAAAAAAAAAAAATAATAAAATTAAAAATTAAAAAAAAAAAAATTAAAAAGTTATATAAATTGTGCTGATTTACTTTTTCTCCCAATGGGGGAGGGACAGTGCCTTATGCAAAGACAGCTGTTTCGATCTTGAGAAGATCTCATCAGTTTGCATGATTGGCCTGCAAATTGACTGTCCAGTGGATGGCCAACCTGAGCTATTTACTGAGATTTTTCTTTCATGCTATATATATATATATATATATATATATATATATATATATATATATATATATATATATATATATATATATATATATATATATATATATATATATATATGAAGAAAAAAACACAACAAATCCTTTGTAAGTACTAAGTTTACTCCAAGCTTTCGAGGGGGTAACCCCTCTTTTTCAAGGTACAGAACTGACAAAGGTAGAAACACCACGTAAAAAAGACTTATGACGTAGAACGATGACATTCCATACAAACTAAGCCTTTTGCTTTATATATGTGTGTGTGTGTGTGTGTGTGTATATATATATATATATATATATATATATATATATATATATATATATATATATATATATATATATATATATATATATATATATATATATATATATGTGTGTGTGTGTGTGTGTGTGTGTGTGTGTGTGTGTGTGTGTGTGTGTGTGTGTGTGTGTGTGTGTGTGTGTGTGTGCAAGTGTACAAATGCGCTTATATGTATGGCCCATATGTATGCACGCACAAATGTGCATATATACGTGTGCACGCGCAATATCTACCAAGAGGTTGTGGTAAGTGCTAAGGGGCAGATATTACTGCAATCATGTTTTTCTGTGCAGTTTTTATGCTCCATCAATTTCAGTAGAGAAACTGAGTACTACCGAGCAGCAGACAAGTCCTCTGCTGCTTGTTTTCACTCTTGATACGAGGTCGGTGTACTTGCTGCATACTTGGTGACACCCTGATGTCTTTTGTCTTCTTTTTTAATGCTAACTCTGAAATTGCTGCAATCATCATTATGTCACAAGGAATGACATGTAATAAATGACGGCAACCCAAATAATGAATTATTATATGTTTTTACTCGTAATGCTAGGCTATTTGAACGAAAACATACTTTAGTTGGAATTAGTCTTTTTATTTTATTTTGCTTAAAAGATATTCAACCCAAAGTTTGAAACGGATGTTATAGTAGCTCCAGTTCAACTAATGTAGGATACATCAACCACATTGTGCTAGTTTACTGCACTCAAGCACAGACAAGTTGACAACAGAAAGGCACTGCATATCATGTTGTCCCTTTCCTGTACAAAACAATAGGTTTTCTGTGGGACCAATCACCCAGAAAGAAGCAAATTGTCAAACTTAAGCATTCCTTTTAAATTATCAGAGCCACAAAGAGAAAAAGAGGGAAACCGTTAATGGTAGTATGTAGAACAGCAGGTGTGCTTTCCACCACTTTTTATTTCAGATACAAACTGACATGCCGAAAGGAATACAAATGCCCATTTAACACACTCCATCTTGCAGAATTAAACCTGACTTTTAGCTGGACGAGGGAGTGTATACTGCAGAAAACGAGCTGGACGTTCGCCTCAGCCAGTGGGAGCATAGCACTGACCACTGACGGTTTGCCAGCAAATAGCACGTGTGATAGGCGTTGTACAATCTTCATCAAACCACCCCCTTTCTTTGTCTTGAACATGACAGACATACAAATAACAGGGAGCTGCGAAAGTGTGCGGATTGATATACGCAACTGCCATAATTTAGGCTTGAGATATGATGATTGCAGTTCAACACTATTCAAATGCTATCCCAGCTTTCTAATTAATAGCTCGGACCTACATCATTATCGGTTTGTGAGTTTGCGAGAAACAATGGTGAAATTTACGTTTTCAATATTAAGGACACAAGTAAAAAAGCCTTCACCCTTCTCCTTGTTGATGTCATATCGTGGAATCCCACAATCCACAAAGCTGCTACAAGCTGCCTCAGAAACTCCATTGACGGGTATGTCTGAAACTGTAGATTCTTGAAATATCTGGTTTTATGACAGAAAGTTAAAGAGATATGTTTTAATTGATTTCCTATATTTTTGACAGTAATTATTTTTTGTTCAAAATGAACATCTTATATTAACATTCAAGAATCCCTCTTGTTTGTTATTGTTTACAAGAAACATCAGTTATCATTCAACCTTTTACTATATACGTAATGTTTCCACGAATTAAATATTAATTTCTATAAAGGTATTGTTATGATGTCCAGTTCTTAGTTTACGTGAACATGATGCAAGCAGAATTAATTATGTATGGAAGATATGAATTTAGACACACAACACTACATGCATATTGACATGTGTTTTTTCTACATACGGTTATTTTTAAGTGTCATTTAAGTGTAAAATAGGGATGCATCTTGTTAATAGCTGGACACACTAAATCCAATCTTTTCAGTATCATTTGTAGTCCTCTCTGACATCAGAAGAAACAAAATGTACGTCAAAGCTGCTTTCGATCTTTAGTTTCTTCTGACAGCAAAATAAAATGCATTAATTTGCACCTTTTGTTAATATTTCACGTTCGTGTTGATCCATGTTTGCGTAGATGGACTGCATTTCGGTCTCCAGTGTAATTGTTTATTTGTGTGTCTCCAAAGTTTCTTTACGATTATTGTTCTGTGAAACTGTTCACAGGCAAACGCAAACAGATGTAATTTTAGGCATGTGGCGGCATCATCACTCTGTCTGTTGGTAGATTAGCATGTCCTTAGGAAAAGCATCAATTACATCAATAAACCGTTATTAATCTATTCAGGAGCAGTCACCAGCCCTGGATGGGACGGTGTGACATCTTTCTACTTTTCTCTTCTCTCCGCAACAACATCTGTGACTATCCCTGCCAGCCACGTGATTATGGTGAGCATGCAACATTCTTCAGCCTATTTGAGTGCTGCAAAAGATATGCTGACATTGGTGGAAGGCCAAAACCCTAAAATAAGGGTTTGCTCTTATGTAACGGACTGGGAACGTCCTGCCCCAGAGCAGTTTGATCCTCCAGATAAGCTACTCAGCGTTTTTTACCATCCTCATTTAAGGATCCAGCCAGTGTTGGGATTTAAACTAACATTTTCCTTCCACCCTAAGTCTTCTCGTCTAGAGCAAAATAAAATGAAAGTAACTTACGGTGGTTGTACGTATGATGCTGTTGGTCTGTACAACTGCTCTGTGCCTCAGTGGAACGAATTCAAACATCACTTCCCATGCAACGCCCAAGTAGACTGTGTGGGCATGGAGGATGAAGAAGTCTGTCCTTACACCAGTACTGCTTGTGGTGTGGGACGTTTCAGCATTCGTGGTGGTTGCTATATATTTTCCAAGGCAGAAAAGAAAAGGTGTAGGCCTAATATATATAACAGAAACATCGTTATCGCCAATGATACATCATTGTGGAAAGCGGAAGACTTCTGTCGAAACCACAGTGCCCGTTTAGTCAGTTTAAACTCTCCTCAAGAAACCGAAGCCATCACAGAAACACTTAGATTGGACAAGATGGGCATGACCTATATTGCCATAAGCCCTGTCGAATTTTCAGCTCCTTATTTGTAAGAGAATGTGTGGATTCTTTGATGCAAATTTGATTGTCGTAAAGCTGCTAAGACAATGATGTTTGTGCTAAATATGAATAATCATACCTGATGTGGAATAGCATCATTGTGAAATTGGAATGCATTAATTTAAAATAAAGTATGATTATTAGATAGTAGAGTCTGTGGAGCTGAAAAATAAACTTCTTGTCCATAAGTTAACATTGATCGAACCAAACTAGTAGCAAGATGTAAAAGTGTTTGAGTATCTTGACCCCACGATTGAGCACTATTTTCAAAACGTGTAACCTTTGTCTAGCTTTACTTATAAGATGTTCAATATAACAACGCCAGTTTAATTTGGGAGTTAAATAGACTCCTACATTTTTTACATTTTTTGAATATTGTAGAATGTTGCCTTCTAAAACAAGCTGAGGAAGATGTTGTGGACTTTCACTATTACTAAAACAACATCAATTGTGTCTTTTCTCCTGAAAGTTCTACCCCATTTTCCTTCATATATTTGTCTAGTTTATCTATTTCAACTTGATAAAGTTTTTGAACATGTGTTATTATTCTCTTGTTTGTATGTTTTCTAATATTCGTATTCATCCATACTGCAATATCATCAGCATATTGCACCAAATGAACATTGTTAGATGAAACCTTTGGAAGATCGTGTATAAAGATAGTGAAAAGAATTGGAGCAATAATAGACCCCTGGGAAATTCCAATATTGATGCTCTTAAATGATGAATAACATGTACCAATTCTAGTACAAATAATTCTCCCAGACAAGAAACATTTAACGAATTTATACATTGTTCCACTGATTCCAATAGTTTTCAGCTTGTGAGTGTGTGTGTGTGTGTGTGTGTGTGTGTGTGTGTGTGTGTGTGTGTGTGTGTGTGTGTGTGTGTGTGTGTGTGTGTGTGTGTGTGTGTGTGTTTGTGGTTGTGTGTATGTGTCTGCTCATTCGTGCAAGCATGTGTGTGTGTGTGTGTGTGTGTGTGTGTGTGTGTGTGTGTGTGTGTGTGTGTGTGTGTGTGTGTGTGTGTGTAACATTGTTACAGCTATAGAAACATGTTTAAGCACTCAGACGGCAGCATTGTCTATGACATGGAACGATTTAAAATGGAATCCTACTGCAGAGGAAATTGCCTCGTCATGGAACGTATGCAACTCAAAACCTGGAGCTGCATTACCAAGTTAACTGCAAACATATTGTGTGAGCTACCTCCAAAAGATGAATTTATATCAAGGTCACGTGATTCGATCTTTAAACTCTGGCCGTCCCTGACCTTCCAGAAATGGTGGCAAAATGGTTCCTTTTTGGCATGCCCCTCGGATCACTTCACTCACATATTTCTGGCCTGCGATGCACGTAGTTCGTGTTGGAATCAGGGGACATTCAGTGCATCGTCCTGTACAGCAGAGCTGAGCCCTCTGCCCCCTTCCTTCCTGTGTCAGGACAATGTGGAAGAGGTTCCCTACACCTTGGTGTGTGACCATCAGACTGACTGCTATGACAACAGTGATGAACAGTTCTGCCAGTATACGGAATGTGATCGTACGTCGTTCTTTGAGTGTAGAAATAAAGAGGTATCTGTGACTTGCTGCATATAAAAGGATGGATATTGCTTGAGTCCTATGGGAATATAAAGATGTTCACGTTAAAAATAGATAACGATAATACAACTATAAAAATGCGTACACATCATAAAGAAATAACTAAAATACATAATGATATCTTAACCAACACATATGATATTTCACAAAAGGCTCTATCGTGCTAATTAATCCTTTAAAACAAAAGAACGTTTTTGACACGTGATTTAAAGATTCTTAACATGGGATGTATTTAAAGCGTTTTGGACTCCATTTGATCTCATCTCTTTTCTAAGTTGTAGCTGACATGCATAGGTTGATTGTGCAGTGTGGACATTGAGTGGTGTGTGTGTGTGTGCGTGTGCGCGTGCGTGTGCGTGTGCACGTGCGTGCAATGTGTGTGTGTGTGTGTGTGTGTGTATGCAGTGTGTGTGTTGATTGTGCCGTATGGAAATTGAGTGGTGTGTGTGTGTGTGTTTGTTTGTTTGTGTGTGTGCGTGCGTGCGCGCGCGTGTGTGTGTGTATGTGTGTGTGTGCATGTAGCGTGTATGTGTGTGTGACGCCCCCCCCCCCCCCCCCCGCGTCACCCCCCTTCCCACCCTCTCCCCTTCATCGTCTTTCTTTGTGTGTGTGTGTGTGTGTGTGTGTGTGTGTGTGTGTGTGTGTGTGTGTGTGTGTGTGTGTGTGTGTGTGCGTGCGTGTGCGTGTGCGAATGTGTGTGTGTGTGAATGTTTATAGTTTTATTTCTTTGTAAAGCGCCGTGAATAGAATTTTCTAGATATGTGCGCTATATAAGTGCCAATTATTATATTATTATTATCTCTTCATATATTAAAAACTCGAAGTTGCGAACAAATAATAATTATTATTGATTATTAATACATAAAACAATATTAATTTGATGGAGTTATGTGGGTGCACGTGCGTGCGCGCATGTGTGTGTGTGTGTGCATATGTGTGTGTTATTGAGTGTGTCTATTTTAGTCAAATGTGTGACAACATGCCTCACTGCACTGACTCGAGTGACGAACATTGCGGAGCACAAAATAAAAGGGAGGCATATGGTGTCAGCATCACCACACCTGCTGTGATCAGCTTTGACGGGTATGGAGGGGTCGTAGGTCAGCAGGTGAACAAATCCACCATGGATGGACCATCTATCTGCCCACACACCCACGTACAGTGTGCAGACGATGGTTACTGCCTGCCTGTCTTTGTGTGGTGCAACACCATCCATGACTGCCCCCAGCGTGAAGATGAAGAGCACTGTGACAAATACACTTGTCCAGGATTCTACCGTTGTCGGGCATCCAGTGTGTGCCTCCATCCCCAACACGTGTGTGATGGCATGTACCAGTGTCCCCAGCGAGATGACGAGTTGTTGTGTGATGGCACGTGCCCTGAGCAATGTACCTGCCATGGCCATGCTTTTGTCTGTGACAGAATCATTCTTCCATCATCATTTCTGTATCTACGCTTTCTGGATGCAAGTGATAGTGGTCTGCAGTATTCGGACTTGTCTAACAACACACTACTTGTCTACCTCAGACTGTCACGATGTGAACTGGTGAATATCACACTGCTCCATCTTCCTAATCTGCACAGCCTGGACCTGAGTGAGAACCATCTGACTTCCATTGCTGACAAACACCTGAGCTTTCTTCCCTATTTGCGTTACCTTTCTATTTCGTACAATCCACTGAATACACTTGTCAAGCATACACATGGATACAATTTTCAGCATCAGCATTTGCAGTTACTGGATGCGTCTAATGTCATCTTGAAAGAGATTGACATGTCTATGTTTCATATCGCTCCAAAGTTGAAGACCTTGAACCTAACAAACTGTGGTGTGAGCAGCATCACCTCTGGCGGCTTCCAGACACTAAAGCTTCTCACGTTGCTAGACACACGTGGCTGCTCTTTGGAACGCTTTTCTGGCGACATTTTTCAAGGTCTGGATAAATTGCAGACTGTCTTTGCTGACAACTATAAACTATGCTGTGAAGAAATTCTTCCACAAACTTATAACTCTGACAACTGTTATGCTCCGTCAAACGAAATATCATCATGCCAATCATTACTGAGATCTGACATATACAGAGCTGTCCTAGTGATCGTTTCCATATTTACTATCGTGGGAAACATAATGAGTTTCATTGTTCGAGTGATAACGAATAAAACAAAGGCTAGAACGGGATTTGATGTGTTTGTAGTAACACTCTGCATTTCAGACCTTTTGATGGGATTTTATCTGGCTATTATAGGAGTGGCAGATTATGTGTACCAGGGTACCTACCTATGGAATGACATCACGTGGAAGCAGAGCACTCTATGCCAGGCAGCAGGCTTTCTGTCACTGTTGTCCAGTGAAGTGTCAGCCTTCATCATCTGTCTCATCACTTTGGATCGGGTGTTGGTTCTACGCTTCCCCTTCAGCCAGCTCCATTTCCAAAGACTCAGTGCTGTAGTGACGTGTGCAGGGTTATGGACTGCTGGACTGATTCTGGCTGCTGTGCCTTTACTTCCCATGACGCCACGCTGGGAGTTTTACAGCCAGAGTGGCATTTGTATTCCACTGCCAATCACCAGAAAGGAGTTTATCGGTCAGACCTATGCCTTTAACGTAATGATTGTCCTGAACTTTGTGCTGTTTCTGCTGATAGCTGTAGGTCAAGTGGTCATCTACCAGTCAGTACAGAAGAACAAGATTGCTGAAAGTGACTGCAGCGCAAGGAGCAGAAATGATCACACTTTGGCTCGTCGTCTGTTGACAATCGCTATCTCTGACTTTCTGTGCTGGTTCCCAATCGGTCTTCTGGGTCTGTTGGCCTCCAGTGGCCATGCTGTGACCAGTGAGGTGAATGTGGCTATAGCCATTTTAGTGCTTCCTCTAAACTCCGCCATTAACCCCTTTCTCTATACGCTCAATATGATGATGGAACGTCTTGATGTCAAGCGCCAAGATCGTTTGCATCAATTTCTATTGAAACAGTCCCAACAGTAAAACACAAAGTCCACTACTGATTCACGCCTAATGAACTGCTCCACAGAAGAAGCTGTGAAAATATTGAAACAATGGTTGCACAAAGGGTGGTGTCAACAACCTATGTCATGAATTGTCTACGTAAAGAAATGTAAACAGAAAGTTATATACCGAAACTCCAACCGTGACGATTGTGCTACATTTAAGGCAAGGCAAATGCAGTTCTGAATTTAAAAAAAAACTCACACAAGAAAATAACAGAAACGATGTTCGAGGATTGGCCAGCTGACTTACACCCATGCAAAACAAAAACTAGCACAACTAAAAGTTCAATACAAATTACTGATGGTCCGAATAAGTGAATGTTTGTGTTAGTTGTATTTTAGCATGGTTAAACTTCACTTTGATCAAGATAGCATGTAAAGGAACACATGTGAGTGCGTTTCTGTGTAAAGGCATAGACCTACGCCGTTTCAATTTGTATGCATGTTCTCATAGAAGAGGTCACTGAAATTCTCCCAGTCTCCCTGTCTCCCTCTTTCTCTGGGTTCATCTTTCTGTCTGTCTCTGTAGTTATCACGTGACTGTTTTGATCGTGAGGGACTAGCATTTGCTGACACAAATGAATGGCGATCACAAAGATTGATGAAAGTGAACTCTGACTTCTGAACTGAATGCATATAATTCTTAGGTCTGTCCACTTCCTCGACCTCCCCTTCACTCACCACAGTCACAATGAATGCCACCACGCAGCGTCAGTTACACAACGTCAGTGCGGCTGAGATCAACTCAACACATTTTGATCCCGTAAACTCGAGCACATTATATCCTCTACCACCACCCCTTCCTCCCCTAGTGTTATCCACCCCCAACCTGACACAATGCGTGGAACAGAAGCACGGGACGTTGAGCTTTTCGGCCATGTCTGGCACTGTGTTCTACGAAACTTCACACACTTCGACATCATTCTTTCTAAAAAAGGTCGACTGTAGCATCGTAATCACCCCTCCAGAGGGTTTCATTCTCAAATTCTATGGGATGGAGTTAAGTAGACCACTTTCACGTAGTATTTCCTTTCAGGGTGGAGAGGTGGTGAAAATGGGGTCAATGCTCTCAAACGCAAGGATGCGATTTAACCTTCAGAACATTGTTAGAAGTCAAATCAGGACGTTTCATATTTTTACCACACCTGGCACCAGTGGTCTGATTTCACTGCAAAACAACTTTGGACGTTTTAGGAGAATAAGTAAAGGCTTCCGCTTATTGATTCACTTTTCCAGCGTACCCAACACGACCCAGCTTCTACAAACAAAATTTGAAACTCCATCAAAAGGTAAAATTCGTTTTTGATTGAGACTTTCAGTTTGCCTTTGTGAAAAAACAAAATTTGGAAATCCATTGAAAGGCTAAAAATTGCTTCCAACTGAGACTCTATCTTTGCTTTTGTGAACAACAAATAGATAAACTATTTGTTTATTTCTTCTAGACTGACTGATAATTTTGAACATGCTGACATAATATTTTAAACAACAATGTAAATTTAAAAAAAAGTCATCTTCCCAACTCTCGATGATACATTTTTAATCGTATTTGTATGTATGTCTTGTTTACAGGTTTCATTGCATCACCAGGCTGGGATGGGGTGTCAGCAGCGTGGCTAAGTATGGACACCTGGACCTGTGTATCCGTTCCACTGAAACACGTGATTATGGTAAGCGTGATTCACATTGACATTCAAGCTCAATGGAACGGATGCTCACAGTTACACATTGGTGTATATGACGACGTGAGATTCACAAAGCCTCTCAGAACCCATTGTGGCAGTTTTCTCCCTCGCCCGGACCTCTATGACCCACTGAAGAGACTTCTGTATGTGCAGTTCAATCCTTCGGATGCTGATCCCAGAATCGGATTCAAAATGCACTTCTCTCTTCACTCCTATTCTTCACACCCTCAGCAAAACTCTGTTGGCCTGTGGAACTGCTCTGCATTTGAGAGGACGCTGATGGAGCACCAGTTCCCGTGTAACATGCAGGTGGACTGTGTGGGCATGGAAGATGAAGAGCATTGCCCATACACCAGTGATGAATGTGGAGTGGGAAGCGTGCTTATTGGCGATGGATGTTATATCTATGTGGTTAATCCCTATTCTAGAGGGTTGACTTCAAAGCACTGGACACCGGGTGAGGGGCACATATCATGGAACGACGCAGAAGTCGACTGTAGGCGTCATGGAGGACATCTGGCCAGTCTGAACAACCCCAGGGAAGAGGAGGCTATCAGAAAAGTGGTGTTTGACAAGGACGAGACTTTCAGGGTGTTTATTGGACTGACCCCTGTTGATGACTCCGTTCCTTACATGTAAATCAAACAGTTTAGGAAAGAAGAAAAACATAAACATTGCAATTTCCTACTTTTGTCTGACTTATTTCAACTTAACCTTTATGCTCACACTATGTCAACATCAATATTTCTTTAAAATATTTTTTTTTCACTATAAAAGCAATGTTTGAAAGAAAACAAATCTCTCTCTCTCTCTCTCTCTCTCTCTCTCTCTCTCTCTCTCTATATATATATATATATATATATATATATATATATAGTTTGCTTTGAGAAAGCTTTTCTGTGTCCAATGTCTTTATTTGTGAACCTCAGAAACAAAACCAGTTAACGTTAACTTTGAGTAATGTTCCGTGTTCCCCCCAAATTTTTAAAAAAAAAAAATTATATAAATTGTGCTGATTTACTTTTTCTCCCAATGGGGAAGGGACAGTGCCTTATGCAAAGACAGCCGTTTCGACCTAAGAGAAGGTCTCATCAGTTTGCATATGATCGGCCTGCAATTTGACTGTTTAGTGGATGCCAGCCCGAGCAAAAAAGAGATTCTACAAGAGAATGGTGTCCTCTTTGCATGAAATCGAAAATCCATAATAAAAGCAAACCAGCACAAAGTTAAACCAGAAATAGTAAAAATCTTATGAAAATCTTATGTAAAATGAACAAAATAATAATGTTCTGAAATTTTAATTTCAAAACCTAATAGACATGACTAGGGAGGGCTAACTACTGAGATGGTATCCAAATTAAGGATAAAAATAGCATGAAAGAAAAATCTCAATGAATAGCCAGCTCCGTACCCCTACTCTGAAGGACTGAAAAGTTAGTGCATATACAGTATATATATATATATATATATATATATATATATATATATATATATATATATATATATATAAAAACGTACAAGAATTGAAGAAGAAAAAACAACCACACCATTAACCTTTCCTCTTATATATATAGTTTGCTTTAATAAAACTTTTTTTGTGTCCAATATTTAAGTTTGTGATCCTAAGAAAGAAACTGAATAACTTTAATGTTAGCTTTACGATTTGTTCTGTGTTCTGATATATATATATATATATATATATATATATATATATATATATATATATATATATATATATATATCTGAAGAAAAAAACACAACAAATCCTTCGTAAGTTCTAATTTTACTCCAAGCTTTCGAGGGGGTAACCCCTCTTTTTCAAGGTACAGAACTGACAAAGGTAGAAACACCACGTAAAAAAGACTTATGACGTAGAACGATGACATTCCATAGAAACTAAGCCAACTAAAATGACGTATCCTTAAACTTTGTCATTGCCTTGTCAACACTCCCCCCCCCCCCCCACCCACCCCACACACATATCACCCTCTCCCTACCCTCTCTCCTCTCACAATAAAAAGTGAAAATGTAGGATAAGTCAATACAATTATGAAAAATGAAGTGACAATTAAACCCTATTTAATGAAGAAATGTTTCTTCTAAAGAAAACCAATAATTATGCTAATAATATATATATATATATATATATATTGTTCTGATATATATATATATATATAGCAGAACAAAAAAAGAGAATGAAAACTAACAAGAAAGAATGTAGACTATTCCCAATATTTCGGCTTTTGGCCTTGGACGCGGGACAGACAGTAGAACAAACTTGACGTAACAAATACAACACGTAACTTTTCTTGACGTCATTGTTGTGACCCACATTCTGTGTGTATAATTAGATTGTGTTGCAGTGTGTGTGTGTGTGTGTGTGTGTGTGTGTGTGTGTGTGTGTGTGTGTTTGATAATTCGTTTGGACTATTGAGTCCACATAATAAATAAAAAAAATAATAATAAAAGAAAGAATCCCCCAGTACAGTCTCCTATCTCTCTCTCTCTCTCTCTCTCTCTCTCTCTCTCTCTCTCTCTCTCTCTCTCTCTCTCTCTCTCTCTCTCTCTCTCTCTCTCTCTCTCTCTCTCTCTCTCTCTCTCTCTCTCTCTCCCTCTCTCTCTCACTCTCACTCTCTCTCTCATATCCATGTCCGCTCTGTCCATCTTTGTAGTTATCACTTCCAAACTATGTAGAACTAACGCCAGATGTCTTAAGACCCGTTAGTTAAGAGAGTGGGCATGTAGTTAAGAGAGTGGTAAAGCATCTTCATTATAAACAAATTCAGCATCTCCACTATGATAATGCCAAGAGAGTGAGTGTGTAACCTGGGCCAAGCGTCTCCACTATAAACAAATAAAGCATCTCCCCTAGGAACAGGTCAAGAGAGTGGATCCTGGGTAAAGCATCTCCACTATAAACAAATAGCACAGCTCGATGGAGAAATAACTGCCCTCTCAGACAATTCATTAGAGAGAGTTCAGACCCAGCGGAGCCATGGTCTTCAGCTTGTCCATCCAGAACTTTTCACGACGGAGTCTGGACTCCTTGCTCTGGACAAAGACCTGTTCGAGGATGATGCATCTGACATTCTCACAGGAATGTCCGGCCAAGTTGAAGTGCTCTGCCACCAGAGTCCCAGTGTTGTGCCTGATATGGGACCGGTGGTAGAGTGAACCTTACGCTAACTGAGTTCTTTGTCTCTCCAACATACTGGGCGTTTCTACATAGTTCGCAGAACAGCAGGTAGATGACGTTAGTCGATCCACAGCATAGGTTCTGCCTGATGGTGAACCTCTCCCCCGTCCTGTCACTGGAGAACCCCGTGGTTTCCATCAGATGAAGACGGCAGGCAGCGCACGTCTTGGAACATCTGTGGCAGCCAGTATCCACGTCACAGGGCAGGGCAGGAGGAGCTGAAGGCATCAGCAAATCTCTCAGGGATCTGCTGTTCCGTTCTCCCAGGATGGGGGGTTCAAGAGCCACTTTCCTCATCCTGGCGCTCTGGTGGAGGGTAGGCAGACTGTCCCTGAGATATTTGCTGAGTGGAGGGTTGCGGGGATTGTGGGTCACCACCATGGGAACTCTCCTGGCTTTCTTTTGTGGCTGGTACTCGAGTGTACTCCCTCGTTGTGTTGCTTTGGCCTTCTCTCTTCCCTTTTTGATAGCCCACTCTGGATAGCACTTCTTTTTGAAGTTGTTGGCCATTGTGTTGCACTGGCGTTCAAAGTCCTCATCGTTGCTGCAAAGGCGTCGAAGTCGTAAAAACTGGCTTGATGGTATGCCGTTTACGCAGTGCCTTGGATGACTTGAGTTGTATGGAAGGTAGGCTTTGGTGTCTGTGGACTTGACAAAGAGGCTTGATGTTAAGTAGCCGTCTTCGATCTTAATGAGAATGTCAAGGAAGGGAATACTGGTCTTGGAGTTGCTGATGGTGAACTTGATGGTTGGGTGGATGGAATTGATGTAGGTGGTGAATTGGTCTAGGTCTTGTTGGGACCGAGTCCACAAGATGAGGATGTCATCGATGAATCGTTTCCATACATCCTCCTCAATCCGCACAGGGCTGTTCTCCAACAGTTTGGCTTCAAGCCAGCCCATGAAGATGTTGGCCACAGTAGGTGCCATCGGTGTTCCCATGGCTGTCCCTGACTTCTGTCTGTATGTGGCCCTCAAAATTGAAAAAATTGTTCGTGAGAACATGGTTCACCACCTTGAGAGCTTTGTGCATTGGTGGGCAATCAGGGAGAGGGTGGCATCCCATCAGATCTTTGATGGCCTCCACCATGTCCTGTTGAGGGATGTTGGTGTAGAGGCTGACGACATCTATAGTGACCAACTGGGCGTCGACAGGAAGGGGCCCGTACTGTGTGTTCCACCCGTTGATCACTTTCAGCATGTGGGTGGAGTCTTTGATGTACGAGGGCAAGCTGACAACCAGGGGGCGGAGCCAGTGGTCCGCTAGTTTCGACAAGGTCTCTGTAGGGCCTCCAATTCCTGAAACAATCGGGCGTCCAGGTGGATTTTGTAGGTTTTTGTGGATCTTTGGGAGGTGGTGGAAGAGGTGAGGCCTAACATTGTTGGGTTCCAGCCTGGCCCATTTGTAGGTGTTGTTATCAATGAATTTCTGAGTATGGAGGTCATCAATAATTTTGTTGGACTCTTTCGCTACACTACAGGTAGGATCTGTTCGAACAGGTTCGTAGTAGGTGTTGTTGTTGAGCTGCCTCTCTGCCTCCCTCACATAGTCCGTCATGTTCTGCACAACCACTGCTCCACCCTTGTCAGCAGAACTAATACGAAGAGTCCTGTTCTTAACATGCTGTTGTAGCTCTCTCAGGGCCTTCCGTTGGTCCCTGGATAGGTTGTCTCGTAGTGGCTTAGGGTCAGGAACATGGGATTTGACTTGGCTCTCAATGGTATTGCAGTAGGCATCTAGGGAAAGGTCGCGACCCTGTGGAGGTTCATAGTAGTTCTTCTTGTAGAACTTTGGAGCTTCGTGAACATCGTCCTCAACATCTGGGTCAAAAAACAGTTCTTTTAACCGTAGCCGTCGGAGACCTTCATGCACATCTTCCTCAAGTTGTTCTTGATTCAGGCTTCGTGGGGTTGGGCAAAACTTGGGCCCAAGAGCCAGTACACTTTTTTGTAGCTCTGTCAGAGTAACGTCTGATAGGTTCACAACCATTTTGTCATCCTGCTCAGGTTTAGAGTTAGATGGCTGTGATAACGTCAGATTCTGTTTACGTTTGAAGCGTCGGCAAGGTTTTTTCCTTTTTGTCGTGGTATCCGCACGAATGTCATGTCTTTGACATGTATATATAGTTTGCTTTGATAAAGCTTTTCTGTGTCCAATGTCTTTATTTGTGAACCTCAGAAACAAAACCAGTTAACGTTAACTTTGAGTAATGTTCCGTGTTCAAATTTTTTTTATTTTTTATTTTTTATTAAAAATTATATAAATTGTGCTGATTTACTTTTTCTCCCAATGGGGGAGGGACAGTGCCTTATGCAAAGTATATATATATACTGAAATTCATGCGGTGTGTGTGCGTGTGTGTGTGTGTGTGTGTGTGTGTGTGTGTGTGTGTGTGTGTGTGTGTGTGTGTGTGTGTGTGTCTGTCTTGTAACTCTTGAACCACACAACATAATCGCTTCAAGGTTTGTGTGATGGTGTATCATGGTACACGGATGGTCCCCTAGAACAATTGTGGACTTGGTGACCTTGATCTTGACGTTTGGCCTTGAACACCGGGATTTCGTCTTAAGGCCATATCTTTCACACCATTGGACTTATAATGTTCACACTTGGTATGAAGGTGTATTAGCTAATGGTTATTCTGAATATGGGGCATCAAGCACGGTCAGGGTCAGGGTCAAGGACATTGGTAGACCTTGAAAGTGATAATGGTCTATAAATTGATGTTTTGCAAGGATATCTTGCAAAGCGTTTGACAGAATCACTTAAACATTTGCATGGTGATGTATTCCATAGAGTAGAAGACATCCAACATTGAATTATTAGCGCGCTAACCTTGATCTTGATGACAGATTGCGAATGCAGACTAGAAGCGTTTGAGCATAAGTGCTTCTGGAGACTTCTTCGTATCTCGTACACAGAGCACAAGACAAATGAGTATGTCAGGCAAAAAGAGAACACCCTCACAGGTAGACAAGAGCCATTCCTAGCAGTTGTTAAGCGTCGTAAACTTTCCTGGTATGGTCATGTGACACGTCACAACACTCTGGCCTAATCGAGTCTCCAGAGCACCATCCAAGGAAAACGCTGCAAGGCAGACAAAGAAAGTCCTGGCTGGACAGCATCAAAAGCTGGACCAATCGCAACACCCAAACCCTCATACGCCTGGCAGAGGATCGTGACCAGTAGTGGAGGCTGACCACCCAATCCAGCATGGCACCCCGATGACCAAACTGGTCAAGGGTGGAGTGAGTGAGTGAACCTGGACCTTGAAGTCTGAAGTCTGACCTTGAAAACCAACATTTCCTTCTTTGCGCTATATATTGTGTTCCAGCTGTATTTTGTAAACCAGTGGACATAATCGCTTCCCATTTTGTGTGGTAGTGTATCACAACGCAGGGATGGCTCCATAAAAAATATACGTGTGGTGACCTTGACCTTGGAGTTTGACCTTGAAAACCCAAAGGATCAAGGTCAATGATGACTTTAAGCGACTAAATGTGTGTCCATCTGTCTTTCTGTGTGTGTGTGTGCATGTGTCTGCCTGTTCAGGCGATTGTGCCCAAACCGTTGGCCATAGACCCCTATAACTATACATACTCTTGATCAAGTTTTCAAGTTTCAAGTTTCAGGGTTTATTTCCGAAAGCCCCTTGGGGGTACATGGAATAAAAAAGAACAATTGGAAGAAAATGAACGGAAAAGAAACAAAATTCAAAAGGAAAAGAAATTTTAAAAAAAGAAAAAAGACAAACCACAAATTACACAGAAAAGGCCCGGCATAAGCAGCTGTCACAACCTATTCCGATCCTGAATTTGGAACCACCAGTGCAAACCTCCGCCAAGGAAGACTCACAAAACTGACATTTGTCTTCTTTGTGCTTGTCAAGTTTGTCTAGGGTGCATGCACTAGTTCGTTTTTGTGATGTGACAGATATTACGAGGACACACTCAAATCCCTC
>CM065703.1:29837261-29844761 GCA_017654935.2 Phymorhynchus buccinoides
TTATAGAAAGGCGCTATAGAAATGCTATCAATTATCATTATTATTATTATTGTACATGAATCCTAACATACAATGCAAAAGCAATAAGAACGCACGCAAGCACGAATTTCACAACACTTATCTGTGTACAAAATGTGTTCCATGCGCTACAAAAGATTGCTGATTTATCCTTGTGCATATTTTAATAATAATAATAATAATAATAATAATAATAATAATAATAGTAATAATAATAATAGTAATAATAATAATGATAATAATAATAATAATGATGATGATGATGATGATGGTGATGATGATGATGATGATAATAATAAAAATAATAATAATAATAATAATAATAATAATAATGATGATGATGATGATGATGATGATGATGATGATGATAATAATAATGATAATAATAATAATAATAATAATAATAATAATAATGATGATGATGATGATGATGATGATGATGATGATTATGATGATGATGATGATGATGATGATGATGATGCTAATAATAATAATAATAAAAATAATAATAATAATAATAATATAATAATAATAATAATAATAATAATAATAATAATAATAATGATGATAATAATAATGATAATGATAATAATAATAATAATAATGATAATAATAATAATAATAATAATAAGTTAGATTCAGAAGTCAAATTGTCATTCATTCACCAACCCCTTGCACCTGTTGCCCAATCGCCTGTGTATTTTCAGCGTTATAAAAGAGTAACTTTGCAGTATGTCTGGTATAAAACGGAACCGGAAGTGACGAGGGAAAGCATGGGAAGGGGGAATCCTCACATAGTTTTTGCTCTGAAAGGCAAACATAGGCTCTCCAGTTATTTTTCAATGTTATTACACTGTGCTATATTATTTCTGTTTTGTGACCTGTGTCTGCTTCAACAGAAACTGTTTCAAGCGCTCCAGCCGCTGCAGACGAAGACGTTCCGTCCTCATGCTGAGCAAGTATAGAAACGGATTGAGGGCGGAGTTGAGAGGCAGCACCAGAATGGCCATGGCCACGTTCACCTCACTGGCCACAGCATGGCCGCCGGAGGCCAGCAGGCCCACAAGACCCAGGGTGAACCAGCAGAGGAAGTCAAGAACAGCAATATTCAGCTGGTGACGAGCCAAAGACAGATCTGACCTACTTGCAGTGTCATTGTCACTGACAGACAGAGGGTCCTTGCTGATCGACCTGTGAATAGCAATTTGTCCCGCTGCTACCAACAAAAACAGAAGAAAGTTGGGGAAAATCATGACATGGAAGACATGCGGCTGACTGGAAAACTCCTTGGCATTTAACGGCAGTGGAATGCAGATGCCGTTCTGGCTGTAAAACTCCCAGTGTGACAAATCAGGCAGTAAAGGGAAGGCAACCAGAACCAGTCCCGCAGTCCATATCCCAGCACACGTCACCACAGCGCTGATTCTGTGGAAGTGGAGTTGGCTGAAGGGTAGGTGGAGAACCAGCAGTCGATCCAAAGTGATGAGACAGATGTTGAAGGCTGACATTTCACAGGACAACAGTGCCAAAAAGCCTGCTGTTTTACACGCAATGCTCTGTTTCCAGTTGGTGTCATTCCAGACATAGCTACCCTCGTACGCATAGTTAGCCAAGCCTATTATTGCCAAGTAAATTCCCATCAAAATTTCAGAAGAACACAAACTCACTACGAAAATGTCAAATCCCTTTATAGCTTTCTGTTGCATTGTCCGTACCTGAACAATTAGCCAAACTGTGTTGCCACAAATTGTTAAAATAACAAACACCACAACAAATGCATGATTTGTACCAGATTTCAGCAAACATTTACATGAGGAAATATAATCAGAAGGAGCATGGCAATGGCCTGAAACAAAGGTCTTTGGTAGAATGTCCTGACAGCATAGTTTGTAATTGTCAGCAAACACAGTTTCCAGCTGCATTAGCCTTTGAAACTCCGTGTCAGAAAAGTGAGTCATTGAACAGCCACGTGCATCTAACACATGGAGATTATTGAGAGACTGGTTGTCCTTAGACAGAACGCGATCCACGCCACAACCAGTCAGATTGAGAGTGTGCAGGCTGGGGAAAATGTTTAAAATGGAAAGGTCTAGTTCCTGCAAAATGACATGGGACACGTCCAGCGACCGCATGTGTTGATTCTGGTAAAGAGAATCAAGAGTGCGCTGGATAAGTGTGGTCAGCGGATTGTATGACAGGGTTAAATGTCGTAGGTGAGGAAGAAGACTCAAATGTTGGTCAGTAATGGAGGTTAAATGGTTTTCACTCAGATCCAAACTTTGCAGATTGGGAAAATGGAGCAATGTCAGATTCATCAGATCACATCGTGCCAATGTGAGGTGGATAAGAAGAGTGTTGTTGGCCACGTCAGCGTATTGCAGACCACTGTCACTGGCGTCCAGAAAGCGTAGATCTGAAAATGAGGATGCAGAAATGATACTGCCACAGAAAAAGGCCTGACCGTAGCACGTGCATTGCTCAGGGCACGTGCCATCACACAACAACTCGTCATCTCGCTGAGGACACTGGTACATGCCGTCACACATGTTTTGGGGATGGAGACAAACACTGGATGCCCGACATTGGTAGAATCCTTGGCAAGTGTATCTGTCACAGTGCTCTTCGTCTTCATGGTGAGGACAGTCAAGGACGGAGTTGCACCACACAAAAACGGGCAGACAGTAACCGTCTTCGCACTGTATGTGGGTGTCTGGACAGATAGATGAACCGTTCGTGGCAGAATCGTGTGTTGTGTGCATTGTCACATCTCCAGCTCCATCAAAGTGGACAACTGCAGGAGGGGGCGTGTCGTATGCATATTTCCTGGGTTCACGCAGATAATTACGGCGCCATTTTTTCTCGTCGCTCTCATCAATGCAATCAGGGACGTTGTTCATCATGGAAGTCTTTGGCACACACTGTGGATAGTAACCAAGTAATTATCTCAATTAAAACAAATGAGTGCTGTTCACGTTTAAAGTAAGGAAATAGTGTTCTGGCAAATAGTAGATCTGTTTACCAGTGTTGGATAATGTTTGCATATTTCAACCTGTTTTCAACTATGTTTTTAAGAACATCGAAAGCCTAGCATCTGTTAAAATAGAAAGGACTTTAATGAAACGGATATACATAACATTATTGAAACTTAGCGATGTCAACAGTGTACAGCTGAAATCTTCACCAACACAAAAATATTTTGTATTTATACAGATACACGAACATATTCTTCTTGAGTAATACAGTAACTGGTAGACAGAGAGGCAGGTATGCAGAGAGAAAGCTAAACTTTTAGTGATATTTCGTAAATGTGTACTCCACGATTACATACTCAAAATGTGTTTACAGCTGTATCAATCGCAGGGTGAGAATGAGGGATCTTTACTTTTCTTCAAATAATAGTTTGCTTAAAGGCATCAGACACGTCACTTAAACTGGAAGTCTCTCCTTTCCTCAAGGCACACCTGAGACAGACAGACAGGCAGATGGACATACACTTAGACAGACACACAGAGAAATGGAGAGAAACAGTGTTACCATCTTATCTTTGCATGTGAACTGAGTTGTGCCATCACAGTCCCTGTACGCACAGAAGTCTTCATCACTGTTGTCACGGCAGTCGTGGCGATGGTCACACACCAGTGTGTAAGGCACGTGGTCTACGTCATTCCGACACGTGAACATGGGCGGAAGTGGCGTAAAATCAGCTGCACAGGACATGACGTTGTCAACAGTTTCGACCCAACAATGACTAACTACGTCACAGGCCAAGAAGGCGTGAGTCACATGATGATCAGGACAGGGGAGAGAATGCCCCTTTCCTGCCCACAGCTTCGATGAGTTGATCAGGATAAATGTGTTTGTTGCAAAGTGAGTGCGCGGTTCTGCGTTTTTGATTGCTACTTCACAGACGCAGCCAGGATGTTTGCGATGGTAGCTTTTAGCTTTTCCTTCAAATCCTTCAAATGTCATACAGGCACCCAAATGCGCCATAACGTATCTTTCACTCTCAACGAGACGTCCCGTGTAGTATGCTATGTTGCCATTGACATGGCTCCACATGCATCTGTACCTGTAAAATTCCATCAACCCAGTCGAATGGAGTAAGGTGTGGTATGGCTGATCATAATTTTAAAATAAAATGTATTCCCAAAAGACTTTTAGTTGTGGAATTAAAAATGCATCTTCATTGAACCTGTCTACATTATTTAAAAAACATGTGAGTTAAAGAAAACTGGGTGGTGCTGCAATGCAGCAACATGATTTCCAGGTGGGAGCAGCCCGAATTTCACACAGGGGAGTCTTTGTCACTAAGAAAATAATACAAAGATAAATACAAAATTACTCAGCCAACAGTTTTATCGGACATGTTGTAAACAGGAACAACACAGGAGGAAGGGAATATTGTCATATTTGGCTCAATCATGCATCTGATAACAAATTTACAATTTGATATAATGATAAGTACAGCTACAGTCTAGCATAGAATAGCTTAGCAGGGCAGTTTAGGCACTTTGGGCTTTATTTCCACGACCTTTGTCTTCCAGATATCATTTCCATGCGAAAAGTATATTTCGTTTTTGGAGCATTTATCTATGCATTTATCCACAATAAATTAAAAAAGAAAGAAAAAACTGCAAACAAAGTGACGTCTATTGGCCTGAATGTGCAACATCCAAAAACAGCTGGCTTTTGAAAAAACATTTTCTTCACCACTCTTGGCACCACAAGGATTAAACACCCATGTCACTAAAAGGCATCAAATTAAGATCTGTTATCGAATTATCCTATGTTCCTATTTCGGGGAGATAAGGATAGGTCTAGGTCCTCCGAATTGCCGACGAAATATTTTCTTTACGCAGATAAGTTCAATGGAAAGCTTTGGCTGAAAATTGGCTAGCTTTGAAAGGCTTTAACTTTACTTTTGTTGCGGCGAAAATGTCACTTACTTTATGTTTCCAAACACTTACATGTAAGGTAGGCCAACTGAGACGTCTATGGTAATCATTCCAAAGTAAATTTTAAGTTCCTTTCTCCACACGAACAAGGCTTGTCTGACTGCCTCCATTTCCTTGTAGGACTGCAGACTGGCCAGTTGCATTTGCTTGGCTTTACACTCCTTGTGCGCGTCATTCCATGACCAATGATTAAATTTAAGCCGATTGTTGGGATCATAACCCAATAAAGAACGATCCGAGCTCGAAGGTATAAAGAGAAAGAGGTAGCAGCCCTCACCAATGGCCTGATTGCCAACCGCACACTCAGTGCCGGTGTAGGAACAGTGTTCTTCATCCTCCATTCCTGCACAGTCAGCCTGCATGTTGCAAGGGAAGCTATGCTCTAACTCAGCTCGTTGAAGTCCAGAGCAATTCCACGAACGACGAACTTTTCGTGGATGTGACGACCTCAAATAAAAGGAAAAGTTGATTTTGAATCCTGTGAGTTGAAGACCGGTTTCACTGAAGAACCGCAGGCACAAACCTCTTGATTCGGGATCAAAGATATTAGGGCCTGTTTGAGAGGTGGCATGGTAGTGTTTGAGAGTGAAGTTTTTCTCTTTCTCATAAACATAAATGGTGGCTCGTGGACCGTAGTGAGACGGTTGATAATTGCTCAGAGGAAACACAGGAATGTCCATGTGAAACATGCTGATCATAACAACGTGTTTTTCTGGAACTGACAGACATGTCTTGGTGTCCATGTTCAACACTGCAGGTGTAACCCCATCCCAGCCTGGAGATGTTACAGAACCTGAGAGAAATAAGCAATTTAATCAAACACATTAAAACAATTATGGGAGATCACACAAAATGTAAACATTAATGCTTTTTGGAGTTCTACCAAATGAATCACTCATTCAGAAGGATAAATTAAAATGGCGATGTACTTGATACGTAGACTATGCAATAGACTGAATGAAGTCATTATTTATCCAAAACAATAAATGAGACAGATTTAAGCGGAGATAAACCATGAAACTTGAACATATTGGGAACGTCACCAGTCAACTAATGAAAAGAAACAGAAAGACAGTTTTCTCCTCTGTAAAAGATTTTCGCAAAAGATGTATTATATATTTCAAGATCCAAATGAATGTAAAATATACAAATAGAAAACATATTGTAACTAAACTCAAACAGCCATACAAAGGTATCTTCGTGCATTTTTATTTGTCAGTGTCCTATGCTTAAAGTAACACCTTATCTGTTAGGCAAGATTGTGTGTTTTAAATAACATTTTCATCTTCCCAAAACACTTCCTACCTTTGAGAGGATTTTCAAACGTAGTTTGTAACAGCTTGACTGTTTCAAGTAAACTGGAGAATCGAATCAGGAAGCTGTAGTCACTGGTTGGTAATCTTCCATACTGATAATTGTAAGAAAAGGAAATTGTCACTTCAGAGGCAAAAATTGTAAATATTCTGCCACTGAAGTACGAATTGTCAAACAGCCGTCGACGACATTGGGCCTGTATTTTGAAGAACTTTGTGAAATCACCAGTCTTCTGCAGTTGGTAGAAATGAAGGATGAAACCGGAAGGAGGCTTGATGAAAACAGTACATCCAGAAGACGATTCCAATTTGAATGGTGGAGAGAAGTGAGAGGAGTTGAAAGATATAGACCCCTCCTTTGCCAAGAACTTCCACGTTGAACTTTGCATCATGCACTCTGTGATGTTGGGGGTGGATAGCACCAGGGGAGGAGGAGGGGGTAGTGGAGGTTGGGGTGAAGAGGTCAGTTTTATATGATCCACTCGAGTTACGTGTGTTCCAGTTACGTTGTGTGAATGATGATTTGTTTGAACAACCCGGTCGACGCGTAACTGACGCTGTGATGTGACATTTGCTGTGACGTCATGTAAATGGAGCTGTTTTATGCCATTTTCTGTGACGTCATGTAAATGACGCTGTGTTGAGACGTTTACTGAGGTGTCGTGTGAATGATGCTGTGTTGTAACAGTCATTTCGACGTCATGTAAATGACGTTTTGCTGCGACATTTGCTATGACGTCATGTACATGACGCTACATTGATACGTGTACTGAGGTGTAGTGTTAATGATGCTGCGTTGTAACATTTTTACTTTGATGTCATGTAATTGACGTTGTGCTGTGACATTTGCTCTGATGATGTAAATGACTGATGAGATATTGTTGAGACACTTACTAATATGTCGTGTGAATTGTGTTGTAACATTCACTGCAACATCTTGTAAATGACTCTTGTGTTGTGATATTTACAAATTACTTCATTAAATGTAAAAACAAACGTGTAAAATGCCTAACAAATATGTAAGAAAACAAACATCTGGTTCTTTACATGAATTAAGTATGGCTTGTGTATCCAAAAGAAATTATCATATTTTATATAATCAACCAAAGGACACACAGGGTTCTTTCCCTTGACGTGTCTAGATAGCCATTTTGAAAGCATATACGAAAGCGAATGACGAAATAGATATAAGGTGAGTATTGATAACTGAAGCG
>CM065703.1:29847261-29852416 GCA_017654935.2 Phymorhynchus buccinoides
TCAATATTATCCAGGTTATGGACAGGTACTGCATATTGTTTTTTAAATATCACTATTAACTTTTTTTAAATTTCTGAAATATATAACATCTTTAAAAAAATATATTATTGAATTTCCAGAAAGGTTGGCCACGTTTGAATTGTTCTTTTTTCAAAAGAAATGTGACAACAGAATTATTTGACCGATAACCAGGATCTATGCAAACATCACTAACTTCTCTCAACAATTCTTCTGTTATCATAAAATAATCAAGTTGGGCTTGTTTAACCCTTTCGCCGCCAGCTATTTTTCAGCCCAAAAATGCCCTTAAACTTAACTGGATAGAGAAAATAATATATCTTCGATATTGGGAATTCTTCTGTGACATGTATAACATTAGGCCTATTCTTACCTCCCAAAATTACGAAAATAGGGTCTTTTGGATAACAGGCCCTGATTTGATGCCTTTTAGTGACATGGGTGTTAAACCATTGTGGTGCAAAAATGCAACATTGGCGGCAAAAGGGTTAAAGGAGTTAAATTTCCGGAATGTATATTCTCCTCTGTCTGGATATATTTCTCTGTAAACATCAAACCAACTAAATTTTGTCATTATATCATGGATTTGTCTTCGAGTTCTAGGCCTATTTCTGACGCTAGCATAATTCCGAGCATCTATTGTCATTTTTAGAGCACAGTTCCAGTTTCCAGTGATAATAACGTGCTGGTTGCTGATGTGTTCAATGTGTTCGCATACTCTAAAAAAAATAGTCATGGTTGTCACCACCACTGGGCCCGCATAAGTTCACTAAAGTAAATCTTTGTTTTTTTAAGCTCAATAATCATTGCAATGCAACAGCCATGCTGGTCTCTAGTAACATCAATGATATTGTATTCAAATGTATTATTAAAACGAACAGCCACACCATTCCTGTTTGTTTCAGGGCCAGACAACCATACATTAAAACCCCAACTAGCTCTAATGAAATTGTCTAAATCTTCCGTTAAATGTGTTCCTTGAAGACAATAGATATGAGCCTCATTCTTTCTTAAAATAAATCAAAATCATCATCTTTTTTTTTTAGTTATTCAAGCCATTACACTTTAACGAACAAATCTTAAATGAATCGCTTTGTGCCATCTTGTCTCAAAAGGTAAGGCAAAAATAAGAAGTAGAAAATATTTTATAATGGAAAATCATAAATACAAGGTGTAATGATGAATCGATACAACACAACCTTGTACAAACCACATACATTTACAAGTACAATAGTTGTGTACACTCCAAGTCCAGTCTCCCTGTAACTAAATACATCTTAGTCACTGTACTCCATTGAAACAGCATGCATGCCCCTAAGCATATCCCTGTTATTATCAAACAGTTATCGACCCAAGGAAGAAACAAACGTGAGCCTGAGCCACCCAGAGTTTCACTCACACTCACATAATTTACATTCACAAGCAAACTAGCAATACCAGTACCAGTACCACCAAAACACATGGCAAACATGAAAAACAATACCAGTACCACCAAAACACATGGCAAACATGAAAAACAATACCAGTACCAGTACCACCAAAACACATGGCAAACATGAAAAACAATACCAGTACCAGTACCACCAAAACACATGGCAAACATGAAAAACAATACCAGTACCAGTACCACCAAAACACATGGCAAACATGAAAAACAATACCAGTACCAGTACCACCAAAACACATGGCAAACATGAAAATAAAGAGGACAACATTACAAACACAATAACACTTAACAATTATGCACACACCAACCTGTTATATAAAGGTCCACTGCCTCCCCAAACGAGCATTCAAAATACAAGAAAACAGAAAAATGAAAAGAACGAGCCTCTACAAGTACCCGCGACCATTTTGACTGTCAGTCACGTGACAAACACAAACCAGTGTTAATATGACAATATTATTAACAGGCTGAAAACAGATGACATTTCTAACATAATAACATGTACTGGGTTGACCTAAACTTAGGGACCAAGGGTGACTAGGTCAGTGACTTTGTTGTTGGCTAATGAAAAGTGTTAATTACTTTAAATTTATCAGGGATGGGAATTGGAAAAGCGAAAAAAGTGGGGAAAAAGGGAGTCTATGTGGCCGTCCAAAAGCTATGTCATTTCGGCGGAAATTTGCTGTCAGGCGGACAATTTCCATCCCTGTAATACATTTTATGCACACTCTACAGTATCTACTATATCCTTTGAAGAGTTATGTTGGCGTGATGCAGTCACCAAGGGAGCTGCCAAGTTCGAGGCTCACCGAATCGAGACAGCCCAGGCACGTCGAGAAGCGCCAAAATAACGCACGAGCAGCAGCAATTCTCCAACTCCAACAGATCCCCTCAACTCTCTTTCCTGTCCCCACTGTCACAAAACCTTCAAGGCCCGCATCGGACTCATCAGTCATCTTCATACCCACCCCACACCCTGAACCCTTTGACATTGGAACTGTTGATGGATGGTCTTCATCTCTCGGGACGGACGAACATCATATGCCATCAAAACAAACACGAAAGTTTTCTCTTAAACCAGACGTCACAGTCGCTTCCTAATGAGCAAAAATGAAAAGCATATTTCTTGACCTGCAGCCCAAAAATCACGATTAAGTAGTTTTCTCAGATGGTCGATCTGTAAGAATTTATTCAAACCATGTTATGATCGAAATTGAACAAAGGGGGAGTACTCTCTTTCTAACTAACTCCCCTCCACCAAAGTTGATTACGATACCAATCATCTGGCAATACGTGGATCAGAGGCAAAGGGAGACAAACAAAGCATAATTCTCGAAAACGAATGTGCCAAGTTCGCTTATATGACCCTTCACCCACACAGTGCACATCAACAATGGTGGAGAGGACGACATACAAACGAATCAACATCTATCCAAGAGAGGCATAACCTTCTAACCTTGAATATGTTACACATAAACAACACATAAGACAGAACAAACTGGTAAGCCTCAAAAGGAATTTTGGTTAATCAAAGAATGAAATAGCGAGGCCACGAGAGGAGATAACGAAATTGAACAAAGGGGGAGAACTGTCTTTCTAATTAAATCCCCTCCACCAAAGTTATGATCATTATAAAACTGAAAATGAAACTACCTCATAACCAAAAGCCGCCATCTTTGTTTGCAAGTGTGTGCATTGCTAGCAAGGTATGTCCCTACTATTTGCTCATGAATGTATGAAATGAAATTATGTGAAAGTTTGGAAGGCTTCCGCTTTCTAACAGACTAGATTTAGTACCCAAAACATTGGGATTTTACTGTGGAGCAGCATGATGGTCTAAAGCTAAACGGAGATGGTCTATTGACATATTGTGGAACATAGTGTGAGTAATAAACTATTCTACTTAAAAATACTGATAAAAACATAACATGCAGATTATCATATTTATATTTTATCAGTCTTTGTTTTAAATACAAGTTATTATTTTTGCAATAATTTCCAACATAAATCAACAGACCATCTGAAGATAGTGTGATTTTACTCTAGCCATCAAACAGCCCAGAAATAAAACAAACAATTTGACATTAATTTTGCAAATATGGTTTAAACGGTTTCTGACCCTTCACCAGATAACAATCATACACAAATATGCAGTCCTTTCGATTAAATCATCAAATGGATAAGAAAGGTAGAAAAACTAAAAAGACAGGCAACATATTTTTGAAAGGCATATCTAAATGCTTTAAAACCCGCGTGTAGATAGCTGTAGAGATTACACTGATTTGAAGTTAAAGTCAAAAGAAGAAAGGACTTCTTTTAACTGTCATTGTTTTAAAACTCTTGCCACAACATTCTGTGTGCAAAACATTGTAAGAAAACGTTGTCCATTTATAATGAAAAGCACATTCTTGGTTCCAAAGTTACTACACTCTGTTGGGTCTGTTGTTACGAATGTTTTAAGAGCAGTTGTTGTAAGCGCTGCTGACGCTTCAGCTGAAGCCGTTCCATCACCATGTTCAGTGTATACAGAAAGGGGTTGATGGCGGAGTTGAGGGGCAGAACAAAAATGGCCATGGCAACGTTCACCTCACTGGACACAGCATGGCCACTGTTGGCCATAAGGCCCAGAACACCAATAGGAAACCAGCACAGAAAATCAGTCACAGCAATGGTCAGCAGGCGACGGGCCAGTGTGCTGTCCTTGCTATTTCGTGTGCTGCTGCTATTGTCAGATAGCTTGTTTTGCTGTACTGACTGGTAGATGGCCGCTTGTCCCACAGAAATGAGCAAAAACAGAACAAAGTTCAGGACAATCATCACATTAAAGGCAAAGCTCTGGCCAGGATAATCCTTTCGGGTGACTGGCAGTGGAATGCAGATGCCATTTTGACCATAAAACTCCCAATGCGACGTCATGGGCAGTAGTGGGAAGGCAGCTAGAATCAGCCCAGCGATCCATATCCCAACACACGTCATCACAGCGCTGACTCTGTGGAAGTGGAGCTGGCTGAATGGGAAGCGTAGAACCAACACTCGATCCAGAGTAATAACGCAGATAATGAAGGCTGACACTTCACTGGACAACAGGGATGAAAAGCCTGCTGTCTGGCATGCAGTACTTTCTTTCCATTGGATGTCATTCCATAGATAGGTACTGTGGTACGCAAAGTCTGCCAGACCTATTATAGCCAGGTAAAGCCCCATCAGAAGGTCTGAAATACACAGGTTCGTGACAAATACATCAAACCCCACATTGGCTTTGACTTTGTTTGTAATAATGCGTACAAAGAAGCTAATCATGTTACCAGCAATGGCTAATACAGTAAAGATCACCAGAACAGCACGGTATATATTGGATCTCAGTAGTGATTGGCACGAAGATATTTCATCCGAAGGAGCAAAGCATTGATCCAAAGGGAATGATTCTGGAAGGATTTCCTCACAACACAGTTTGTAGTTATCAGCATAGATCTTCTTCAGATTCTTAAAACTTTGCAACATTTTCCCAGAAAAGTATTTCATAGAGTTGCCTCGTGTGTCTAGCACACTGAGATACTTCAAGGCTTGTGAGCCACCAGATAGAATACGATTGACACCGCAGTTTGTTAGATTCAGAAATACCAAGTTAGGGAAGATATTCAATGAAGACATATCCAATTTCTCCATCATAACATGGGACACGTCTAGAGA
>CM065703.1:29852916-29870416 GCA_017654935.2 Phymorhynchus buccinoides
CTCCACACATCGTAATCTACTCAATAAATGCAAGAAACACCAAAACCAGTCTCTAACAGACCAGATAGAACAATAGTTATACAGCTACCCTCCTCCGACCCCCCTCCTGCACACCAAACCTCCCTTGACAAAACTCTGTCCTCTACCCCCCATATGCCGCCCACATCAGAGAGTCGCGAGACAATCACCCATTAACACTTATACTTCCCCCCTGCCCCCCCCCCACTCGCTTGACTTTTTTTTTTTTTTTTCCCCGCTCTTTTCCACTATCCTCGAGATACCACCCAAGAAGGGCCCCACTTTTTTTTGATCCAGCCCACAAAATCCCAGCATCCCCCCCCCCCCCCCCCCCCCCCCCCCCCTCCTAAATTTTCCTTGTCGGGGCCCGGTGACAGTGTCGTGAGCAAATTATGTATTATTTTGTATTTGTGCTTGCATGTGTAATTTAGGTGTATGTGCGTATGCAGTCACGGTTAATTAACATTTGCATATCTGAGTTTCCGATAGACCATTTGGTTGTGCCCACCAGTATGCGTTTTGTATAGTCATGGAGTGCATAGACTATGCAGGCACTGTATTCCGATTGCATTTTTTTTCTTGACGAGTTGATTATAAATTATCGTTTCGTTTTCTATGAAATACGGGGGGGGCGGTAGGGTAAGGAGGGGGGAGGGGGGTGTTGTAACGAGCGTTACCCTCTTAAAAAAACATGTGGGCAGAATCTGGACGTAACAAGCGTTACTCTTTGTAGATCGGTTCGGTTCTGTAGTTTAATTTACGCCCTCACCCTGCATCTCACTATCCCCATCCTCCCAACCTTCTCCCTCCCCTTCCCCTCTCTCAACCACTCTGTTCACTGTGTGTGTCACTAGTCGGGTACAGATCAAACTTATTTTGGTGGAGCCATTGCAGTGCCAAATTGTGCCAGCTGCGAAGGCTCTGTTACACGTGAGCATAGTGGTCGCTCATCCCAATGGCAAACACAGTGCCCAAGTGATCTTACAGGTGGACCGGACGGATGGGTTTTTGCAAGCAACAACGTCGCGATCACCAGAAAGACAGCCTTTTCAAGGATCCGGAACACTCACTTTGTTTTCTCTCTGGTTCCTAGTAAATCAAAACAGTCAAACGGCGATTACTCCTTGGCGGAGATGCGGAGAGAGACGCCATTTGGATGGGTGGGTGGAGGCCAATCCCAATTGTGGTTGAAGCTTTTTCTTTTTGTAGTGCAGGAGAAAACAAAAGGAGCTATTTCCTTTGTGTGAGCGAAAAACTCCTCTTAGATAAAAACTGTATACTTTTTTTTTAAAGGCTGTATTGCGAACATTTCGTGCAAACGATTTGTCAAATCAGGCGGCCATTAGAAAAAAGACAGCACACGCCTCTCTTTCAGTGAAAGAATTGAATCTCCAGCAGCTCCGCCAAGGAAGAATCGCCGATGTGACGGTTGATTTCTAGAAAACCGAGCAAAGTGAGTGTTGCGATCTCTTGCTAAAGGGTGTTTCCTGGTGATCTCGACGTGTTCTTATTTTAAAAAATTCATCCGCCAGTGTGCTCCTTTAGGCTGGCTATCGCTGTAGTTTGCCTAGGGGAAAGGTGAATAATGTCCACGTGTGTTGGAGACCTAATAGGAATTGTTCCGAAAAAATTAAGGGAGTAATTTCATGGTGTGGTGGGAGGGTCTTGCCTCATTCATCGGTCAACAGGGGAAGTCACTCTACCTTCAGCTTCTCGTTAGCCTATAGACTCGTGTGTTGAGCAGACATACAACATAGAACACCGTGCGTCATTCTAAAAAATTATGTCATTTATATTTTTACGTCACATTTGCAAGTTTTATCAGTTTGTCATGGGGCCACTTACTATTTTTTCTTTTTTTTAAATGTGTGCAAGTCGCTGACTCGCATCCTGCGGTTTCAAGCTTCGACGCATTGGTTTGCATTGTTGCTAATGGCATTGACGATAGTAATGGAGATAAAAACTTTAATTTTTCACGAAGTGCTCTCCCCAGTTTTTTCCGAAAAATCGTTTATTAGTCCTGGCGGCGCTTTGTTCTTGAGTCTACCTTGTGTTTATCTGCGTGCATGGCCTGCCGGGCTGTAGTGTGGATGCTTAGCGGCAAACAAATTTTTTTCGGGGAGGGGGGTAGGGGGTAGGGGGAAGGATACTGTCTGTGGAGTGTAGTAGTTAGAGGAAAGAATGGGTGGGTAGGTGGGGGGGGGGAGAAGGGGGACGAGAGAGAGAGAGAGAGAGAGAGAGAGAGAGACGAGAGAGAGAGAGAGAGAGAAGAGAAGAACAAAGAAAGGAACGAACGAAACGAAATGTGTGTCCTTTGTGTGAGAGAGAGAGAGAGAGATGAGAGAGAGAGGATGTAGAGAGAGAGAGTGAGAGGAGGAGAGAGAGAGAACGAACGAATTGATTATGAGAGAGAGAGAGAGACGAGAGAGAGGAGAGAGAGAGAGAGAGAGAAGAGAGAGGATTAGGACAAGAGAGGAGAGAAGGAGGGGGAATCAAAGGCTCAATTTTTTAATACAATAATTTACATTGATTTCTTTAAAATTCTGATACTGAAATTATGGTCGTTCTTAAATGTATAAGTACGTGACCTATCAAATACCGTCCTCTTATTCATATCTTCTGCCCCTCCCCCCTTCCTCATATGCCACCTGCGACTTTTGTATTTTAAAACAAAATCAGTTGAACCCCAATTCTGCTTCTGTCACCCCTCCCATTACGTTATACACCATCCCACCACTTCCACACCTTGAAGATGAAAAAGTACAGACGGCACACACAAAATCCAAACTTTGAAATTGAAAACGCTCATTAGAGCTGAGGGCCTGCATGGCTCAGCCCGGTTTCATTGGTTTCTTCGTTGTTCTCAAAGGTAGGTTTACCTTTGATCCATGTTCTATGTCACATTTTGAATCTTGAGATGGCAAATCATGGTAAATTGTTAAACTTTTGTGAATGGTATTGAATCCCATGAATCCCAAACTCGGAGGCATTTGCACTGGCTCTTACTAGTATTGCAGCAAAAATGATTGTTTGGCCTTTGGGGACCTTCCCCAGCACCAGCTGTCTAACATCTCTTTGTCGAGGAGAGTGGGGATATTTTGGGCAAGACTTCTTTACATTTAACACTATGCCCAGTCCTACATAGAATATGAATAATTGCCTCCTTTGCATCTGGAAGTCATTGCTAGTCAGACAGGACTGACTGAAACTCACGTTTTGAAGTTTTACATATTTGGTAGAATTTGGTATGCTTTGTTTTATTAGGTGGATGATAGTGATAATGATTTGTTATTTGATTTGAACAAGTATCATCGATTATAACTGACTTTTTTTATCACACTATTTGACAGTAGCATGGCATGGTTTGATTTCCAATAATGATGTGTCCAATTTACCATGACATATTGTCTGAGCTAGACCTACCCTATAAGTAGTAAAGTACACTTCTTGCTTATAGATACGAATAATTTTAGTAAGTTTGTTCTTTTATGGTTTGGGCTTTTCTTAAACTCAATCATCACCACAGACTTGCTTCAATGTGATACGACCTTTAGATGGTTCAGATATGTTTCTTTTCCTTTTCTTTGATGCATAGACCTCATGGTTATATTGTTACAAGCCTTTGGACTTGTGTACTACTTAATATGGAGCTAAGAAGAGTACCAGGGGTTCCACCCCTCAGAAAAAATGATACAAATGGAAATGAAAGAAAAAGAGGGAGAAATGTAGTTCCATGCTATAGTTTTAGTTTATTCTCTCACGAGAAGCCTTGATTGCATCTTTTGCATTCAAATTAGCATCGGTTTCTGGGATGCCAGCCCCCCAGACCCCTCACCCCACCCCAACTGACCACTTGGAACTACCCCCTCCTCTCTTCCATGACTGGTTGATCCGCACCCAAACATGGTTGTATTTTGTTATGTCTTTTTGTTGTCTCTTTGCAATTCACATCACGTTTTCCTTCATTCATACATTTTTTATTGTTGATTATGATTGTGATTAAAAATAACAATTATAAAGTGTTTTTGTAGCATTTACTAAGACGTGTAACTTAACTTGTCCATTCACTTTGTCGGTGCGGTGCGCGTCCATCGCTTGCACCTGCCCCCCGCCCCCCGGCCTGAAAACGCGACGCCATGCACACACATTACACACACACGCACGCCTTCACACACACACACGCACGCATACGCATGCACACACGCGCGCGCGCACGGCACGCACTGCACAGAGGAACACGCACGCACACACACGCACGCACACACGCACACACACACACACACACACGCACACGCACACACACGCACACGCACACACACAGCACACACACACACACAACACACACACACACTCATAAAAGACACTACAAAACACGCATAATGGTTTGGCCTGGAAGAGACAAGCATTGTGTTAGCCTACCTGGGCTGAAAATGAAACACAGAGGATAATACAAGAAAGACAATGCGCGCTTCTTGCTGTCCAAATAGAGATCACTCTCAAAGATTTAGATTATACATTACGCGCTTTCCCTGCGCTTATCACTAAACTTTATTCCTGAGGCAAAATTTGATCACTCTCTTCCACCTCCCTCCAGCTCCGCGGTAAAAACATACATTACTAACGCTAACTGTTACTTACGTTAACTGTTTTCACATAATCAAACAACAGATCGAGCGAGACCACAGAGAGAGAGAGAGAGAGAGAGAGAGAGAGAGAGAGAGAGAGAGAGAGAGAGGAGAGAGAGAGTAGAGAGAGAGAGTTCCGTGCTGCCATGCAATAAATTAATAAGCCCCTAAATGAAACACCAACTGATGTCAATGGCATAGGGCGACAACTCCATCAGAACCGTCCACTGCACTTCACAATTAAAGTTAGTGACTGCCTTTTGCAGAACCGCAGAGCTGCACAGTCCCCTGACCGACCCAGTGACAGACGATCTCCCGCGCTTCTTCCCTCGTGCACGTGTCCGCTAAAGCGAGGTTATCTTCTACAACTTCGGTCTGTGTTTGTCTTAACAGAACCTTCTTTACTAAGCGCTGATATCTTTTTACACGGTTGTGCTCGACCCTCACACTGAGCGAGTACAGAAAAGGATCGACAGCAGAGTTGAGGGGCATGACCAAAATGGCCATAGCCACGTTCGTTTCTCTGGCCACAGCGTGGAGGCCAATGGAGGCCAACAGGCCCGGAGAACAGACAGCGAACCAACACAGACACTTTGACACAGCGATACTCATTGGATAAAAGGCTAAAGAATGGTCTGGTTTGGTCTTGCGGTTGTTGAGGTCGCTACCGTCAGACCACCGATTCTTCCGAATCGATCTGTTGATAGCCACCTGCCCCACTGCTACCAGCGCGAATAAAAGAAAGTTCGGGAAAATGACTAAGTGGAAGACAGGTGGCTGATTGGTGAACTCCATATCGTTGAATGGTAGTGGCGTGCATATTGCGTTCTGGCCATAAGACCGCCAGCGTGACGTCATTGGCAGTAATAAAGGGACAGCGGCCAGAATCAGTCCAGCAGTCCATATCCCAACACACGTTACAGCAGCGCTGACTCTGTGAAAGTGGAGCTGGCTGAAGGGGAACCTTAGAACCAACAGTCGATCCAAAGTGATGAAACGGATTATGAAAGCTGACACTTCACTGGACAACAGTGACAAAAAACCAGCTGTCTGACAGGCAATGCTCTGTTTCCATGTGATGTCATTCCATAGGTAGGTACCCTGATATACGTGGTCTGCCACTCCTATTATAGCCAGATACATTCCCATCAAAACGTTGGACAAACACAAATTTATAACAAAAATATCAACGTGCCTCAGACCTTTCCGTACATTTGTAATAAATTGAATGGAAAACCATACAATGTTTGAGCAAATTGTCGATATGGTGTAAACCGCATTAAGTTTCCGGAATATGCCAGATTTCAACAACATTGTACACGAAGATATGTCATCAGGAGGAGCATCACATTGGTCTGAAATTAAAGTCGTTGGAAGAATGGCCTCACAGCACAGCTTGTAATTGTCAGCGAACACAGTCTGTAGATTAATCAACCCTTGAAGAATAGTGGCAGGAAAAGAGGTCATGGGACAACCACGTGCATCCAACACACGGAGATTCTTCAGAGAATAGTTGCCTTCAGACAGAACGTGATCAACACCACAGTCAGTCAGATTAAGAGTGCGCATGTTCGGAAAGATGTTTAGCATAGGTACATCCAGCTCCTCCAGAATGACGCGGGACACAGATCCAGCCACTGCAGATGATGGTGTAGGTAAGGAGACCCCAGAGTGTTCTGGATAAGTGTGGTCAGTGGATTGTCAGAAGTGAGTCAGATGATGCAGTGTGGGGAAGAAGACTCAAATGTTGATCAGTGATGGATGTCAGATGGTTCTCACTCAGGTCTAATTTTTGCAGATTGGGAAGATGGACCAGTGTTAGATTCACTAGATCACATCTTGCCAGTTTGAGGAAAATAAGCAGTGTATTCTTGGAGACGTCAGCATATTGCAAACCACTGTCACTGGTGTCCAAAAAGCGAAGATCTGGATAAGATGATGGAGAAATGTAACTGTTGCAGAATAAAGCCTGGCTGTAGCACGTGCATTGCTCAGGGCACGTGCCATCACACAACAACTCGTCATCTCGCTGGGGACACTGGTACATGCCGTCACACACGTGTTGGGGAAGGAGGCACACAACTGGATGCATCGACAACGGTACAATCCTGGACAAGTGTATCGGTCACAGTGCTCTTCGTCTTCATGCTGGGGACAGTCATGGACGGTGTTGCACCACACAAAGACGGGCAGGCAAAAGCCGTCCTCTGCACACTGAAAATGGGTGTCTGGGCAGACAGGCCACATAGAAGTGTTGTGCATTATCACTCTTCCATTGCCATCAAAGTCGACCACAGCAGGGAACGTGTCAAGCCACTGGTATTTTCTTTCGGGTGACCCACCATGGCACTGTATCACTTCATCACTGTTATCACTGCAGTCAGGGAATTCATCGCACGTCTTATTCTGTGGCACACACTGTTGCGTCCGTCAGAGACACAGGGAGAGAGAGACAGACAACAGTGTAGATCATATGTATCGCACTATAATAGTAGCTACAATTTTGGGTCAAAAGCGCTGATGAAATACAAACGTGATGCTTCTAGCATGAGAACCTTATTTATATCATATAATAAAAAGGGCAAGTGTCCGTGTGTCTGAAAACACATTAGAACGGGCATTAGCTTTTAACTCCAGCGGCAGGGAAGTGTAAGCCGTTTTTCTACCGAATCATTGCCTTGCTTCAAATTTGCTATGAACCCTAACTGAGGCGGCAACAGGTAGGATCATATTGTACTGGACAACGGCAACAAACGAGCGCGGAAAACCTTAATATGCGCAAGTGTCGTGTCATTTGCGCCCAGGTTTTCTACAAATGCGTGAAACGCGTATCCGCCGGCCTCTCGGCGGCACCGTATCTCCAGTATTTCTGGACAGATTGCCTTCGAATTTGGAAGGTAGATGACCGGGGACAGTGATTATAGATGTGCCAAACCGGAAGCGAATTGATTTAGAAACGCGCGCGATATACGCCGCTTAACGTTTTTCACAAACTGCGGCGTAACCAGACCAGACATTGACTTCAAATTTGGCACATGCATGACCGGAGATAGTGACTATCTTTGGTGCAAACATGTCAACAGTATCCGTTCATAAACGCGCGCGCTATGACCCGATTTACATTTGTGTGGACCCAAACGTACACTAATTTCAACATTATACACACACAAAAATACCCACCAGCAAGAACACGGTTGCACAGCGGACATTACGTCAGTGAGAATGTACTGTAGCGAAGCATACTATCGCACTATTCTCTCTCTCTCTCTCTCTCTCTCTCTCTCTCTCTGACGTTGGGGGATAAATAGAGCTCGTGCGAGCCAGCAGATAGCAGGTTAGACAATGTGAAGTTAGACCAGCGACATACATACTGGACCCGGCACGCGTCGTGGCGCTCTCTGTGTATGCTTGTCTATCTGTGTATTTCTCTCACTTTCTGTCTCTCTCTCTCTCTCTGTCTTTGTCTGTAGGGCCTATGTCTCTCTGTCTGTCTGTCTGTCTCTCTCTCTGTCTGTCTCTCTCTGTCTTTGTCTGTCTGTCTCTCTCTCTGTGTCTCCTGTCTCTGTATGTCTATGTGTCTCTCTCTCTGTCTGTCTCTCTCTTTGCTTCTCTCTCTCTCTCTCTCTCTCTCTCTCTCTCTCTCTCTCTCTCTCTCTCTCTCTCTCTCTCTCTCTCTGTCTGCCTCTCTCTGTGCCTGCTCCGGGGCGGAGGACGTTAAACAAATTTTCATTCATCCAACCGGAACAGCAGTTGTCCTCTTTGCTCTCTGTCTATGTCTCTCTGTCTGTCTGTCTCTGTGTGTGTGTGTCTTTGTCTGTCTGTCTGTCTGTCTGTCTGTCTCTCTCTCTCTCTCTCTCTCTCTCTCTCTCTCTCTCTCTCTCTCTCTCTCTCTCTCTCTCTCTCCTCTCTCTCTCTTTCTGTCCCTGTCTCTTGTAGGGCTATGAGATGTACTGATTATGTAGGCTACATGTTCAATGCATAATGTTTTTACTTTGTTACTCGACTTTTAACAATCTGTTAGGTGTGTAACGTGGGATCTTTAGTCATATAATAACAAGGCAAGTGTGTATGTGTGTGTGTGTCTGTCTGTCTGTCTGAAACACAAAACGGGTCTTTCGACCGAATTGCTTCAAATTTGCTGTCAGGCTGGCTGTGGTCGGGGCAAAGCCTAGCAGCAAATTTGAAGAGAATTAGGAGAGTGCGTCACTCTCAGAGCAGCGCCAACGGGAAATGGGGCCTTATAACTCCGCCGTTCCTTAACCGAATCGCTTCAAATTTGCTGTCAGGCTGGCTGTGGCCGGGGCAAAGCCAGGCAGCAAATTTGAAGAGAATCAGAAGAGCGCGTCACTCTCAGAGCAGCACCAACGGGAAATGGGGCCTTATAACTCTGCCGTTTTTTAACCGAATCACTTCTAATTTGCTGTACTCAGCATTACCAGTACTTGGCCTTACTCTGATACTAGGCATTACCGTTACTCGGGAACACGCGTCACTCTCAGAGCAGCACCAATGGGAAACAGGGCCTTACAACTCCGCCGTTTCTTAACCGAATCACTTCAAATTTGCTGTCAGGCTTGCTGTGGCCGGGGCAAAGACTGGCCGCAAATTTGAAGAGAATCGATAGAGCGCATCACTCTCAGAGCAGCGCCAACAGGAAACGGGGCCTTTTCTGTACTCAGCGTTACCAGTACTTGGCGTTACCATTACTAGGCGTTGCCATTACTAGGGCGAGCGCGTCACTCTCAGAGCAGCGCCAACGGGAAACGGGGCCTTATAACTCCCGCCATTTCTTAACCGAATCACTTCAAATTTGCTGTAATCAGCGTTACCAGTACTTGGCGTTACCGTTACTAGGCGTTACCGGTACTCGGTGTTGCGCTTGTATATATGATTTTTACTTTACACTTTCCAAAGTCTTCCCTATTATTCTTATCTTCTTTCGGATCACTGTCATTTTACTTTTTTATGGTAAGGCACAATTCCACACTTACCTGTAAAATAGAAACCGAAAAAAGGATAAACAGCAGCCCCCACCCTTACAAAGCATCTTACAATACTCTTCACTAAACAGATAGGTCTTTTATAATATATTAATAAATATATTTTTGGTTGAAGAGAGGTGGGTTAATGGGAAATTAAGAACAAACCGGAAATGCTGTCTCACAGATTCAATAGCTTTAATGTCAGAATAGTCATTAATAACTATTATTTTCTTATACATCCACAACCCGATCACAGAAATTATGATACTATGTCAAGAATGCCCTTACAGACATCTCAGAGCTTCTACCAGAAGGTGCTCCCATATTACTCAACAAAACTGCGTTCGTCTGAAAGGCTGAGAGACAGAGGTAGAGACAACAATGCAGATACAAAGGGTACGGTACCATTTTGTTCCTGCACTGGAAATGGATTCTGAAATCACAGGTCCTGAACACACAGAAGTCTTCATCACTGTTGTCACGGCAGTCATGGCGATGGTCACACACCAGTGTGTAAGGCACGTGATCTACGTCATTGTCACACGTGAACATGGGTGGAGGGCTGAGGGGCGTCAGATCAGTGGAACAGGAAATGACATTTCCTGCAGCTACACCCCAACAATGACTGCTGGTGTCACATGCTAGGAAAGTGTGAGTCACATGACCATCAGAACAGAACATAACACCTTTTCCACCCCATAGTTCTGAAGAGTTAGTGTGAAGCCATGGTTTCTTTGTGGACTGTGTTGGTTCTTGTGTCTTGGAGCTGTGGGCCAACTCGCATAAGTAACTGTATCTACCAGATTCATCCCTTTGGAATAATTGTAATTCTGATACGGTCATATAGGCACATGAAACGGAACATGCAAAGTATGAACCGAAATGCCCTGGTCCTGTATAATAAGCTATGCTGCCGTCCAAATAGTTCCAGAGATTCTCGTACCTGTATCGTAATTTCTTCGTTTATCAGAACCGACTTATGTTACGGACCAGAAATAAGTTTGCAACACTTTTTTTTCTCTTGTAACCTTTCATATTCTATTGTGTCAGTTTCTGCTTTACATAAACAGTTGTGAAATTACGGCGTTTTGGTTCTGCATCCATGTCTTTTGTAATCATTGTGACATTAATTTTGTTGAAATATGATCCAAATAATATAAATCTCAGTCGAAGGAGCAGTATTTCAAATACGAAATTATTTATAAAACAAATTAAATATACATCAATAAAAGATTAAGATTGAGAGCATTTAAAGGACGTATTTTAGTCTATGAAATCTGGTCTTAACTTTATCGAAGCATAGCTGAACTAATAATAATAATAAATAAATAAATAGATAAAGCTTCTATAGCGCTCTTCGATGGAAAAAACATCATCCTCAGAGTGCTTTACAAATATTACGAGAGAAGCAATAAAGAAGAAAAACATTATCAAGAAGTATATTTTTAAACAAAAACAACTAAATAAATGAATACAAAATGTGTCGTATGAAAAAAGGTAGCACGTTAAAAAAAAAGTAGCTCGCTACTATGAGAGTCTGTATTTGCGACAACCACAAATTTCACTCTTTCTTTACTTTAACCATTTACCTAACCCTAACCCTAACCCTAGAAAAAAAGTGAAATTTGTAGTTCATGCTCAATGTCGCAAAATGCCTCAAATACAGACTCTCATAGGTAGCGAGCTACTTTTATTAACGAGCTACCTTTTCTCATGGGACAAAATGCTCCCGCCCTTCATCCCCACCACCACCACCACCTTTTTTCACATACACATTATAGACACCATTTCAAAATACAGTTTTTTTAAAAGAAGCATAAAAAATAATTATTCAACATAATTTAAAGTAGAAATAAAAATAATCCAGCCGGTCTTTCAAACCCCCACCCACCTTCCCTTTTTTCAAAATACACACTATAGACACTCATGAACACTCATAACATAGCATCCCGGGAGAAGAAAAAAAATCAAGGCATGGACAAACATACCCCCACCCACCTCACCTTTTCCACAGCACGCCCTTTACGCACTCACAATTTATCGGGGGAAACAAATCATACGAGCTCACAAATTCCTAAGCAATATAATTATGTGTGCAAAACAATATTACGAGAAAGAGAGAGGTAGAGAGAGAGAACTACCCAACCAATTGCATTTTCATCTGTAGCACTTTGAATTGCTGTTCCTAATGGCTGGCGCACTCACACCAACCATTGAGTCGTAGGGAAATACGTCGTTTCTGTCTTTTCATATAGTCAGTAGAAATTACAAATGTTAACAATTTGGTCGGAAGAAACCCTACAACCAGGTCGTAGGGAATTGGTGAGTGTTCCATTTACCCCAAACCCGCTTCAGACAGTCGTGGGGGATAGGGAAAACTGGGACAGACACAAGTAGTAGAATAGAGATTATAGCTGAATTTTCCTACGACCAAAGTGGTCGCATAGTCTGAGGCGGCTCTAACGTTTTGCACAGTTTCTACCCACAGATACAAAACTCAGATTGGTAATGGTTTTATTTTATCACTAGCAGCGACGCCCTGCGCTTGCTACCCAATGCGCGCACTTCGCTGCAAGACAGCTTTTCCCCCAGTACAGGTCTTTAGATTAGCAGTTACCAGAATAGCACTTAAAATGCTCCCACTGTAGTCCATGTTTACGGAGCCCCTTGGCACTTTTATCCGAACAGACGATAATCATGTAACAGCTTCAAGGTCAAATATATAGGTCACGGTCAAGTGTTTTTTAAGTGTCTCCAACTGCATTCCTTAGATCATGGTGATCAAGAATATATCGAGGGTATAAACCCAATGGTGTCCAAACTACAGCCACAGGTAGAAAAGAGAAGTTCAAAAGTCAAGGTCAAGGTCATTAGAATAATCAACACTTTGCACCACTCATTACCTTGAGGCAGTCTACCAACCTGCCATTTTTGAAGCCTGTGGCTAAACAAAATTGAAAGATAAGGCCAAGACACCAATCTGACACCTCCTTGTCCTTGACCTTCATCGGTACCCAATATTCCAAATCATCATTAGTCAATCCACCCCTGTCCCAAGTTTGGACACTGTATGTCCAACGATATGAAAGATATGTCATCAAGAAGAAAGTTCAGGTTTCAAGATCAAACTTCAAGGTCAAGGTCAGCACATTATATATTTTCCATTGGACCATTCCAGCACTGTGATACACCACCAAACAAAACTTAAAGCCAGTCAGTCCACTGGTTCATGAGATACAGCTCGGACATGAAATATATAGGACTGTCACAAATTGTGTGGCATTTCTTCTACCTTTCCCTGTTTGACAAGTTGTTTGTTTTTAGTTTTGCTCTCGCACGCTGCTGTGATAAACGGGGAGAGGGTAGTGGAGTTTTTTTAAAATCCTCTTCCTTCTCTTTTCTTGGCCCAATCGATATTTTTCATTCAGAGCTTGGATATCAAAAGGAGAGGAAGCAAGCTGCGGTCTTTCTGGTGAAGCCATAGATCTTCACTGACTACGACCAGGTGTTTAAGAACCGTCGAGAAAGATGATGACCTTTCAATAGGGCGTGGCACCAGTAACTGCGGAGGGCAGCTTGGCTCAAGTTTAGAGAACAAGTAGAGTTGCTGTTTGTCTCCTTTAAGCTCTGGATGGACCGGGGCAACAGAGAGAACACTTTCCCCCACCCCTTCTCGTGACCACCCTTGCTGGAGGGAGTGCAGTGTTGGGTCTGCCTCTACTTTTCGTCATCACGGGCTTATTTGAAGCCATTTTAATTTTTCCTGACCCCGGAACCACACCCTGAAGAAGACGTTGGACATCTAGTGGGGTTTCCACTGACCGGGGGGATGATGGCACAGGGCCCTACTTCTCTCCCTGCTGAACACCTAGTGGGGCTTCCACTGACTGGAGGGACGATGTCACAGGGCCCTACTTCTCTCCCTGTGGGCACGCCTCAGAGGGCCTGCATGTGAACATCGCCATCAATAGGACTCCAACTGCCGTTCACGACGACCACCGAAAGGACTGCAAAGTTACGGTTTATTTCTGTTGTTGTGTGTGAGTGCGTGCGGATGAGAACCTAGTTTCTTCTTTTGTGATGAAGTGATTTGCACTCCCCGCCCCATCTGGCTATGCATTAGTGGGTTAGGTTTGGTTTTGGGGAAGACTGAGGGGATCAGAAATATGGGCTATTAGTTACAGAGAATTTCAATGTGTGAGTGAATGAATAAAACAATTAATGACTTGTTTTGTATTTTTGCCTTTGAGAGGGATCTGAGTGTGTTCTCGTAGTATCTGTTGCATCACAAAAACGAACTAGCACATGCACCCTAGACAAACTTGACAAGCACAAAGAAGACAAATTTCAGTTTTGTGAGTCTTCCTTGGCGGAGGTTTGCACTGGCGGTTCCAAATTCAGGATCGGAATAGGTTGTGACATGTTGATCAAGAATATGTATAGTTATAGGGGTCTATGGCCAACGGTTTGGGTACAATCGCCTGAACAGGCAGACACATGCACACACACACACACACACAGAGAAAGACAGATGGACATACATTTAGCCGATTATAGTTGTCATGGACCTTGATCCTTTTGGTTTCCAAGGTCAAACTCCAAGGTCAAGGTCACCACACGTATATTTTGTATGGAGCCATCCCTGCGTTGTGATACACTACCACACAAAATGGGAAGCAATTATGTCCACTGGTTTACAAAATACAGCTGGAACACAAAATATATAGCGCAAAGAAGGAAATGTTGGTTTTCAAGGTCAGACTTGAGGGTGTTGGTGTTGCGGTTGGTCCAGCTTTTGATGCTGTCCAGCCCGGACTTTCTTTGTCTGCCTAGCAGCATTTTCCTTGGATGGTGCCCTGGAGAATCGTTTAGGCTAGAGTGTTGTGACGTGTCACATGACCATACCAGGCAAGGTTACGACGCTTAACAACTGCTAGGAGTGGCTCTTGTCTACCTGTGAGGGTGTTCTCTTTTTGCCTGACATACTCATTTGTCTTGTGCTCTGTGTACGAGATACGAAGAAGTCTCCAGAAGCACTTATGCTCAAACGCTTCTAGTCTGCATTCGCACTCTGTCATCAAGATCAAGGTTAGTGTGCTAATAATTCAATGTTGGATGTCTTCTACTCGAGGGGATACATCACCATGCAAATTTCGAAGTGATTCTGTCAAACGCTTTGCAAGATATCCTTGCAAAACATCAATTTATAGACCATTGTCACTTTCAAGGTCTACCAATGTCCTTGACCCTGACCGTGACCGTGCTTGATACCCCATATTCAGAATAACCATTAGCTAATACACCTTCATGCCAAGTGTGAACATTATAAGTCCAATGGTGTGAAAGATATGGCCTTAAGACGAAATCCCGGTTTTCAAGGTCAAACGTCAAGATCAAGGTCACCAAGTCCACAATTGTTCTAGGGGACCATCTGTGTACCATGATACACCACCACACAAACCTTGAAGCGATTATGTTGTGTGGTTCAAGAGTTACAAGGCGAACAGACAGACACACACACACACACACACACACACACACACACACGCACACGCACACACACACACACACACATTTGCTTATAGTGGAGATGCTTGGCCCAGGTTACATACCCACTCTCTTGGCGTGATCATAGTGGAGATGCTTTGTTTGTTTATAATGGAGATGCTTTAATAATAATAATAATAATAATAGTGAATCATTTATATAGCGCATTCCTCCACCAATGTGGAGCTCTATGCGCTTAACAACAACAAAAATTAAGAAGCAACAAATTCAACAACAACACGAAATAATCGCTCACGCACATGCAAATAGGCATACACATACACACCCCACCCACACATACACGCACGTACCGGCACATACACACACACACACACACACACACACACACACACACACACACACACACACACACACACACACACACACACACACACACACACCGTTACCATCACCACCACTCACCCCACCCAAAAAACACAATACAAAATACAATCAGTTGAACAAAGCATCAACACACACACACACACACTCTCTCTCTCTCTCTCTCTCTCTCTCTCTCTCTCTCTCTTCTCTCTCTCTCTCTCTCTCTCTCTCTCTCTCTCTCTCTCTCTCTCTCTCTCTCTCTCTCTCTCTCTCTCTCGCAACAAAGCTGACGTACACATTGCAGTCAACACACAGTGAAACTAATATGGGGGGAGGGGAGTGTGTGTGTTTGAGAATAGAGTCCAGAAGTAATGTGGCCTAAAGGTTGTGATGTAGCTTGAACAGGTGGGTCTTGAGAGCTGATTTGAAACATTGCAAGGACTGGATATGGCGGATTTCGCGTGGTAAGGAGTTCCAAACTGATGGGGCCGAAAAGGAAAAGGAGCGCTCACCAAACATTTTTGTTCGTGTACTAGGAACACAGAGAATTTTGGAATCTGAAGATGACCGCAATTGCCTTGATGGAGTATAGACAGAAAGCATGTCAGAAATGTAGCTAGGGGCATTTCCAGAGAAATAAGAATGACATAGAGTGGAAATTTTGTAGTCAATACGTGCTTTGATGGAAAGCCAATGAAGGGATATCAGGAGTGGTTGAACATGATGATACTTAGAGACCTTGAGGACAAGTCTGGCAGCAGAGTTCTGGACTTTTTGAAGCTTGTCAATGAGGTGTTGGGGGCAGCCATACAAGAGTGAATTACAATAATCTAGTTTAGAGAGAACAAAAGCGCAGACTAGTATTTTAGTAGTATCTATAGACAGGAGATGGCGAATCGTACCAATGCGACGCAGCTCACAGTATGCTGACCGACAGATAGTTTGAACTTGTGAGTCAACACTCATATCTTGAGAGATGTGGAAGCCAAGATTTCTAGCAGAAGGAGAAAAAGGTATTTGAGTGTCACAGACAGAGATGGAATCAGGCTTTGGGTACGGAAGTTTTCTAGATGGAGAGTGGATGAACAAGGCCTCCGTTTTGTCGTCATTCAGCTTCAGTTTGTTTTGTAGCATCCATGATTTGATGTTGCGAATGCAGAATTCAAGTGAAGATATAGAAGGAAGAGAGAATCATGAATCAACTACGCGCACAGGGGTTTAAGGTGTAATGGTAGATGGGGATACAGGCTTGTGGAGTTGTGTATCATCAGCAAAAGACTGAGAATCAACTGAATGAGAAGTGATCAACTCGGACAGGGGTTTAGTGTACATGATGAAGAGGACTGGTCCAAGTACTGAGCCTTGAGGAACCCCACATGTGAGGCCAACCATTGCAGAAGATGAGTCATTGATGGAGACAGACTGAGTTCGACCAGAAAGGTAAGACGAGAACCATGACAGAGCAGTGCTTGATATTCCATAGGTGATTTGAAGCCTCTTAAGGAGTATATGGTGGTCAATAGTATCAAAAGCAGCTGAAAGATCCAAAAGAGTTAATATAGATGCGTCACCAGAGTCAAGAGCTAAGAGAATGTCATTAGTTACTTTCAACAGTGCCGTTTCAGTGCTGTGAAATGGCCTGTACGCTGATTGTGAACAACTGATGAGTTGATGTTCATTGAGATAGCCTAGGAGTTGATGAAGAACTAATTTCTCGATGATTTTTGATATGAAAGAGAGGTTGGATATAGGCCTATAGTTCTTGAGAGTGTTTGGGTCAAGGGATGATTTCTTTAGAAGTGGTTTGACAATGGCAGTTTTGAACACAGATGGAAAGGAGCCAGATGTCAGAGAGTTGTTGACAATATGGGTGAGAGTAGGGAGTAGTTCATCAAGATACTCTATGAAAAGTGGCGTCGGTATAGGGTCAAGAGGACAGGAAGTGGGTTTAGCTTTTAGAATGATCTTCTTCAATTCAAAGGCAGTAACTGGCTGAAATTCCAA
>CM065703.1:29877116-29908162 GCA_017654935.2 Phymorhynchus buccinoides
TCGATTTGATGCAAAGAAGACACCATTCTCTTGTAGAATGTCTTTTTTGCTCAGGTTGGCATCCACTGGACAGTCAAATTGCAGGCCGATCATGCATACTGATGAGACCTTCTCTTAGGTCGAAACAGCTGTCTTTGCATAAGGCACTGTCCCTCCCCCATTGGGAGAAAAAGTAAATCAGCACAGTTTATATAATTCTTTTTTTTTCTCTTTTTTTTTGGAACACGGAACATTACTCAAAGTTAGCGTTAACTGGTTTTGTTTCTGAGGTTCACAAATAAAGACATTGGACACAGAAAAGTTTTATCAAAGCAAACTATTCTGCATTTCAAATGCACTAACTTTCCAGTCCTTCAGAGTAGGGGTACGGAGCTGGCTATTCACTGAGATTTTTCTTTCATACTATTTTTATCCTTAATTTGGATACCATCTCAGTAGTTGGCCCTCTCTAGTCATGTCTATTAGGTTTTGAAATTAAAATTTCAGAACATTATTATTTTGTTCATTTTACATAAGATTTTCATAAGATATTTACTATTTCTGGTTTAACTTTGTGCTGGTTTGCTTTTATTATGGATTTTCGATTTGATGCAAAGAAGACACCATTCTCTTGTAGAATGTCTTTTTTGCTCAGGTTGGAATCCACTGGACAGTCAAATTGCAGGCCGATCATGCAAACTGATGAGACCTTCTCTTAGGTCGAAACAGATGTCTTTGCATAAGGCACTGTCCCTCCCCCATTGGGAGAAAAAGTAAATCAGCACAATTCATGTAATCTTTTTTTCTTTTTTTTTCTTTTTTTTGAACACGGAACATTACTCAAAGTTAATGTTAACTGGTTTTGTTTCTGAGGTTCACAAAAGCCGAAATATTGGGAATAGTCTACATTCTTTCTTGTTAGTTTTCATTCTTTTTTTGTTCTGCTATATATATATATAATGTTCACTGTGGACATTCTTTGCAGGCCGATATGCAGACTGAAGAGTCTTTCTCAAAGACGAAACATCTGTCTTTGCATCGGGCACTGTCCCTCCCCCATTGGGAGAAAAAGTAAATCAGCACATTTTATTATTTTTATTATTAATAAAAAATATATATATATATAATGGTGTGGTTGTTTTTCTTCTTCAATTCTTGTACGTTTATATCATACTTCGAAGAAGGAAAGTGCATCAGTCTACCTGATCCAGGCACACCTCTCTACATTCCTCCTCACCTGGAGTATGTTGGTGTTTACTAAGATTTCTATGACCTCCCCTATTGAATCCTTCACTGGATCCACCAACATGGCATCCCATCTCTTCTACTCTCTTCGAGGGATTGTAATTTTAGAACATTATTATTTTTGTTATTTTACACAAGATTTTTATCATTTCTTTTGAATTAAGTGCTGGTTTGCTTTTATTGTGGATTTTCAATCTGGTGCAAAGAGGACAACCTTTCTCTTGGAGAAAGTCTTCTAGCTCAGTTTGAATGTTCACTGTGGACATTCTTTGCAGGCCGATATGCAGACTGAAGAGTCTTTCTCAAAGACGAAACAGCTGTCTTTGCATAGGCATTGTCAATCTCCCCCATTGGGAGAAAAAGTAAATCAGCACATTATTTTCTTTTATTCTTTTCAGAACACAGAACAAATCGTAAAGTTAAAATTAAATTTATTGAGTTTCTTTCTTAGGTTCACAAACTTATATATTGGACACAAACAAAGTTTTATTAAAGCAAACTATAAGAGGAAAGTTTAATGGTGTGGTTGTTTTTTCTTCTTCAATTCTTGTACGTTTATATTTTTATTTTTTTTATTATTATTATTTTTATTTTTTAAAGGAACACAGAATATTTTATAACGTTAACTGTTTCTGAAGTTCACAAATTCATACATTAGATACAGAAAAGTTTCATCAATTCGGCATTTCAAATGCAACTTTTTAATCCAACAGAGTTGTGTGGAGTGGGAAGTTTGGCTTGTGCGGCTGTTATCTTTTTCTGTATTATTTGATTCATCTGTCCTGCACAGCACACCATCTGATGGTGATCGTTGGTCTATAGGATTTATTTCTTAACTATATTTTTCCTCTTAGAGGACATCCTGACTGGCAGATCCCTAGGATGGCTTCCAACGTTTTGCCTCCACCATAGCATACTACTATTTTTATCCTTAATTTGGATATTACCTCAGTAGTTTGCCCTCTTTAGTCAGGTCTATTAGGTTTTTTGGAATTAAAATTTCAGAACATTATTATTTTGTTCATTTTACATAAGCTTTTTACTTTCTCTGGTTTAACTTTGTGCTGGTTTGCTTTTATTGTGGACTTTCGATCTGGTGCAAAGAGGACAACCTTTCTCTTGGGGAAGGTCTTCTAGCTCAGTTTGAATGTTCACTGTGGACATTCTTTGCAGGTAGAATTCTGTCGGCGACGCAAATTTTTAGAGTTATTAAATACTTGTAGCGGTGCCATAGCCGATGAGGTTTAACCGAGGCGTGGTCACCGCTACAGCTATCTGTATTAATTTTAAAAATCGGGACTTTACTGGTTTCGTACTGCCTCCGGGCATTGCCTCCAGTATTGTTCCCACCATATTTGTATTTACAAATGTCCCATATGTGTCTGATTCAGACCAAGAGGACGTAAAACATCATTTTCGTCGTCAACATTCTTTGCAGGCCGATATGCAGACTGAAGAGTCTTTCTCAAAGACGAAACAGCTGTCTTTGCATCGGGCACTGTCCCTCCCCCATTGGGAGAAAAAGTAAATCAGCACATTTTATTATTATTTTTATTATTAATTTAAAATAAAAAAATATATATATATTTTTTTTTTTTTTTTTTTTTTTTTTAAAGGAACACAGAATATTTTATAACGTTAAACTGTTTCTGAAGTTCACAAATTCATACATTAGATACAGAAAAGTTTCATCAATTCGGCATTTCAAATGCAACTTTTTAGTCCAACAGAGTTGTGTGGATTGGGAAGTTTGGCTTGTGCGGCTGTTATCTTTTTCTGTATTATTTGATTCATCTGTCCTGCACAGCTCACCATCTGATGGTGATCGTTGGTCTATAGGATTTATTTCTTAACTATATATATATGACCAGTGTGTGTCATTCCTGAAGAAGAGAGGACACCCTCTCGAAAGCTTGAATTAAAATTGGAACGACCACGGATTTGTTGTAGTTTTCTTTATTTTTGTTATATATATATATATATATATATATATATATATATATATATATATATATATAAACGTACAAGAATTGAAGAAGAAAAAACAACCACACCATTAAACTTTCCTCTTATATATATAGTTTTGCTTGAAAAAAACTTGTTTTGTGTCCAATATTTAAGTTTGTGAACCTAAGAAAGAAACTGAATAACTTTAATTTTAACTTTACAATTTATTCTGTGTTCTGAAAAGAATAAAAGAAAATAATGTGCTGATTTACTTTTTCTCCCAATGGGGGAGATAGACAATGCCTATGCAAAGACAGCTGTTTCGTCTTTGAGAAAGACTCTTCAGTCTGCATATCGGCCTGCAAAGTATGTCCACAGTGAACATTCAAACTGAGCTAGAAGACTTTCTACAAGAGAAAGGTTGTCCTCTTTGCACCAGATTGAAAGTCCACAATAAAAGCAAACCAGCACTTAATTAAAAAGAAATGGTAAAAATCTTGTGTAAAATAACAAAAATAATAATGTTCTAAAGTTACAATCCCTCGAAGAGAGTAGAAGAGATGGGATGCCATGTTGGTGGATCCAGTGAAGGATTCAATAAGGGAGGTCATAGAAATCGTAGTAAACACCAACATACTCCCGGTGAGGAGGAATGTAGAGAGGTGTGCCTGGATCAGGTAGACTGATGCGCTTTCCTTCTTCCAAGTATAATATAAACGTACAAGAATTGAAGAAGAAAAAACAACCACACCATTAAACTTTCCTCTTATATATATAGTTTGCTTGAAAAAAACTTGTTTTGTGTCCAATATTTAAGTTTGTGAGCCTAAGAAAGAAACTGAATAACTTTAATTTTAACTTTACAATTTATTCTGTGTTCTGAAAAGAATAAAAGAAAATAATGTGCTGATTTACTTTTTCTCCCAATGGGGGAGATAGACAATGCCTATGCAAAGACAGCTGTTTCATATATATATAAACGATCAAGAATTGAAGAAGTAAAAACAAACACACCATTAAACTTTCCTCTTATATATATAATTTGCTTTAATAAAACGTTTTTTGTGTCCAATGTATGTGTTTGTGAACCTAAGAAAGAAACTCAATTACTTTGTGTTTAGCTTTACGATTTGTTCTGTGTTCTGTGGGGGAGATAGACAATGCCTATGCAAAGACAGCTGTTTCGTCTTGAGAAAGACTCTTCAGTCTGCATGTCGGCCTGCAAAGAATGTCCACAGTGAACATTCAAACTGAGGTAGAAGACTTTCTCCAAGAGAAAGGCTGTCTTCTTTGCACCAGATTGAAAGTCCAAAAGAAATGGTAACAGTATATATATCGAGGGATTGTAATTTTAGAACATTATTTTTTGCTATTTTACATAAGATGTTTACCATTTCTTTAGAATTAAGTGCTGGTTTGCTTTTATTGTGGATTTTCAATCTGGTGCAAAGAGGACAACCGAAGCTAAAATTTGTACTTTTATTCATTAATACATTTTTAAAATGAAATCGTGTGTTTTTGTGTTTTTTAGTCTGATCATATATATATATAGATTTGTTTTCTTTCATACATTGCTTTTATAGTGAAAACACTTTATTTTAAAGAAATATTGATGTTGACATAGTGTGAGCAAAAAGTTTAAGTAGAAATAAGTCAGACAAAAGTAGGAAACTGCAATGCTTATGTTTTTCTTCTTTCCTAAACTGTTTGATTTACATGTAAGGAGCGGAGTCATCAACAGGGGTCAGTCCAATAAACACCCTGAAATTCTCGTCCTTGTCAAACACCACTTTTCTGATAGCCTCATATTCCCTGGGGAAGTTCAGACTGGCCAGATGTCCTCCACGACGCCTACAGTCGACTTCTGCATCGTTCCATGATATGTGCCCCTCACCCAGTGTCCAGTGTTTCGAAGTCAACCCTCTAGAATAGGGATTAACCACATAGATATAACATCCATCGCCAATAGTCACGCTTCCCACTCCACATTCATCACTGGTGTATGGGCAATGCTCTTCATCTTCCATGCCCACACAGTCCACCTGCATGTTACACGGGAACTGGTGCTCCATCAGCGTCCTTTCAAACACAGAGCAGTTCCACAGGCCAGCAGAGGTTTGCTGAAGGCGTGAAGAATAGGAGTGAAGAGAGAAGTGCATTTTGAATCCGGTTCTGGGATCAACATCCGAAGGATTGAACTGCACATACAGAAGTCTCTTCAGTGGGTCATAGAGGTCCGGGCGAGGGAGAAAACTGCCACAATGGGTTCTGAGAGGCTTTGTGAATCTCACGTCGTCATATACACCAATGTCTAACTGTGGGCATCCGTTCCATTGAGCTTGAATGTCAATGTGAATCACGCTTACCATAATCACGTGTTTCAGTGGAACGGATACACAGGTCCAGGTGTCCATACTTAGCCACGCTGCTGACACCCCATCCCAGCCTGGTGATGCAATGAAACCTGTAAACAAAACATACAAATACGATTAAAAATGTATCATCGAGAGTTGGGAAGATGACTTTTTTTTAAATTTACATTGTTGTTTAAAATATTATGTCAGCATGTTCAAAATTATCAGTCAGTCTAGAAGAAATAAACAAATAGTTTATCTATTTGTTGTTCACAAAAGCAAAGATAGAGTCTCAGTCGGAAGCAATTTTTAGCCTTTCAATGGATTTCCAAATTTTGTTTTTTCACAAAGGCAAACTGAAAGTCTCAATCAAAAACGAATTTTACCTTTTGATGGAGTTTCAAATTTTGTTTGTAGAAGCTGGGTCGTGTTGGGTACGCTGGAAAAGTGAATCAATAAGCGGAAGCCTTTATGTCTTCTCCCCAAATGTCCAAAGTTGTTTTGCAGTGAAATCAGACCACTGGTGCCAGGTGTGGTAAAAATATGAAACGTCCTGATTTGACTTCTAACAATGTTCTGAAGGTTAAATCGCATCCTTGCGTTTGAGAGCATTGACCCCATTTTCACCACCTCTCCACCCTGAAAGGAAATACTACGTGAAAGTGGTCTACTTAACTCCATCCCATAGAATTTGAGAATGAAACCCTCTGGAGGGGTGATTACGATGCTACAGTCGAACTCTTTGTGAAAGAATGATAACGAAGTGGATATGGATGAAGTATCGTAGAACACAGTGCCTGACATGGCCAAAAAGCTCAACGTCACACGCTTCTGTTCCAAGCATTGTGTCAGGTCGGGGGTGGATAACACTAGGGGAGGAAGGGGTGGTGGTAGAGTGCTCGAGTTTATGGGATCACAATGTGTTGAGTTGATCTCAGCCGCACTGACGTTGTGTAACTGACGCTGCGTGGTGGCATTCATTGTGACTGTGGTGAGGGAAGGGGAGGTCGAGGAAGTGGACAGACCTAAGAAATATATGCATTCAGTTCAGAAGTCAGAGTTCACTTTCATCAATCTTTGTGATCGCCATTCATATTGTGTCAGCAAATGCTAGTCCCTAACGATCAAAACAGTCATGTGATAACTACAGAGACAGACAGAAAGATGAACCCAGAGAAAGAGGGAGACTGGGAGACTTTCAGTGACCTCTTCTATGAGAACATGCATACAAATTGAAACGGCGTAGGCCTATGCCTTTACACAGTTACTTTACATGCTATCTTGATCAAAGCGAAGCTTGTGAAGCAATGCTTAACCATGCTAAAATACAACTAACACAACCATGCACTTATTCGGACCATCAGTAATTTGTATTGGACTTTTAGTTGTGCTAGGTTTGGTTTTGCATGGGTGTAAGTCAGCTGGCCAATCCTGGAACATCGTTTCTGTTATTTTCTTGTGTGAGGTGGGTTTTTAATTCAGAACTGCATTTGCCTTGCCTTAAATGTAGCACAATCGTCACGGTTGCATTTTCAGTATATAACTTTCTATTTACATTTCTTTACGTAGAACATTCATGACTTAGGTTGTTGACAGCCACCCTTTGTTCAACCATTGTGTCAATATTTTCACAGCTTCGTCTGTGGAGCAGGTCATTAGGCGTGAATCAGTAGTGGACTTTGTGTTTTGCTGTTGGGACTGTTTCAAAAGCAATTGATGCAAACGTTCTTGGTGCTTTACATCAAGACGTTCCATCATCATATTGAGCGTATAGAGAAAGGGGTTAATGGCGGAGTTTAGAGGAAGCACTAAAATGGCCATAGCCACATTCACCTCACTGGTCACAGCATGGCCACTGGAGGCCAACAGACCCAGAAGACCGATTGGGAACCAGCACAGAAAGTCAGAGACAGCGATTGTCAACAGACGACGAGCCAAAGTGTGATCATTTCCGTTCCTTGCGCTGCAGTCACTTTCAGCAATCTTGTTCTTCTGTACTGACTGGTAGATGACCACTTGACCTACAGCTATCAGCAGAAACAGCACAAAGTTCAGGACAATCATTACGTTAAAGGCAAAGGTCTGACCGACAAACTCCTTTCTGGTGATTGGCAGTGGAATACAAATGCCAGTCTGGCTGTAAAACTCCCAGCGTGGCGTCATGGGAAGTAAAGGCACAGCAGCCAGAATCAGTCCAGCAGTCCATATCCCTGCACAAATGACCACAGCACTGAGTCTTTGGAAATGGAGCTGGCTGAAGGGGAAACGTAGAACCAACAGTCGATCCAAAGTGATGAGACAGATGATGAAGGCTGACACTTCACTGGACAACAGTGACAGAAAGCCTGCTACCTGGCATAGTGTGCTCTGTTTCCACGTGATATCATTCCATAGGTAGGTACCCTGGTACATATAATCTGCCACTCCTATAATAGCCAGATAAAATCCCATCAAAAGGTCTGAAATGCAGAGTGTTATTACAAACACGTCAAATCCTGTTCTAGCCTTTGTTTTATTCGTTATCACTCGAACAAAGAAACTCATTATGTTTCCCACAATAGACAATATGGAAACGATCACTAGGACAGCTCTGTATATGTCAGATCTCAGTAATGATTGGCATGATGATATTTCGTTTGACGGAGCATAACAGTTGTCAGAGTTATAAGTTTTGGGAAGAATTTCGTCACAGCATAGTTTATAGTTGTCAGCAAAGACAGTCTGCAATTTGTCCAGGCCTTGAAAAATGTCGCCAGAAAAGCGTTCCAAAGAGCAGCCACGTGTGTCTAGCAACGTGAGAAGCTTTAGTTCCTGGAAGCCGCCAGAGGTGATACTGTTCACACCACAGTTTGTTAGGTTCAAGGTCTTCAACTTTGGAGAGATATGAAACATAGACATGTCAATCTCTTTCAAGATGACATTAGACGCATCCAGTAACTGCAAATGCTGATGCTGAAAATTGTATCCCGGTGTATGCTTGACAAGTGTATGCAGTGGATTGTACGAAATAGTAAGGTAACGCAAATAGGAAAGAAAGCTCAAGTGTTTGTCAGAAATAGAAGTCAGATGGTTCTCACTCAGGTCCAAGCTGTGCAGATTAGGAAGATGGAGCAGTGTGATATTCACAAGTTCACATCGTGACAGTCTGAGATAGGCAAGTAGTGTGTTGTTAGATAAGTCAGAATACTGCAGACCACTATCACTTGCATCCAAAAAGCGTAGATACAGAAATGCTGATGGAAGAATGATTCTGTCACAGAAAAAGGCATGGCCACGGCACACACATTGCTCAGGGCATGTGCCGTCACACAACAACTCGTCATCTCGCTGGGGACACTGGTACATGCCGTCACACACGTGTTGGGGATGGAGGCACACACTGGATGCCCGACAACGGTAGAAACCTGGACAACTGTATCTGTCACAGTGCTCTTCATCTTCACGCTGGGGGCAGTCATGGATGGTGTTGCACCACACAAAGACAGGCAGGCAGTAACCATCGTCTGCACACTGTACGTGGGTGTGTGGGCAGATAGATGGTCCATCCATGGTAGACTTGTTCACATGCTGACCTACGACCCCTCCATAGCCGTCAAAGCTGATCACAGCAGGTGCGGGAATGCTGACACCATATGTGTCCATTTTATTTTGTACTCCGCAATGTTCGTCACTTGAGTCAGTGCAGTGAGGCATGTTGTCACACATTTGACTAAAATAGACACACTCAATAACACACACATACGCGCGCGCGCGCACGCACACGCACACGCGCACGCGCACGCGCACACGCACACGCACACGCACACGCACACGCACACGCACACGCACACACACATACACACACACACGCACATGCACTCACATAACTCCATCAAATTAATATTTGTTTATGTATTAATAATCAATAATATGTATTCTTTGTTCGCAACTTCCAGTTTTCAATATTTGAAGACGGCAAATGGAGTCCAAAACGTCATAAATACATCCCATGTTAAGAATCTTTAAATCACGTGTCAAAAACGTTCTTTTGTTTTAAAGGATTAATTAACACGATAGAGCCTTTTGTGAAATACCATGTGTGTTGTTTAAAATATTATTATGCATTTTAGTTATTTCTTTATGATGTGTACGCATTTTTGTAGTTGTATTATCGTTGTTTTTTTGTGAACATCTTTCTATTCCCATAGGACTCCAGCAATATCCATCCTTTTATATGCCACAAGTAGTAGTAGTAGTAGTAGTAGTAGTAGTAGTAGTAGTAGTAGTAGTAGTAGTAGTAGTAGTAGTAGTAGTAGTAGTAGTAGTAATTAGGGCTAGAAGTGGGCCTCGCAGCCCTTTTACGCCCTTTCTCGTTTGTGACTTTGATTTGTTTCAAGGTGGCATGCTTTCTTTGGCTAAAACTATAAAATTTAACAATTATGGAATGGACTTTTTCTCCTTTTTTTATTCATCAAAAGTATTCTAAAAATTTAACATAATTGTGTCTTTGTCCAGAAGATTTTGAATATATTTATGTTAGGTGCAGCCTTAATGCTAGTTGACAAGTTATTCCAGTATTGGACAACTCGGTTAGAAAAGAAAAACTTGCGGATACCTCTTTATTTCTACACTCAAAGAACGACGTACGATCACATTCCGTATACTGGCAGAACTGTTCATCACTGTTGTCATAGCAGTCAGTCTGATGGTCGCACACCAAGGTGTAGGGAACCTCTTCCACATTGTCCTGACACAGGAAAGAAGGGGGCAGAGGGGCCAGCTCTGCTGTACAGGACGATGCACTGAATGTCCCCTGATTCCAACACGAACTACGCGCATCACAGGCCAGAAATATGTGAGTGAAGTGATCCGAGGGGCATGCCAAAAAGGAACCATTTTGGCGCCATTTCTGGAAGGTCAGGGACGGCCAGAGTTTAAAGATCGAATCGCGTGACCTTGATATAAATTCATCTTTTGGAGGTAGTTCACACAAGATGTTTGCAGTTAAATAATGATTGCAGTTCTTGGATTTGAGTTCCAAACGTTCCATGACGAGGCAATTTCCTCTGCAGTAGGATTTCATTTTAAATCGTTCCATGTCATAGATAATGCTGCCGTCTGTGTGTTTAAACATGTTTCTATAGCTGTAACAATGTTACAAATGTCAAAAAATAAATCCCAGACACAAGCACTAAACCACTGCTATAATTCCACACACACGCGCGCGCGCGCACACACGTGCACACACACACACACACACACACACACACACACACACACACACACACACACACACACACACACACAGAGGGTTTCCCATGTTTTCTACGGTTAATAAAAGCGTGAATGAATATGTCATGGTTCATGGATCCTGTCAGAAGTATTCCATATCGGGAATTTTCAAGACAATCAGAGTGGCAATAAATTATGTTATGAGGGAGAGGGGAGATGGATAATAGCGTGGATGAATGAGGGTGGTGGTGGAAAGCTGGAGGACAGGGAGAGGGGAAAGTTGGGGGAAAGGGAGTTATCTATCCAAAGAGATGGGGGAAGATGGGACAGGAACTATTAAAACAAATATATGATTAGCCACATGAATGATAAAATATTGAATCAGCGACCAGCCGCCTTGGCATAGTGGTTAAGTCGCGGATTACTGGCTGGGAGGTCACAATTTCAAATCCCATCAGAGGCGAGGGTTATTTTCGGTCCTGGACCGACTCCTACCCAGAGTGAGTGGCTATGGGCTCAATGGGAAGACTGAAACCACACAATCGAGCTTCATCCGATTAACGGATGCGATTCTGAGAGTGTTGCTCTAATTTCATGACCAACACTGCAGGTGTATATAGTTCTCGGGTCTGGTTATCGCCGGGATATCATTATGAAAGAAAACGTATAATACAGTCCTGTCACATGGTCTCAGACCGATACGGAATTCCATAGCATCAATCATCATCATTGTAATCCGCCTCATTTCCATCAATCATCAAAAAGAAAAAAAATGTCTCGAAATTATGTGGCCTTGCATGCCTTGCTCTCATGGTGACTTCAGTTTCGCTTACCAATCCAGTTTATGCCCTTGGTGCGTACGGGCCAAAGTCATGGGGATCAGTATTCTCTGGGGAGCTGTTGGTGGACGGACGTGGTGGCGCCCTCGGAGGAGGACCTCACTCACGCTGGCTCCGCGACTAAGACATTACTGTCGTCAGTAGGGGGCTGAGTAGGTGGTGTCCTGCATAAAGGCTCCACTGAACAACACAGAGGTGACTCAGCAGCAGTGCAGTGTCTCCTTGGTTGGTTGCCTCCTGACGACCTAACATAGATTTGCTCCCCTTGGACTGCTGGTTCAGATTCTGCGACTTGCACAAACCGAGGTGTGGCTGCGAACTGGGACTCGGAGTGCGCGGCGTGGGAGTAACGCCACTGTACGGCCCAGAAGATGGGACAGCAACAACAACAAATTTCACAGTTCAACATTTATTTTCCTTTTGTTTTTTCAGGAAAAGAAGAGAACAACAACAACAATATGATAAAACATACTACAAACATATCAACAAATAGGCCTACATTGTTTGTTTGTTTGTTGTTACACTTCCTACAGTAACAATTATGTTTAGCATTGCATTGCCCACGTGGGCCAGCCTTCACGTGGCGGTGGTGTTCTCGACCAAGCTGTGCCCACCCCTTTTTCCTACCTTTCCTATTTTTCATTTTTTGTCCAAAGAAACAGGAACATATAACTATAACAAAGAAAGAGAAAAGCAACAATGCTATACATACAGTTTACACATACACAAACCCCGATCCTCCACCCCTCCCCACATGCACACGCTCACCCCCCCCCCCCCCCCCCCCCCCCTTCCAAACATGTTAAAGTAAAACGTCAGGTCACTTAAATAGAATTAAGGAGGCTACCTTGACTGTTTCCCTTCCTTTCCCTTTCTTTACATTAAAAAAATGCTTCATATAACAAAAATAGTTCCCGTATAATTCTCAACCATTTCAAGGAATCGTTCAGAAGATTATGTGCTCATAGTTACCCACAAATAAGATAAATAAATTATTAACAATAATTAATAGATAAAGCATCATCATTAACAAATGGACAAACACAGGCATAGCCCACAATAATTATTTAGGTCAACGTTCTATAATAATAATTATTAGCTTAATCAACAAAAGAAATATAAGAGGACCATTCTTCTCTAAAGCGAGGTAGGTTGCTTTGTATATATGATGCATACTTTTCTACAACATAACTTTGTTTCAATACACCAAGAAAGCCTTGCAGAGCTGGGATGGACTCAATAAATCTACACTTATGCACATAAAACTTAGCCAGCAATATAATTAAATCAAATATCTTGTCAGTGGATACACCATCATCATACCCAAAACGGATTAGTTGTTCAATGTACACTTTATCCACATTACAAACATGTTTTAGCTTAAAATGTCGGTCAGACCAAAATCTATTATCTAAAGGACACTTCCAAAATAAATGACCAATACTTTCTTATTTTCCTGTTTACAAAACAAGCACAATAATAATAATAATAATAATAATAACAGTACATTTATATAGCGCTTTGCCTCAGATGAGCCCAAAGCGCTTTACAATCAATTATTCATCAACAGATAACAAAACAAACAACAACAACAAAACATTCAAGAGTGAAACCAACCACCAACAGCGCATATGCAAAGCAACTCTCTCTCTCTCTCTCTAACACACACACTCACACACACACACAACACACACACACACACACACACACACACACACACACACACACACACACGCACACACACGCACACACACACACACGCACACGCACGCACGCACGCACACGCACACACGCACACGCACGCACACGCACACACACACACACACACACACACACACACATAAACACACAATTATTGACGCCAACTCGTTCATACCCCATTCGGTAAGCCACAGCAACTGAGCCGCATGGACTGACCACATACACCAACACACATACACAAACACCCTCACACACAACGTACGCACGCAGACAGACACACAGACACGCACACAAACACACACACACACATGCGTGCACACACAACCCACAAAACCAATATACACACAAGCACACATTCATGCTCACACACACACACACACACACACACACACACACACACACACACACACACACACACACACACACACACACACACACACACACACACACGCATACGCACGCGCGCGCGCGCGCGCGCGCACACACGCACACACACACACACACACACACACACACACACACACACACACACACACACACACACACACACACACACACACACACACACACACCACACACACACACACACACACACACACACACACACACGCACACAAAAACACAGCACAAACCTCTTAAATCAATCTTCCCTCACGTGCACACAACGATAGACAACTGATCCTGGGGCGCAGCAGGAAAAAGATGGGTTTTAAGAGAGGTTTTGAATGAGGAGACTGAGTTGGAGTGTCGGAGAGGAGAAGGCAGAGAATTCCAAAGAGATGGTGCTTGACAAGAAAAAGAACGTTGGCCAGCAGATTTGAGACGGATGGAGGGAATGGAAAGGAGACGAGAATCAGAAGATGAACGTAGTTGGCGAGCTGGGACATAGAGATGAAGAAGATCAGAGAGATACAGGGGAGCTTGATCATTCAGTGACTTGAAGGCAAGGAGGATAATTTTGTAGTCAATACGTGATTGAACTGGGAGCCAATGTAGGGAACGAAGAACCGGAGTGATGTGATCGTACCTAGGGGAGCGAGAAATGAGACGAGCAACATTATTCTGGACCCGTTGGAGCTTAGAGATGAGAGTTGATGGACAGCCAGCAAGAAGTGAGTTACAGTAGTCAAGGCGAGACAGGACAAAGGCACATACTAGAGTCTTCAGGGCATCTTGAGAGAGGAAACGGCGGATTGAACTAATTCTTCGAAGTTCTAGATAGCAAGCCTTGCAAACATTGGAAACATGCTGTTTGAAAGAAAGGGTTTGGTCCAAAGTAACACCTAGATTGCGGACAGATGTTGATAGCTTGATCTCAGTGCCATCAATGTCTACAGAACCTGGGAGAACCTGAGTTTTAATTGTGTGGTTAGAGGCTACAAGAATCATCTCTGTCTTTTCAGCATTCAGTTGCAGTTTGTTGTAAAACATCCATGTTTTAACAGCAGAGATGCACAACTTAGAAGAAGAAATCATTTGATCTAATTGACTCAGGTGGGCAGAAATGTACAGTTGATTGTCATCAGAAAAGCTATGATGTAGAATAGAATGCTGGTTGATGATGGCGGAGAGAGGTTGGGTATAAAGAACAAAAAGGATAGGGCCTAAGACTGAACCTTGGGGCACACCGAACTGAAGACCTTTTGGAAGAGATGGAGAACCATTGACAACAACTTTCTGTGTGCGATCAGAGAGGTAGGAAGAAAACCAGGAAAGAACAGCCCCAGATAGACCAAAGGAGGTGTGAAGTCTAGAAATGAGGATGGAGTGGTCGATAGTGTCAAACGCTGCAGAAAGATCAAGGAGAGAGAGAAGAGAAACCTTGTTTTCATCCAAGGCAGTGAGCAGGTCGTTCGTTATCTTTAAGAGGGCTGTCTCAGTACTGTGACCTGCTCGATAAGCAGACTGGTTTGGATAGTAGAGATCATTTACCTGAAGATGGTCAGACAGCTGTTTAAGAACCACCTTTTCCGTAAGCTTAGAAAGGAATGAAAGATTAGAGACAGGCCGATAGTTCTTTAGATTTTCAGGATCAAGACTAGGCTTCTTTAAGAGAGGTTTGACAACTGCAGATTTGAAATGAGTTGGAAAGCTGCCTGAACATAGAGATTCATTGATGATGGATGTAAAGTAAGGAAGGAGATCATCAAGACACTGGGAGAAGAGAGATGAAGGTAGAGGGTCTAGTTCACAGGTTTTAGTCTGAGTTCGGGTCAAAATCTTCTTAACCTCATCAGTGGAAACAGAACGGAACTCAGACCACATACTGCCAGAAAAGAAGGGATCAGGGACAGAGTCAGTTGATGGTGGAGCAGATTGAGAATCAAGATTGTGGCGGATGGTGGCTATCTTGCTGTGAAAGAAATCAGAGAAACGTTGGGTCTTCGACAAAATGACACATAAACAGGTATTTTCTTGTGGGAAGATTGTGGTGTAAAACTCTAACCTGAAACCAACGCAGCTGTGTGTCACAAGTCAATTTGTAGCACTGGCCAAATATTTTGTTTTCAATTTAAATCAGTAATTTCTTCTTTCCATTTTCTAGCAGCGGTTGGAACAGCCTGATTATTAAGGAATAAACTTGCACACATTTACTGCCCTTCAAGATAGCTGCCCAACATTTAGAATCCATAAGCTTATACCGAGCTGTTAGTTGAAATTTGCATGTGTTAAGAAACTTTTTAACACAATTGACTACGCCATTGTACAAAAGGAAGTTTGCTCTTTGTAAATCTGGATATTTTTGTTCAAACTCGTGACAACTGGAGAGAAAAAAAATCCCTTCTGAATTGACTAGGTTCTTGATGCAAAGAATGCCAGTATCAACCCATTCTTTAATATGTACTGCGTGTCTTGCCCTCACAATATTTGAATCATAATGAATGCACTCTGTTAACCATTCATGAATGTCTTCTGGAAAGCATTTAGAATACAACTTTTTATAATGCTTAAGAACATCTTTCCAGAATACTGAATGGCCAGATTGGCATATTCACTACCATAGTTTTGTAAACTAGTCACATATGGGTACATATTAGACACAAATTCCTTCAACTCTAGATCAAAGCATAGCCTTTTCAACCAGTTAATTTTCATGGATGCAATAAAAGTATGCAATGTGACCATTCTTAAACCTCCATTCTCATAGGGCAAACCCACAATCTCTCTTTTTATCATACTTTTTTTCTCCATCCCATAACAAGTGATAAAACAGTGCCTCAAGTTCCTTAATGAAAATGTCAGGAGGGTCAGGTAAATTAATAAACAGATACGTAAGCTTTGACAGAGCAAGTGTTTTTACTATCGTGATTCTTTCCAGAGGTGAAAGCTGTCTTCTGCTCCATTTGCTTAACAACAAACGCAGTTCCAACAGCTTACCGTCATAATTTAATTCAACAATGTTACTGGTATTAACAGAGAAAGTTACAACTAAAACTTTAAAAATACCTGGGTCCCACACAAAATTCATATCATAAAAAGACCTCTGTCCACTACCTCTCATGCTTCCAATCCATATCACCTGGGTTTTCTCAAAATTCAACTTCAAACCCGACGCATTCCCAAACGTGATGAATGTTTTAATGACTTCTTTAAAAGATTGTTACGAGCCATTGAGACATAGAGAGGCGTCGTCTGCAATTTGGGAGAGGAGAGTTTCTATGTTGTTTATCTTAATTCCTTTAAAAAAATATATTTTGGCGAATCAAGAGAGACAAAATTTCAGCACAAACCAAATACAAATAAGGCGAACAGGGATCGCACCGTCTTGCATCTCTTTCAACATTGAACCAGCTTGAATATTGACCATTCCGAATGCTTTTTCAAAGTCTGCTAGAAGCAACATACCTGGAATATCATTCTTGTCAGTTTTCAGCAATGCATCATACATTTTACGTATGTTATCTCCTATGAATCTTCCCCTCATAAAGCCAGTTTGATCTACATGAATAATTTCTGGCAGTACCACTTTGAATCGAGAAACTAAGCAAGAAGAACATATTGTGTATGCATCATTTAATAAAGATATGCGCCTCTAGTTTTTCAACAATTGTTTTGGTCTGTTTTCCTTCGGAACACAAGCAATCATCCCCTGTCTCTGTGTAACAGACAACTGTCCCTTTTCAAAACCTTCATTGACAGATCGAATAAAAAAAATGACATTGCAATCAATCAATCAATCAAATCAATTTATTATTTTCAAACAGAAGAATTTTGTTGCCCAGCTTGCGCATAATACAGAATACTATCTAAACAGTTCTTACGGTAGTTACACAACATACATTGAAGAAAGCATTCTACACAACCAATAGCACAAGTAGATACTCGAAACATAAGTTAACAGGATCACACACTGGCACACACACACACGACACACACACCCACATCACCACACACACACACACACCACACCCCCACACCACACCACACATACCACACACACGCACCCACACCAACACAACACACACAACACTACCAACACACACACTCCACACACACCCCACACCCCACCACACACACACACCCACATTAATTTACAACTGATAAGTAGCCCTTTTGTAAATTCACTATTCCTATTAAAGCAACTGTAAGATTACTTTGCATATTAATAACGATAATACTTTATCTGCCTTGGTAAGCACAGTCAATTAATCTCAAGGGAATAGTACAAAACTAATACAATTTCATTAACAGCTAAGCATCATATGACAATAATATACATTCAAGTCTACACACACACCACACACACACACACACCGCCCCACCACACACACACACACACAACACGATTTAATAAAATCAACAAAGAAAAACTTACAGTATCCCTAATCCATCTGAATACGGGGCTTGTAACATTTTTCATGGTTTGTGAATACAGACAGCTTCTGTAAAAGTTAATTTCCCCTTCTAGTAAAAAACATGCTCTCTCTTCTATGGACAGTTGGGTGCATTTTGCACACACTCTTCAATCGAGCTCAACTGTGTTACGGTGGATACTGCTGTCATAATACAATTTCATCTCATTTTTAAATTTATCTCTGTTCGCTCAAGACGGTCTCTCTCCTTTTTCAAGAAAAGGCATTACTTTTTTTTTAAGTTACAAAAATAGTTCGACACTTTCTCTCCTCATACCACTTGATTTTGCCCTCTCTGGTTTATTCTGTAACTCTTGCAAGTTTCTACCTATCATTTCTTCTACCTTTCAACTGTATCACAGTCTCTCTACCTTTTCTCCAAATTCTATATAGTCTAACCAGGATTTTGGTTCCTCTCGTGCTCGAATTTCTGTCTGTCAGATTCCATATGAAATGGCTTTTCCTCTTATTTTATAACATATTTCAAAACCTAACTGGTCAGAGATTTTTAAGCGATTTCTTCATTAGGATACTGTTCAATATTTTCCTGAAATTTAAACTGGCAAGCATATTCACTCTTACTCAGTATACGTTTTTTTAACTTCTGAAATGAAGAAGTTGTCCTTTTAAAAGGGAATTAACGAAATTTCCAAAGTTTTTTCACGCCTAAAATGCGGTTTCTTTAAGGCTATTCATACTATAAATTATCTGTTCTATACTTGCCCGCTTGATTTCCTGCGCTCATCTCATATAAGCTCCTATTGAAATTAGAAAATAATCTAATCGCCTGTTTACTTGTATTAATTTTCTCTTGTGTTATGCTCTTTTCTCTGGATATTAGCAGTCGTAATGCATCATTAAATCAACGTGCCCATCTTTCACGATCTTTGCCGACATTAGGTTGACTACCTGTACTTTGATATTACGCACATCAAACTTGGTATTTACAAGGAACATTCCAGTCTCCTGCACAATATAGCTAATTTCCATGTTATTAATTTGGTGTCGTACTTTAATCAAAGAATTCTTATTTGCTACTATTGCTGCGACCATACCCATTTCTAGTGTTGTCTGCCTTCAAAAATTCCACTTCACAAGAAGATCAGCCTTCAGGTCTGTTATGTCCTTGATGTACTTTAAATATTCAAAGTTTATTTTGTAAATATGATTTAATCACCGCCATTCTTGGTTGAGACTCTGCCCAAGCTAGCATACCAGAGTACCACATGAAGAATGGGATGAAATTATTTTTACTAGGTTTTAGTGTGTCTTTTGGAGAAAGAAATAAATCCATCATGTTCTCTAGGAAATCAAATACATCTTCTCTGTTTAAAAATCATATTTGCCATTACAATTACAGGTGCGATATTAATACTTGCTGTACTACTGGTACTATTTGGTCCATGTCAAATAGGCAAATAAAATACCGTCATTAAAAAACACCTCGAAACATAAATAATTTCACCTCTATCATAAAAGTGTTTGCATTATGGCAAGATTAGCAAAAACAGTATGCAACGCAAGGCGCTAAACTAACCAGCGGCATCCACACATAGACACAATAATCTGACCCCGTTCAGTGCTGGGTGCATTTGACTTTTTCCCCCATCCATCATTCCACGCACTGGCTATCGATCGTAAAGTCGCATGTTTGTCAAACGTTATGAAGACAATTCCATAAGAAAGAAAGAAAAGAATCTTGCCTCCGATATACCACCTCACACACCTTATTCCTTAAAAACATGTCTTCACTTTCCCAGACACAGACCACAAAACGATCCAACAAAGCTACAAAACACACTCAACATATAACACTTACATTGACACAAGGGTTTTCCATTCAAAATGAGTTTACCCTCCCACTTTTATCTGGATACGGGCCCTCAAGTAATCCCACACGAAAGAACAATAAGTTAGGATTAAAACCACCATATTCTCGCTCAAACATGAACTGTATGCTAGTCTACGCCATCATGACATAACATGTGTCACGTGACCAAAACAAAGACTCCACGTGTGTTCTGTTTCAGTAAGACCAATACTATGATGTCCTTTGGTACGATGCGCAGGCAGAAAGAATACAATTGAAACAGTAACTTGTCCAGTCTCAACAAGGTTAATTTCACCAAATTAACTATGCAAATTTTGTTATTTTCAAGTCTATTGTTTGATTTCCTGTACAAATCAAGACAACCATAGTGCAAGCCACCAAGCTGTAAAGTTGACCTTGACGCTACTGCACCAATGCCCAAGGCAAACTTTCGGCTGTGGTTTGTAAACATTGCAATGCATCTGATCACGAATCCAAAAGGAAATAGATCATGTCTTAAACTCAAAAAGGTTCTTTCAAAACTCTGTTAATAACTGAATAGATTAGAATTCGAAGGTTACGCATGGCCCTTCTACCAGATTGGCAGCAGCTCAGTACTAGCGCGAACATTTTTGCTGAGAAACCATGCAACAAGTTTATCTGAGATCGGCGAGGGAGTTTTACAGGTCATTACTCTCCCATTGACAGTTTTTTCATGACTAATGCTGCCGTTTTGGGACCATATTGTGCACAAACAGCATATCGCTTTTGGGGACTGAGCACACAGACGATAAGCTCTTGGTATCGATCTTCAACTACGTTATGTGCGATTTCCATGCCTTTGTGTGCAATGCCCAACAGAGTCCCTAGTCGGTCGAGACACGAACGACAATTATTCTTTGGCTGGTCCCTTATGCAGCACCCAACCAACGACCAGAAGATGCTGACTGCCAGCGACTGGCGCCCACACTGTGGACTGTCTTGATGTCTTCCTTTCTTCACGCTTATCTTCAGCTTCTCCTTGCGAAGACATAACTTTGTCCCTCGCATTGTTGCGCTGTCCCCCCCCCCCCCCCCCCCCTCACTAGCTCCGTTTCGGCCCCTCTGATCCCATAGATCCGGAGTTATTTTCGTCCGGATGTAGCTGGACAGAGTCCTCAGTTCGATTCGACGGTCCCCAGTTCGCTAGGTGTCTAGCCTCATTTCAATTGGGATGACATGCTGCTGCCCCGCCCCTAGCTTCCATATCTGCTTCTTCAACTGATCGTTCTCTGTCTGAATGGAAGGCGCCGTCATCTCGCCGCCCATCTCGGACAACTGGCAATCTCTTTGCCATTGGCACACAACTTAGACATAGGTTTCATTCGATGCACTTCCCCTGTTGAGTTCCTGCCTGTGGTCGTGATTCAGGCAAATACTGCTTGGCGTCATGATAACAGAGGAAGAGTTCAGGTTGTCTCCCTTGTCATCCTTGTTGAGGTTCTCTTTTGAAACGTAACACACTATTGCCAGTGTGTCTTTATGCAATAACGGGGTGCTTGTCCGACACTTGGGTTCTTTGGAGTGCTTTTACTGTCCGTTCGTTCTCACTATTTTGCCACCAGAGCACTATTTGACTGGATTCCCGGATCCTGAAACCTGTCTCCTTCCGTTCTTTCGTTTTCTCTGCTACCACCATTGGGGCCCCATGGCTGACACACACTGTCACTCATTTTTCCACTTCTGCCCTCATCCTTTCACTTTACGAACTAACGCTTGTTCAGGTCTGAGGGTGGGCTGCTCGTACAATTACGCATATCACTGATGATCACTGGTTATTAAACAAAACAAGTTAAGTAGACACTGCTGTTGATTACGTCCACCCCTTCAGTTAACATCTTCACTTACTATTTTTTTTAATGTAAATCAAGATACCATAGAGTTTTGTTGTTTTTTTAACTCGTTTTTTTATACTCTCTAATAATCATATTTTTTAATTTAATGCATTCCACAGCATGTAATAATTATTCATATTTAGCACAAACATATTATCTTAGCAGCTACAAACATCAAACTTGCATAAAGACTCCATAACATTCCCTTCAATGGAGCTGAAATTCGACAGGGCTTATTGCGTAATAGAGGTCAGCCCATCTTATCCAATCAGTGTTTCTTGATGCTTGGTTTTCTTGAGGAATAGTAACTGACCTAAACGGACTTGTGTTTTTCGACCGAAGTCTTCTTCTTTTCCCACCATGATGTATCATTGGCAAAATATGGTTTTCTGTAAACTACTTTAAGGCTACCCTTTTCCTTTATCCCATGAAATATATAGCAACCACCCGATGCGGAAACGTCCCACACCTACAAGCGTACTGGTGTAGGACAACTTCTTCATCCGTCGCATGCCCACACTAGTCTAGTTGGGCGTTGCATGGGAAGTGTGTTTGAATTCTGTCCACGAGCACCGAGCAGTTTACAGTCCAACAGGACAACTTCGACCAGAGCTAGTCACGGTTCATTTTATTTTCTGTGACGAGAAGACCCGGTGGAAGGAAAAGTTAGATTTAAATCCCACACTGGCTGGATCCTTAAATAGGATTGTACAAAAGCTGAGTAGCTTGGTCTGAGAATTAACTGCTCTGGGGCAGGATGGCCCAGTCCATTAGATAGTGCAAGCCCTTATTGTACGGCTTCCGGCCTCCCCCAATGTCACTATCTTTTGCAGCACTCAGGAATGTTGCATGCTCGACCATAAATCATGTGACTGGTCAGGTGGATTAGTCCCCCCCCCACAGACTTTCGATCGCGTGGGAGAAAGTAGAAAGTGTCCACCGTCCCATCCCGGGCTGGTGACTGCACTGAATGATTAATAACGGTTTTATTGATGTAATTGCTGCTTTCCTAAGACATGCTAATCTCCACAACAGCATGCTGATGCCGCACATGCCTGAAATTACTTTGTTTGCGTTGCCTGTGGACATTTTTCATCAGACAATATCGAATAAACTTAGAGACACACTGTCACAATTTTCTCTATACATTGTACACCTGTTTTTTCTCCAACTCGAGCAACAGGAAGTTTGTAGCGTGCGTTTCCGTTTTATTGTCGTTCTGCACTAGTTTTGGTTTTGACTTCCGTGACTAATGTGGGCTGCTTCGCTTCTGCTAAGTTTGTGTGTGTGCTCTGTGACCTGCGCGTGTGTAGTCGAGATTCAAGCATGTCCGTGCAGATCTCCGATTGTTCCTCCTTTCCTTGTTGTTCTCACGTGGAGTTGTCTGCAGACATGATTTTTTCACAAATGACAGCTGCGCCTTAGATCGGTCATACGGCTTGATTCGCCCATAGACTTTTGGGAGGCCAGCTGTACCAGCGTAATTTACTTCCTTCGTTGGGGGAACTAGACAGCGTTCCCTGTCGAAGCTTTATTCTTTAGATTTTTGTCATCTGTGTGAGCAAATTTTCGTCATCTGTGTGAGACAGAGAAGACTGTCCTGGTGACTATAGTCCCGACCCGACCTGTAGTAAAATTGGCTTCTTGTCTCAGACCATTACTCCTTGAAATACCCTGTAGCGGCGCAGGCCGTACAAAGGGAGTTGGATTGACGCTCACAAGCTGCCGGGTAGAATTTATTTCGGCAATTTTGGTTAGTACTTATTGCAGTGTTTACTCGTTAGTCTCCGCTGGAGGGTTTACAAACGCAATTCGTTCGTACCTTTAATTTGTTGTAGGAAACGTTTTTGGAAATTTCAGGATTTCTTTTGCTTTATTTTTTTCTTTGCTTTCATGTTTCCATATTCAGTCTGTAGTCCTAGTAGTTGCACGCGGTTTATTTGTGTGTTTATAGTTTTTTGTGAAACAGGTTGTCCTTACCAAGTGATCTGTGAAACGCTTTTAGTGTAAAAATTCATTTCTTAAAGGTGTTTTTTGGTCTGCTCGGTTTTGCAGTGGATAAGCCTTATTAGGCGTTTGGTTGAATGTTGTTCCACCACTGTTTAATTGTTTCAGGTTATGTTTTTGGTTGTGGTTTAGTGTGCATGATAGTAATTTTTTGTGGTTTTAATTTCAGTTTTGGAAATATGGAGTGATGAGTTTTTCTTCCTTTCTTACAATTTTAACTAGAACGTTTTTTGCGACTTACATTTTTGGTGCCGCTTGTGACTTATTGCATAAATGTGTAAGATACGCTGTGTTAATTATTTCAATTACTGTTTTCGGGGGGGAAATTGTTGTAGGTTTGGTCGTGAAATCTCATTATGCGACTATTGTTCTTTTTCATTTCAGTCAGTTGGTCTAGTAATGGCATATTCAATATTTGGGGCAAATATTAATTCATTCAGCTCTTTGTGTTGTGTTCGTTGTCATTAGCCGGTTTATTTGTATTAGTGAGGCCCAATGGTTGTAGTCTCCCTTATTCTCACAATCATCAGCTTTTTTTATTTCTGTGTGCTATGTGATTCAAGCCTGTTGGCTGTTTGTTCAGTCAAAGGTTTAATATTAGTTGGTTAATGTGTATACCCATGCCACCTCCGTACCCGTTTGTATTTCTTCTGTGTGAGAGGCCTTATGCGTAAGAGTTCTACCCTCCATTTATGTCTCCATTGACTTTGATAATAGCCCACTCCCTCTTGCCTGTCTCTCTTCTTTATTGGACACACAGCACTGGCAACTTCACCTGCTGACTCCGTCTCTTCTTTGAAAAAAATAACAAGCACTCATGCCAATGACTGTGTATGATCCGTGCCCGTATGGCGCTTGTTGTCATCCTTTGGCTTCATCCCCTAAGGTGACCTTAGACGCGGGTGGAACGACTGGTGGAGCGCAAGCGGGACTGGGATCCTTCGTTCTCAGCCATGGCCCTACTGCCTTTCCCTGTATGTCATTTCCCTTCCCACCGTGGCCTCTGTTTCCCTCGCCCGCGTGGCAGGACAGTGGAGATGCTGAGTTGAGTTGACTTTTTTGTGTGTGTGGTGGTCCACTTGTCGTTCCTCTTCGGAATAGTCTAGGCCAGGAAAGAACTATAACTCCTCATCCTTGCAATCGCATATGGAGTGGCTGTGATTTTGTTTTATTTCTTTGTTTCCATGAACAGGACATTGTTGTGTGTGTTTTTGTTTGTTTTGTTCGGTTAAAAAATGTTTTGATGTAATTTCCTAAAGGTATAATTTTGAATGTTATAACTCTTTGGTTATCTTGAGCGTGATTCCTGACTGTCCCTTGCTGTCAGAAATCACCCTAACTTTGTGACACACACAAATAAACATTCACTGGTACCGCATGCATCCTTTACCAAAAATGGATCAACACCAAAGTGAAATATTAACGAGGTGCACATTAAGTGCATTTTTATTTTGCTGTTCAAAAGAAGAAACTCAAAATCGAAAGCCATTTGACTAAACAAATTCTTATAATGTCGTAGAGGACTACGAATGATACTGAAGTTTGGATTTAGTGTGTCCATCTGTTACTAGATCACCCCATTTTACGGTCACATACCTTAATGAGCAGTATGTACAAAAACAACTGTCATATGTATGTAGTGTTGGTATTCTAAATTCTACTTCCATACAAAATTAATTCTGCTTGCATCATGTTCACGTAACAAAACATGGACATCATACCAATACCCTTTATCAATTAATATTTTAACATCTTTTCGTTGAAACATACGTATATAAATATAGGGTAGGAACTTCTCGTATTACTTAGTAAGGATAACTTGGGTCTGATATTGTTTGTGGCAACTACTTCCGTTGGCGGCGAATCGTGCCATATACCTTTGGTATACAAGGGAGTTAATTTACTAGATTCCTACCCTTATTATTTCAATATATCTCTCTTATCCTTCGTATTTCATTTTTTTTATAATTAGTATTAGTAAAAGGTTGAATGGTAACTGATGTTTTCTTGTAAACAATACAAACAAGAGGGATTCTTGAATGTTAAGATAAGATGTTCATTTTGAACAAAAATAATTACTGTCAGAATATAGGAATCAATAAAACTATTCTCTTTACTTCTGTCATAAAAACGATATTTCAAGAATCTACAGTTTTCAGAGACCCGTCACTGGAGTTTCTGTTGCAACTTGTCGCCATCTTTGTTGATTTGATTTCCCGAATGAAATCAACAGGATGGGTGAAGGCGTTTTTTTACTTGTGTCCTTAAGATTGAAATAAATCTCACCCACTGCTTTTCCGCAAATCACAACCGATAATGATGTAGTCCGAGCTATTATTGAAGCGGGATAGCCTTTGAATTAGTGTTGTTGAACTGCTCAATTCTCGATCCTGATTGGGTGCAGCTGTATTATCATCGCAAACCTTTATCGCAGCTCCTGTTATTTTATGTCTGTGATGTTACAAGTCAAAGACAAGGGTGTTTTGAGAGATTGACACCTCCTATCACATACGATTGCCTGGCTAAACGTCAGTGGTCGTGCTATGCTCCCACTGGCTGAGCGACGTCCAGCCTCGCTTCCTGCAAGATGCACTCCTCGTCCGCTAAATGTCAGGTTTATCTGAAAGACAGATGGAATGTGTTAATGGAAGATGAATGTGTTTGCATTCTGAAATTTATAAAGGGTGAAACTTACCTCCTGTTCATACATACTCACCATTACGGTTCCTCTTTTCTCTTTGTGGCTCTGATTGTTTGAAGGAATGCTTAAGTTGGACCATACTTGCTTCTTTAATGGGTGGATTGGTCCCACAGAAAACTATTCTTCTGTACAGAAAGGGGCAACATGATATGGCGTGCCTTTATGTTGTCAGCTGTCTGTGCTTGAGTGCAGTACTAGCACAATGTGGTTGATGTATCCTACATTAGTTTAATTGAGCTGCTATGCATCGGTGTCCAACTTTGGTTGATATCTTTTAACAAAAAAACAAAGACATAATTTTTACCTAAACCCCAAACAAAGGTTTTAAGTTTTCATTCAAACGTAGCCTAACATTAGAGTTAAAGCAAAAATGTACATGTATTATTTGGTTGCCTTCAGTGATTACATGCATTCCTTGTGACATAATGATGATTCATAGCTTGTCGAGGCACTTGACCAAGAAGAGACAAAGACTTCAGGGTGTCACCAAGTATGCAGCAAGTACCCGCCTCGTATCAATAAGTGAAAACAATTCACAGGAGGACTTGTCTGCTGCTGGTATGTACTCATTTTTCCTACTGAATTGATGGAGCATAAACTACACATAACCAATGATTGCACTAATATCTGCCCCTTAGCATAACCACACCCGCTTGGTAGATATTGCGTGGGCACAGGTATATACCACATTTTGTGTGCATACATATGGCCATACATATAAGCGCATTTGCCACTTGCACAACCACACACACATCACCCAACACACCGCACACACCACCACACACACTCACACGCACCACACACACACCCCCCACACACACCACACCACACACAACATGCACGGAATAAGATGATCTTATCATCTTCGTGGGAAACTTTAGGGTCAGCACTTACATTTGTATTGAACATTAATTCCTCTAACAAATGCAATTGTCATAAAAATGCAATCTCGCCTTTTGCAGTTTGTACGCATAAATTGCAGGCATCGTCATCGGATCTGTTTGGGCACAATAGTAGTATCTTTGCAAAACCAAAGGAGAAAAGGAACTTGCTTCATTGAATTACGACGTATAGCTTGCTGTTGTGTACGACCCTAAGGAAGAGATGATACCTGTTCTCGTTTCCTGGTATATTGGTTATGTGACGTTTAGCTGCTAGGTGCCATTTTTGCAAAGTGGTGATTTCCAAGGACATAACTGTGGCAACCGTTATGTATAATGTCACCCAAGAAAATCAAATGAACCCCCACCCCCCCACACACCCCCCCCCCCCCACACCCCCCCCCCCAGTTTTACCTTTGTGCACATTTTGATAAACAGCTGTTTGTTTTAAGTGTTCTGAATGCGTAAAAGACACCGGCCCCAAGACGTGTTTTCTTCTAAAATGCATAGAGATCAATGAGAGAAGATCGTTCTAACATAAACGCACCATGCAGCGCCTTGTTACCACTAATCCGAGCGTCAAGGTGGTTCATCTTTACCTGGATTGTTCTGTGCCAATGTGTGGCTCCCAATACAAATGCCCAAAATTCTTTGAAGACAGCCTCGTTTTGAATTTGGGGAATTTGGGTATGTGGGTATCACATGCCAGAAAAATCAAGGTTTATTTTGGCTGACCAGTGCTGATTATTCCCGTTCCCCTGTTCACACTACATGGGTTACGTCGTTACATACAAATTATTTTAAGATTATGAGTAGTTTTCTCCTATAGGCTTGCAAAGTCAAACTCTCATATTTTTAAAATTATTTTGCGTTATGGTATTTTCGTGCTCTCTAGCATGTCATCTTTCACATTTAAAAGGATTCTTCTTATGGTACTCTTAATTGGCACAAAAGTGATTAAATGAATAGGTGATGCATTTTCCCTTCAGCTAGGCAACACGTTAGACTGTGATTTCATAATGGCCACAATCATCCTACCAACTTTGAATGTGCATAACTCTGAACGACAAAAAGTTACAAATTGGTTCTTATATCTTTTTGAATAGATTGTCCTGACATTTGGCACTAAGGCCATTGTCTCAGAATGGCCGTTTAATGGTCTGGGTAACATTGGATGAACAGTATTTAATGGAAGCAGTGAAGACGAAAGAAAAAACATGGTACGTACACAGCATTCACACCCACTTTGAACTCAGAATCTTATTCCTGGACATATTCATACGTCCCATCTCTGCGTGCCAAGACAGTACAAGCTTACAGAGGTCATCCAATAACTGACCGATGTTCCAGAAGGTGAATGGCATGCTACCGTTGGCAGAGGATAGCCCCACCCTGGTCATGGCGCAGACACAACCATAACTTGCTAGCTGTTAGTCTTCACTTACTTGACACAAGTGAGGCACCAGAGGTCTCAATGAACAAGAAAGCCACCCGAAGGTGATGACAGAGCCCAGAATGCCTGCCCCCCTCCCTATCGCACAAGCAGACCTACGCCCCTTGTAAGCATGTGCTAAAATAGTTATGCAGTGAAGGCTTCCATTAAGCGTGCAAGCACATACCTGCTCTCAACTTGGTGGAGCATTTAGATACGACGCAAAGATTATTTGTGAAAGTGCCCCCTGGTTGTCAGCATGCATCCAACGCCCCCCCCCCCCCCCCCCACCAATTGCAGGTGAGGCAGGGCAAGGCCACAGGCTCGGCCTTACGGCCTTAAATACACCTCGGAAGAGATCCCAGATATCCAAGTGATTTGCTGTAGTCTTTCCCAGTCAAGAGCCTGAAATGGCAGAAACAAGGCTAACAGTTGGGAAGACTGTGGTCGATAGAGCATACAGCAACCATGGCTGCTGGTTTGTTAGTCTTCACCCCTTGACACGGATGGTGGGCATCAGAGGTTGGTCACGATACTACTCGCTGATTTTGTTTTTCACGCAAGGCATTGTGATAGGCTCCAGGATTTCGGATTATGGACGTTCGTTTTAATGTCCTGCAGGCCTGAACAGGCACTATGGAACATTATAAGCAATAGAGATAGTGGTGACGATCCTGGAGGTATTGCATTCAGGAAAGTCCCGAAGAATAGGTTTTTTCCACAACAGGCATTCAACAACAGTTAACACTTGTATCAAGTTTTCGTAGAAAATGCTTGCCACAGTGAGCGCCATACATTGTACTTACTCAGTTTTAAATAGTTTTTTAAATTCAGGATCGATGTTTATTCGTTTAATACTTATCTGTAATGTCCATAACACAATGAGGAGACTTTTTTGTCTGTTGTTCGATGGTATATAAGCTCAGATGAGAACTTAATCCTAAAGCGTGCTTAGAGAAAACATTGTCACAAGCTGGTCTTGAATACCTACATCAGAAAAATAGTATAAACATACTACAGAAAACAATTGGTACTGTACAGATTTCACGAACACGTTTTATGACTTGCATATGGACATTTCCAGAAAATACTGTCAATATATTATTGGTATTAGGTGGGGTATAAAAAAAAACCGTTCACACCGTAATGTCTCATCCCTAGCTCGATGCCACTTGTACATAGTATTCAAGTGCTGTCCGCCTTTGGGATGATCCCTGGAAGTCCTTTATCTCCCTTTCTACTATACCCCCCCCCCCTCCCTCCACTTTCTTTATTCGGGGCCGCCACGTTAAGTTGCAATTTGGGACATCCAGCTTCGCACGATTATAGCGCTGTCTGTTTCATCCCTGGTTCTATTTCCCTTGTCTTCTAGCTTGTGACCCCAAAATCGCATCTCTTTCTCCCACGTATTTCCTTCCGATCACGCGCTCTGACTCGCCGGTCGGCAGATAGGAATTTTTAGCCATGTTATGATGATGTCTACATAATGCGCTGACCTGTTTTCCTCCTGATTTTTGACGACGTTGTTAACCCATCATGGCCCTCGGGTGTATTAAAATTAGAGGTGAGATTGATCGTGGGAGAAAAAGAGAAAACGGCCTCAACATTCTCTCTCCAAGACCACCAAACCTGGCTGAGCAACATTGCAGATCACCCCTCTCCCGCCAGTCCATATTGCCCCCCTCCAGGCATCGTGTCAGGAAGTTCCTCCCTTACGCCACAAGCAGAAGACGGCCGCCGCAAAGACTGCCCGACACCCAGAAAAGAAATCCACTAGGCGACCAGCTGAGCCGTGCCATCCCACCGACGCCGCAACCAGAATGACTGGGCATACTCTCAACTGAAGATCAGCCAAGCTCTGCACAGCACTCGCCGATTCCCTACGGAGAACTTCAACCGCTAATTCCCAAGACAGTGCAAAGGATATAACTGCAAACTCGGACACCTAAGTAATTAGTGACCCTTCCGGCTTGGGGCTAACTTCTAGAGACAAAAGTCTTGTAAATCCTTTCGGATTTTTATTGTTTTTTGCATTCATTATTTGGTTTTTGGCGCCAATGAGAGGCTTCTTTATTCGTAGTAGCTTGCATATCTGTATTCAGATTTTGTGTAATAAAATCAAGTGCAAATAATTTCTGAACCCTTTGGTCAGCTGATGATAGTGGAAGCTGTGTATTTTTTCTGTAAAAACCATACTTCTCTCTGTCTGCCA
>CM065703.1:29908662-29916162 GCA_017654935.2 Phymorhynchus buccinoides
ATAAACTTCTTCCTCTCTGATATACTTAGTGGTAATTCACGATTTGACCATCTATTGCCAAATTACTGTGGAAAACATAAAATATGTTTTATTCAAATGTGTTTGATTATATTGGTGCATGTTATTCTCATTGGGTTAGCTGCATGTATTTGTTGTCAATAATGGTTTCACTACAATATGTTTTAGCCGAACATACACTGATTTATAATAATTATGTAGAATTAGAGAATGAATTTAACATGTATTATAGAAATACCAGTTGAATCGGTTGTTTGTGATTTCAATTTTTAAGCTAAAGGCGATGTCTACATAATTGTAATGTGTGTTTGTGTGTGTGTGATTGTGGGTGTGTGTGTGTGTGTGGTGATGTGTGTGTTGTGGGTGTGTGGGGGGGTGTGTTTGTGAGTGGGTTGATAGGGGTAGTAGATCAGAATGATTATAGTGAGTTGATAGAGGGAATAATGCAAGGGTGGGATAGGTTAGTTCTGTTCACTAGTATAGCATAGAAAATTAGGGGTGATCACTTCTTGAGCACTGAACGCGAAATTAGGTCGTGATGTGAATGTGATATCTTCTCATTTTAACTGAAGATAAACCTAACCTGGCTTCACTCTATCATTGGAGTCCCCCCAAGGAAAGTTTAAATAAAACTGAAATATTGGGAATATTGAAGGTGTTTTGTTTATCTTTCTTCGATTTGTGTGCGTCCTCTCTCTCTATATATATATATAAACGATCAAAAATTGAAGTAGAAAAAACAAACACACCATTAAACTATCCTCTTATATATATATATAGTTTGCCTTAATAAAACTTTTTTTGTGTCCAATGTATGTTTGTGAACCTAAGAAACAAAAACTCAATTACTTTAACTTTAACTTAACGATTTGTTTTGTGTTCTGAAAAGAAAAAAAGAAAATGTGCTGATTTACTTTTTCTCCAATGGGGGAGATAGACAATGCCTATATGCAAAGACAGCTGTTTCATATAGATATAAACGATCAAGAATTGAAGAAGTAAAAACAAACACACCATTAAACTGTCCTTTATATATATAATTTGCTTTAAATAAAACGGCTTTTTGTGTCCAATGTAGTGTTTGTGAACCTAAGAAAGAAAACTCAATTACTTTGTGTGTAGCCTTTTACGATTTGATTCTGTGTTATGGGGGAGAGACAATGCCTTATGCAAAGACAGCTGTTTCGTCTTGAGAAAGGCTCTTCAGTCTGCATGTCGGCCTGCAAAGAATGTCCACAGTGAACATTCAAACTGAGGTAGAAGACTTTCTCCAAGAGAAAGGCTGTCTTCTTTGCACCAGATTGAAAGTCCAAAAGAAATGGTAACAGTATATATATCGAGGGATTGTAATTTTTGAACATTATTATTTTTGTTATTTTACACAAGATTTTTACCATATCTTTTGAATTAAGTGCTGGTTTGCTTTGATTGTGGATTTTCAATCAGGTGCAAAGAAGACAAACCGAAGCTTAAAATTTGTACTTGTATTCATTAATACATTTTTAAAATGAAATCTTGTGTTTTTGTGTTTTTTAGTCTGATCATATATATATATAGATTTGTTTTCTTTCATACATTGCTTTTATAGTGAAAACACTTTATTTTAAAGAAATATTGATGTTGACATAGTGTGAGCAAAAAGTTTAAGTAGAAATAAGTCAGACAAAAGTAGGAAACTGCAATGCTTATGTTTTTCTTCTTTCCTAAACTGTTTGATTTACATGTAAGGAGCGGAGTCATCAACAGGGGTCAGTCCAATAAACACCCTGAAATTCTCGTCCTTGTCAAACACCACTTTTCTGATAGCCTCATATTCCCTGGGGAAGTTCAGACTGGCCAGATGTCCTCCACGACGCCTACAGTCGACTTCTGCATCGTTCCATGATATGTGCCCCTCACCCAGTGTCCAGTGTTTCGAAGTCAACCCTCTAGAATAGGGATTAACCACATAGATATAACATCCATCGCCAATAAGCACGCTTCCCACTCCACATTCATCACTGGTGTATGGGCAATGCTCTTCATCTTCCATGCCCACACAGTCCACCTGCATGTTACACGGGAAATGGTGCTCCATCAGCGTCCTTTCAAACACAGAGCAGTTCCACAGGCCAGCAGAGGTTTGCTGAGGGCGTGAAGAATAGGAGTGAAGAGAGAAGTGCATTTTGAATCCGGTTCTGGGATCAACATCCGAAGGATTGAACTGCACATACAGAAGTCTCTTCAGTGGGTCATAGAGGTCCGGGCGAGGGAGAAAACTGCCACAATGGGTTCTGAGAGGCTTTGTGAATCTCACGTCGTCATATACACCAATGTCTAACTGTGGGCATCCGTTCCATTGAGCTTGAATGTCAATGTGAATCACGCTTACCATAATCACGTGTTTCAGTGGAACGGATACACAGGTCCAGGTGTCCATACTTAGCCACGCTGCTGACACCCCATCCCAGCCTGGTGATGCAATGAAACCTGTAAACAAAACATACAAATACGATTAAAAATGTATCATCGAGAGTTGGGAAGATGACTTTTTTTTAAATTTACATTGTTGTTTAAAATATTATGTCAGCATGTTCAAAATTATCAGTCAGTCTAGAAGAAATAAACAAATAGTTTATCTATTTGTTGTTCACAAAAGCAAAGATAGAGTCTCAGTCGGAAGCAATTTTTAGCCTTTCAATGGATTTCCAAATTTTGTTTGTTCACAAAGGCAAACTGAAAGTCTCAATCAAAAACGAATTTTACCTTTTGATGGAGTTTCAAATTTTGTTTGTAGAAGCCGGGTCGTGTAGGGTACACTGGAAAAGTGAATCAATAAGCGGAAGCCTTTCCTGTCTTCTCCCCAAATGTCCAAAGTTGTTTTGCAGTGAAATCAGACCACTGGTGCCAGGTGTGGTAAAAATATGAAACGTCCTGATTTGACTTCTAACAATGTTCTGAAGGTTAAATCGCATCCTTGCGTTTGAGAGCATTGACCCCATTTTCACCACCTCTCCACCCTGAAAGGAAATACTACGTGAAAGTGGTCTACTTAACTCCATCCCATAGAATTTGAGAATGAAACCCTCTGGAGGGGTGATTACGATGCTACAGTCGAACTCTTTGTGAAAGAATGATAACGAAGTGGATATGGATGAAGTATCGTAGAACACAGTGCCTGACATGGCCAAAAAGCTCAACGTCACACGCTTCTGTTCCAAGCATTGTGTCAGGTCGGGGGTGGATAACACTAGGGGAGGAAGGGGTGGTGGTAGAGTGCTCGAGTTTATGGGATCACAATGTGTTGAGTTGATCTCAGCCGCACTGACGTTGTGTAACTGACGCTGCGTGGTGGCATTCATTGTGACTGTGGTGAGGGAAGGGGAGGTCGAGGAAGTGGACAGACCTAAGAAAATATATGCATTCAGTTCAGAAGTCAGAGTTCACTTTCATCAATCTTTGTGATCGCCATTCATATTGTGTCAGCAAATGCTAGTCCCTAACGATCAAAACAGTCATGTGATAACTACAGAGACAGACAGAAAGATGAACCCAAAGAAAGAGGGAGACAGAGAGACTGGGAGAATTTCAGTGACCTCTTCTATGAGAACATGCATACAAATTGAAACGGCGTAGGCCTATGCCTTTACACAGTTACTTTACATGCTATCTTGATCAAAGCGAAGCTTGTGAAGCAATGCTTAACCATGCTAAAATACAACTAACACAACCATGCACTTATTCGGACCATCAGTAATTTGTATTGGACTTTTAGTTGTGCTAGGTTTGGTTTTGCATGGGTGTAAGTCAGCTGGCCAATCCTGGAACATCGTTTCTGTTATTTTCTTGTGTGAGGTGGGTTTTTAATTCAGAACTGCATTTGCCTTGCCTTAAATGTAGCACAATCGTCACGGTTGCATTTTCAGTATATAACTTTCTATTTACATTTCTTTACGTAGAACATTCATGACTTAGGTTGTTGACAGCCACCCTTTGTTCAACCATTGTGTCAATATTTTCACAGCTTCGTCTGTGGAGCAGGTCATTAGGCGTGAATCAGTAGTGGACTTTGTGTTTTGCTGTTGGGACTGTTTCAAAAGCAATTGATGCAAACGTTCTTGGTGCTTTACATCAAGACGTTCCATCATCATATTGAGCGTATAGAGAAAGGGGTTAATGGCGGAGTTTAGAGGAAGCACTAAAATGGCCATAGCCACATTCACCTCACTGGTCACAGCATGGCCACTGGAGGCCAACAGACCCAGAAGACCGATTGGGAACCAGCACAGAAAGTCAGAGACAGCGATTGTCAACAGACGACGAGCCAAAGTGTGATCATTTCCGTTCCTTGCGCTGCAGTCACTTTCAGCAATCTTGTTCTTCTGTACTGACTGGTAGATGACCACTTGACCTACAGCTATCAGCAGAAACAGCACAAAGTTCAGGACAATCATTACGTTAAAGGCAAAGGTCTGACCGACAAACTCCTTTCTGGTGATTGGCAGTGGAATACAAATGCCAGTCTGGCTGTAAAACTCCCAGCGTGGCGTCATGGGAAGTAAAGGCACAGCAGCCAGAATCAGTCCAGCAGTCCATATCCCTGCACACGTCACCACAGCACTGATTCTGTGGAAGTGGAGCTGGCTGAAGGGGAAACGTAGAACCAACAGTCGATCCAAAGTGATGAGACAGATGATGAAGGCTGACACTTCACTGGACAACAGTGACAGAAAGCCTGCTACCTGGCATAGTGTGCTCTGTTTCCACGTGATATCATTCCATAGGTAGGTACCCTGGTACATATAATCTGCCACTCCTATAATAGCCAGATAAAATCCCATCAAAAGGTCTGAAATGCAGAGTGTTATTACAAACACGTCAAATCCTGTTCTAGCCTTTGTTTTATTCGTTATCACTCGAACAAAGAAACTCATTATGTTTCCCACAATAGACAATATGGAAACGATCACTAGGACAGCTCTGTATATGTCAGATCTCAGTAATGATTGGCATGATGATATTTCGTTTGACGGAGCATAACAGTTGTCAGAGTTATAAGTTTTGGGAAGAATTTCGTCACAGCATAGTTTATAGTTGTCAGCAAAGACAGTCTGCAATTTGTCCAGGCCTTGAAAAATGTCGCCAGAAAAGCGTTCCAAAGAGCAGCCACGTGTGTCTAGCAACGTGAGAAGCTTTAGTTCCTGGAAGCCGCCAGAGGTGATACTGTTCACACCACAGTTTGTTAGGTTCAAGGTCTTCAACTTTGGAGAGATATGAAACATAGACATGTCAATCTCTTTCAAGATGACATTAGACGCATCCAGTAACTGCAAATGCTGATGCTGAAAATTGTATCCCGGTGTATGCTTGACAAGTGTATGCAGTGGATTGTACGAAATAGTAAGGTAACGCAAATAGGAAAGAAAGCTCAAGTGTTTGTCAGAAATAGAAGTCAGATGGTTCTCACTCAGGTCCAAGCTGTGCAGATTAGGAAGATGGAGCAGTGTGATATTCACAAGTTCACATCGTGACAGTCTGAGATAGGCAAGTAGTGTGTTGTTAGATAAGTCAGAATACTGCAGACCACTATCACTTGCATCCAAAAAGCGTAGATACAGAAATGCTGATGGAAGAATGATTCTGTCACAGAAAAAGGCATGGCCACGGCACACACATTGCTCAGGGCATGTGCCGTCACACAACAACTCGTCATCTCGCTGGGGACACTGGTACATGCCGTCACACACGTGTTGGGGATGGAGGCACACACTGGATGCCCGACAACGGTAGAAACCTGGACAACTGTATCTGTCACAGTGCTCTTCATCTTCACGCTGGGGGCAGTCATGGATGGTGTTGCACCACACAAAGACAGGCAGGCAGTAACCATCGTCTGCACACTGTACGTGGGTGTGTGGGCAGATAGATGGTCCATCCATGGTAGACTTGTTCACATGCTGACCTACGACCCCTCCATAGCCGTCAAAGCTGATCACAGCAGGTGCGGGAATGCTGACACCATATGTGTCCATTTTATTTTGTACTCCGCAATGTTCGTCACTTGAGTCAGTGCAGTGAGGCATGTTGTCACACATTTGACTAAAATAGACACACTCAATAACACACACATACGCGCGCGCGCGCGCACGCACACGCACACGCGCACGCGCACGCGCAGCGCACACGCACACACGCACACGCACACGCACACGCACACGCACACGCACACACACATACACACACACACGCACATGCACTCACATAACTCCATCAAATTAATATTTGTTTATGTATTAATAATCAATAATATGTATTCTTTGTTCGCAACTTCCAGTTTTCAATATTTGAAGACGGCAAATGGAGTCCAAAACGTCATAAATACATCCCATGTTAAGAATCTTTAAATCACGTGTCAAAAACGTTCTTTTGTTTTAAAGGATTAATTAACACGATAGAGCCTTTTGTGAAATACCATGTGTGTTGTTTAAAATATTATTATGCATTTTAGTTATTTCTTTATGATGTGTACGCATTTTTGTAGTTGTATTATCGTTGTTTTTTTGTGAACATCTTTCTATTCCCATAGGACTCCAGCAATATCCATCCTTTTATATGCCACAAGTAGTAGTAGTAGTAGTAGTAGTAGTAGTAGTAGTAGTAGTAGTTAGTAGTAGTAGTAGTAGTAGTAGTAGTAGTAGTAGTAATTAGGGCTAGAAGTGGGCCTCGCGGCCCTTTTACGCCCTTTCTCGTTTGTGACTTTGATTTGTTTCAAGGTGGCATGCTTTCTTACAGCTAAAACTATAAAATTTAACAAAATTATGGAATGGACTTTTTCTCCTTTTTTTATTCATCAAAAGTATTCTAAAAATTTAACATAATTGTGTCTTTGTCCAGAAGATTTTTGAATATATTTATGTTAGGTGCAGCCTTAATGCTAGTTGACAAGTTATTCCAGTATTGGACAACTCGGTTAGAAAAGAAAAACTTGCGGATACCTCTTTATTTCTACACTCAAAGAACGACGTACGATCACATTCCGTATACTGGCAGAACTGTTCATCACTGTTGTCATAGCAGTCAGTCTGATGGTCGCACACCAAGGTGTAGGGAACCTCTTCCACATTGTCCTGACACAGGAAAGAAGGGGGCAGAGGGGCCAGCTCTGCTGTACAGGACGATGCACTGAATGTCCCCTGATTCCAACACGAACTACGCGCATCACAGGCCAGAAATATGTGAGTGAAGTGATCCGAGGGGCATGCCAAAAAGGAACCATTTTGGCGCCATTTCTGGAAGGTCAGGGACGGCCAGAGTTTAAAGATCGAATCGCGTGACCTTGATATAAATTCATCTTTTGGAGGTAGTTCACACAAGATGTTTGCAGTTAAATAATGATTGCAGTTCTTGGATTTGAGTTCCAAACGTTCCATGACGAGGCAATTTCCTCTGCAGTAGGATTTCATTTTAAATCGTTCCATGTCATAGATAATGCTGCCGTCTGTG
>CM065703.1:29926162-29953662 GCA_017654935.2 Phymorhynchus buccinoides
ATTAAGAATATCGAAAAGGTTAAGCATAGGCCTTCCTACCAGATTGGCAGGCTAGCACTCAGTACTAGCAGACGAACATTTTGCTGAGAAACACATTCAACGAAGTTGTCTGAGATCGGCGAGGGAGTTTACAGTCATTACTCTCCCATTGACAGTTTTCATGCTAATGATGCCGTTTTGGGACCAAGATTGTGCACAAACAGCAGTATCGCTTTTGACTGAGCACAACAACGAATAAGCTCTTGGGATCAGATCTTCAACTAAAGTTATGTGCGATTCAATGCTTTGTGTGCATGCAAAACAGAGTCCCTTATTCGTCGAGACACGAAACGAACAATTATTCTTTGGCTGGTGTCCTTTGCAGCACCCAAACCAGAAGAACCAGAAGACTGCTGACTGCTCAGCGACTTGGCCCCACACTGTGGACTGTCTTGATGTCTTCTTTCTTCACCTTTATCTTCAGCTTCTCATTGAACAGAGACATAACTTTGTCCTCGCATTGTTGCGCTGTCTCACTAGCTCCGTTCCGCCCCTCTTTGATCCCATAGATCCGGAGGTTATTTCGTCGGATGTAGGCTGACAGATCCTCAGTTCGACGGTCCGCCAGTTCAGCTAGGTGTCTAGCCTCAGTCACTTGGGATGACATCTGCTGCTCCCTGCCCCTAGCTTCCATGATCTGCTTCTTCAACTGATCGTTCTCTGTCTGAAGTGTGAAAAGGGCAGCCTTCATCTCCGCCACCATCTCGGACAACTTGGCAATCTCTTTGCCATTGGCACACAACTTAGACATGAGGTCTTCATTCGATGCACTTCCCTGTTGACGTTCCTGCCTGTGGTCGTGATCAGGGCAGAATACTGCATTGGAGTCATATAACAGAGAAGAGTGCAGGTTGTCTCCCTTGTCATCCTTGTTGAGGTTCTCTTTTTGAACGTAAACAAACTTTGACAGTGTGTCTTTATGCAATAACGGGGTGCTTGTCGACACCTTTGGGTTCTTTGGAGTGCTTTTACTGTCCGTTCGTTCACTAGTTTGCACCAGAGCACTATTAGATGAGCTGGATCCCGATCCTGAACCTGTCTCCTTCCGTTGCTTTCGTTTTCTGCTACCACCATTGCGGCCCATGGCTGACACAAACACTGTCACTCATTTTTCACTTCTGCCACATCCTTTCACTTTAACAAAATAATCCAGTTGTTCAGCTGAGGGTGGGCAGTGATCGTACAATTAACTGCATAATCACTGATGATCACTGGTTAATTAACCAAAACAGGTTAATTAGCAGCACTGCTGTTGGAATTACGTCCAACCCCTTCAGTTAACAATACTCACTTACTATATTTTTTTAATGTAATCAAGATACCATAGAGTTATTGTTGTTTTTTAACTCGTTTTTTTATACTATCTAATAATCATATTTTTTAATTAATGCATTCCACATCAGGTATAATTATTCATATTTAGCACAAACATAATTATCTTAGCAGCTTTACAACAATCAAACTTGCATAAAAGAATCCATACATTCCCTTACAAATAAGGAGCTGAAAATTCGACAGGGCTTATGGCAATATAGGTCATGCCCATCTTATCCAATCTAAGTGTTTCTGTGATGGCTTGGGTTTCTTGAGGAGAGTTTAAACTGACTAAACGGGACTTGTGTTTTCGACAGAAGTCTTCTGCTTTCCACCATGATGTATCATTGGCAAAAATCATGTTTCTGTAAACTACTTTAGGCCTACACCTTTTCCTTTCTGCCATGGAAAATATATAGCAACCACCACGAATGCTGAAACGTCCCACACCACAAGCGGTACTGGTGTAAGGACAAACTTCTTCATCCTCCATGCCCACACAGTCTACTTGGGCGTTGCATGGGAAGTGATGTTTGAATTCATTCCACCGAGGCACAGAGCAGTTGTACAGGCCAACAAGGACAAACTTACGACCAAAGCTAGTCACGTTCATTTTATTTTGCTGTAGACGAGAAGAGCCAGGGTGGAAGGAAAAGGTTAGTTTAAATCCCAACACTGGCTGGATCCTTAAATGAGGATGGTAAAAAAAGCTGAGTAGCTTGTCTGGAGAATTAAACTGCTCTGGGGCAGGATGTTCCCAGTCCATTAGATAAGTGCAAGCCCTTATTGTACGGCTTCGGCCTGCCACCAATGTCAACATATCTTTTGCAGCACTCGAGGAATGTTGCATGCTCACCATAATCATGTGACTGGCAGGGATAGTCACAGACGTCGTCGCGGAGGTAGGAGAAAAGTAGAAAGATGTCACACCGTCCCATCCAGGGCTGGTGACTGCACCTGAATAGATTAATAACGGTTTATTGATGTAATTGCTGCTTTTCCTAAGGACATGCTAATCTACCAACAGACAGCATGATGATGCCGCCACATGCCTAAAATTACATTTGTTTGCGTTTGCCTGTGAACAGTTTCACAGAACAATAATCGTAAAGAAACTTTAGAGACACACTGTCACAATTTTCTCTATAAATTTGTGACACTGTGTTTTTCCAACCGAGCAACAGGAAGTTTGTAGCGTGCGTTCCGTTTTATTGTCGTTCGTGTCCTAGTTTTGGTTTTGACTTCCCGTGACTAATGTTTGCTGCTTCTCTTTGCTAAGTTTGTGTGTGTGCGTCTGTGAACTGCGCGGGTGTGCGAGATTCAAGCATGTCCGTGCAATCTCCGAATTGTTCCTCCTTTCCGGTTCTCACGTGGAGTTGTCATGCAGCAGTGAATTTTTCACAAATGAAACTGCGCAGTTTAGATTCGGTCATAGGGTGATTCGCCCATAGACTTTTGGAGAGGCCAGCTGTACAAGCGATAAGTTACTTCCTTCGTTGGGGAACTTAGACAGCGTTCCTGTCGAAGCTTGATTCAGTTTAGATTTGTCATCTGTGTGAGGCAAATTTTCTGTCATCTGTGTGAGACAGAAAGGACTGTCTGTGTGACTATAGTCCCGACCCGACCTGTAGTAAAATTGGCTTTTGTCTCAGACCAAGTACTCCCTTGAAATACCTGTCGCGGCGCAGGCCGTACAAAAGGGAGGTTGGATTGACTCTCACAAGCTGCTGAGGTAAGAATTTAGTTTCGGCAATTTTGGGTTAGAATTTATTGCAAGTGTGTTACTCGTTATTCTCAGCTGGAGGGTTTACAAACGGCAACGTTCGTTCGTAGCCTGTATTTGTTGTAGGAAACGGTTTTTGGAAATTTCAGGATTTCTTTTGCCTTTATTATTTTTCTTTTCTTTTCATGTGTTACCATATTCAGTCTGGAGTCCTAGTTAGTTGCACGCGGTTTATTTGTGTGTTTATAGGTTGTTTTGTGAAACGGTTGTCCTTAAAAGGACGCTGGGAAACGCTTTAGTGTAAGAAATTCATTTCTTAAAGTTGTTTGTTTGTCTGGCTCGGTTTGCTAGTGGAATAAGACTTTATTTTAGGCGGTTGGTTGAATGTTGTTCCACCAACTGTTCTATATTGTTCAGGTTATGTTTTGTTGTGGTTTAGTGTGCATGATAGTAAATTTTTTGTGGTTTTAATTTCAGTTTTGGAAATATGGAGTGATGAGTTTTTCTTCCTTTCTTACAATTTTAACTTAGAACGTTTTGCGACTTACATTTTTGGGACTTGTACTTAGTTGCATAATATGTGTAATATACGCTGTGTTGAATTATTTCAATTACTGTTTTCGCGAATTGTTGGTTGGTTGGTCAGTGAAATCTCATTATGCGGAACTATTGTTGTTTTCATTATCATTTGGTCTAGTAATGGGCATATTCAATATTTGGGGCAAATGATAATTCATTCAGCATTTGTGTTGTGGGTTCGTTGTCATTATCCAGGTTATTTGTATTATGAGGGCCAAGGGTTGTAGTCTCCCTTATTCATCACAATCATCAGTTCTGTGTGCTAGTGATTCAAGCTGTTGGCTGTTTTGTTCAGTCAACAAGGGTTTAATATTATGTTGGTTATGTGTATACCCATGCACCTCCTTTACACGTTTGTATTTCTTCTGTGTGAGAGGGCTTATGCTTAAGAGGTCTACCCTCCATTTATGTCTCCATTGGACTTTGATAAATAAGCCCACTCACCTCTTTGCCTGTCTCTCTTCTTTTATTGGACAACACATGCACTGCAACATTTCACCTGCTGACTCCGCTCTTCTGTGAAAAAATAACAACACTCAGCCAATGACTGTGTACTGATCCCGTGGCCCGTATGGGCAGCTTGTTGTCTCCTTTGGCTTCATTCCCCGAGGTGACCTGAGACGCGGGGTGGAACGACTGGTGGACGGCAGCGGGACTGGGGGGATCCGGTCGTCGCAGCCAATGGCCCTACTGCCTTTCCTGTATGTCATTTCCCTTCCCACCGTGGGACTCTGTTTTCCTCGCCCAGGATGGCATGGACAGTGGAGATGCTGAGTTGAGTTGACTTTTTTTGTGTGTGTGTGGTCCACCTTGTCTTTCCTCTTCTGAATAGTTGAGCCAAGGAAAGAACTGTATAACTCCTCATACCTTGCAATCGACATATGGAGGGGCTGTGATTTTGTTTTATTTCTTTGTTTCCAATGAACAAGGACATTGTTTGTGTGTGTTTTTGTTTTGTTTTGTTTGCGGGTTAAAAAAATGTTTTGAATGTAATTTCCTAAAGATTATATTTGTGAAATGTTATAACTCTTTGGGTGATCTTGAGCGTGATTCCTGAGCTGTCCTTGCTGTGCAGAAATACACCCTAGACAATTTGTGACACACACAAATAAACAATTACACTGGATACCGCAATGCAGTCCATGTACGCAAAAATGGATCAACACCAAAGTGAAATATTAACGAAAGGTGCACATTAATGCATTTTATTTTGCTGTCAGAAGAAACTAAAGATCGAAAGCAGCTTTGACGTAAAACAAATTCTTATGATGTCGGAGAGGACTACAAATGATACTGAAAAGATTGGATTTAGTGTGTCCAGCTGTTAACTAGATACATCCCCATTTTACGGTCACATGACACTTAATGATAACAGTATGTACAAAAACAAACTGTCAATATGTATGTAGTGTTGTATGTCTAAATTCATATCTTCCATACAAAATTAATTCTGCTTGCATCATGTTCACGTAAACTAAGAACTGGACATCATAACAATACCTTTATAGAAATTAATATTTAATATCTATTCGTGGAAACATTACGTATATAAATAAGGGGTAGGAACTTCTCGTAAATTAACTTAAGTAAGGATGAACTTGGGTCTGTATTGTTGTGGCAACTACTTTCACTTTGCAGGCGAATCGGTGCCATAAATAACTTTGGTAAAACAAGGGAGTTAATTTACGAGAAGTTCCTACCCCTTATTTATTTCACTATATCCTCTCTTATCCTCATTATTTCATTTTTTTTATATTACGTATATAGTAAAAGGTTGAATGGTAACTGATGTTTCTTGTAAACAATAACAAACAAGAGGGATTCTTGAATGTTAATATAAGATGTTCATTTTGAACAAAAAATAATTACTGTCAAGAATATAGGAAATCAATAAAAACATATCTCTTTAACTTTCTGTCATAAAAACAGATATTTCAAGAATCTACAGTTTCAGACATACCCGTCAATGGAGTTTCTGATGCAACTTGTAGCATCTTTGTGGATTGTGGGATTCCACGATATGACATCAACAAGGAGACGGGTGAAGGCTTTTTTAATTGTGTCCTTAATATTGAAAACATAAATCTCACCACTGCTTTTCGCAAACTCACAAACCGATAATGATGTAGGTCCGAGCTATTAATTAGAAAGCTGGGATAGCATTTGAATAGTGTTGTTGAACTGCATTCAATTCTCGATCCTGATTGGGTGCAGCTGTATATATCAATCCGCACACTTTCGCAGCTCCCTGTTATTTGTATGTCTGTGATGTTCAAGACAAAGAAAAGGGGTGGTTTGATGAAGATTGTACAACTCCTATCAAACATACCATTTGCTGGCAAACCGTCAGTGGTCAGTGCTATGCTCCCACTGGCTGAGGCGAACGTCCAGCTCGCTTCCTGCAATATGCACTCCCTCGTCCAGCTAAATGTCAGGTTTAACTCTGAAAGATGGAATGTGTTAATGGAAGATGGAATGTGTTTGCATCTGAAATTTAAAAAAGTGGTGGAAAACTTACCTGCTGTTCTACATACTACCATTAACGGTTTCCCTCTTTTTCTCTTTGTGGCTCTGATTATTTGAAAGGAATGCTTAAGTTTGACCATTTGCTTCTTTATGGGTGATTGGTCCCACAGAAAACCTATTTTCTTGTACAGGAAAGGGGCAACATGATATGCAGTGCCTTTCTGTTGTCAGCGTGTCTGTGCTTGAGTGCAGTAAACTAGCACAATGTGGTTGATGTATCCTACATTAGTTGAATTGGAGCTGCTATGACATCTGTGTCAAACTTTGGGTTGAATATCTTTTAAGCAAAATAAAATAAAAAGACTAATTCTAACAAAAAGTAAGTTTTCATTCAAACGGCCTAACATTAAGAGTAAAAACAAAATGTAACAATTCATTATTTGGGTTGCCTTCATTGATTACATGTCATTCCTTGTGACATAATGATGATTGCAGTAATTTCAGAGTCAGCATTGACAAAGAAGAGACAAAAGACTTCAGGGTGTCACCAAGTATGCAGCAAGTACACCGACCTCGTATCAAGGGTGAAAACAATCAGCGGAGGACTTGTCTGCTGCTTGGTAGTACTCATTTTTCCTACTGAAATTGATGGAGCATAAAAACTGCACAGAAACAAATGATTGCAGTAATATCTGCCCCTTAGCACTAACCACACCCGCTTGGTAGATATTGCGTGTGCACAGGTATATATGCACATTTGTGTGTGCATACATATGGGCAATACATATAAGCGCATTTGCACACTTGCACAAACACACACACACACACACACACACACACACACACACACACACACACACACACACACACACACACACACACACACACACACACACACACACACACACACACACATGCACGAAATAAGATGATCTTATCATCTTCGTGACATTTAGGGTCAGCACTTACATTTGTTATTGAACAGTTAATTCCTCTAACAAAATGCAATAGTGTCATAAAAATGCATCTCGCCATTTGCAGTTTGTACGAAATAAAATTGCAGGCATCGTCATCGGATCTGTTTGGGCACAATAAGTTTAGTATCTTTTGCAAAACACAAAGGAGAAAAAGAACTTGCATTCATTGGAATTACGACCGTATAGCTTGCTGTTTGTGTACAGACACTAAGGAAGAGTGATACCTGTTCTTCCTTCCTGGTATATTGGTATGTGGAACTTTAGATGCGTAGGAATGCACATATTTTGCAAAAGTGAGTTGATTCCAAGGACATACTGTGGCAACCGTTTGTAATGTCACCCCAAAAAAATCAAAATGAACAGTTTTAACTATTGTGCACATTTTGATAAAACAGCTTTTGTTTTAAAGTGTTATGAATGCTGTAAAAGACACACTGGCCCCAAGAATTGTTTTCTTCTAAAAATGCATAGAGATCACTGAGAGAAATCGTTCTACATAAACCGCACCAGGCAGTTGCCTTTGGTTACCCACTAATCGAGCGTCAAAGGTGGTCATCTTTACCTGGATTTTTCTTGGCCAAGTGTGGCTCCCATACAAATGCCCCAAAATTCTTTGAAGAGCAGCCTCGTTTTGAATTTGGGGGAATTTGTATGTGGGTATCACATGGCCAGAAAAAAATCAAGGGATTTAATTTTGCTGGACCAGTGCCTGATTATTTCCCTTTCCCTGTTACACACTAGCAGGGTTTACGTCAGTTACATACAAATTATTTTTAAGAGTATGCGTAGTTTCTCCTAATAGGCTTGCAAAGTCAAAAATCTCATATTTTAAAATTAATTTTGAGTTATGGGTATTTTCGTGCTCTCTAGCATGTCATCTTTCACATTTATAAAGGATCATCTTTATTATGGTCTCTAATTGCACCAACAAGTGATTTAAAATGAATAGGTTGATGCATTTTCTTCAGCTAGGCAACACTTTAGACTGTGATTTCTCAAAATGGCCAACAATCATCCTACCAACTTTGAATGTGCATAACTCTGAAACGAAAAAAAGTTACAATAATGGTTCTTATATCATTTGAAATAGAATTGTCTGACATTTGTCACTAAGCCATTGTCTCAGAATGTCCGTTTATGGTGCTGGGTAACAAATGTGGATTTGAAACAGGTATATTAATGGAAGCAGTGAAGACGACAAGAAAAAACAGTGGTAGACTTACACATCATTCACACCACTTTGAACTCAGAATCTTATTCCTGACTATTCGTCCCATCTCTGCAGTGCAAAGACAATACAGCTTACAAGAGGTCATCAAAATAACTTGACCGAGGTTCCAGAAAAGGTGAATGGCATGCTAACAGTTGGAGAGGATAGCCCCCACCCTGGTCAATGGCGCAGACACAACCATAACTTGCTAGCTGTTAGTCTTCACTTACTTGACACAGAGTGAGGCACCAGAGGGTTCTCAATGAACAAGAAACACCCGAAGGTGCTGACAGGACCCAGAGATGCACTGGCCCCACCTGCCCTATCAGCACAAGAGCAGACCTACGCCAGCCTTGGAAGCCTGGGCTATGTTATGCAGGTGAAGGCTTCCATTAAGCGTGCAAGACACATACCTGCTCTCAACTTGGTGAGCATTTAGATACGACGCAAAGGAGTATTTGTGAAAGTGCCCCATGGTTGTACCAGCATGCATCCAACAGCCCCCCCCCCCCCCCACCAAGGGCAGGTGAGGCCAGTGCAAGGCCACAGGCTCTGGCCTTACGGACTTAAATACACCTCGGAAGAGAGTCCCAGAATATCCAGTGATTGCTAGGTCTTTCCCTAGTCAGCCTGAAAGGGCAGAAACAATGCTAACAGTTGGAGAAGACTGTGGTCGATAGCGCATACACAACCATGGCTTGCTGGTTGTTAGTCTTCACCCACTTGACACGGAGTGGGGCATCAGAGGGTTGTCACGATACTACTGCTGAATTTTGTTTTTCACGCAGAGGAGTGTGATAGGCTCAGGATTCAGGATTAATGAAAGTTCGTTTAATGTCCTGCGGCCTGGAACAGGCACATATGGAACATTAATAACAATAGAGATATTGGGACGATCCTGGAGGTATTGCAATACCAGGAAAGTCCCGAAGATAGGTTTTTTCCACACAGGATTCAACAAAACAGTTAACACTTGTATCAAGTTTCGTAGAAAATGCTTGCCAAATTGAGCCCCACATACATTGTACTTAATACAGTTTATAAATAGTTTTTAAATTAGGATCGATGTTTATTTCGTTTTAATACTTATCTGTTAATGTCATAACACAATGAGGACTTTTTTGTCTGATTTAATTCGATGGTATATAAGCTCAGATGAGAACTTAATCCTAAACGTGCTTAGAGAAAAACAGTTGTCACAATCTGGTCTTGAATATACCTACATCAGAAAAATAGTATAAACATACTACAAGAAAACAATTTGGTACTGTACAGATTTCACGAACACAGTTTTTATGACTTGGCATTGAACATTTCCAGGAAAATAACTGTCATAATATTATTAGGTATTAGGTGGGGTAATAAAAAAAAAACCGGTCACACACGTAATGTTCTCATCCGTAGCTGATGCACTTGTACCATAGTATTCAAGTGCTTCCGCCTTTGGGATGATCCCTGGAGTCTTTTCTCCCTTTCTACTATACCCCCCCCCCCCCTCCCCTTTCTTTATTCGGGGCCGCCACGTTAATTGCAATTTGGAGACATCAAGCAGTTCGCCGATTATAGGCGCTGTCTGTTTCATCCCTGGTTTATTTCCCTTGTCTTCTAGCTTGTGACACCCACAATCGGCATCTCTTTCATCCACGTATTTCCCTTCCGATCACGCGCTCTTGACACGCCGTGTCAGGCAGGATAGGAATTTTAGGCATGTGATGATGATGTAATAATATGCGCATGACTGTTGTCTCCTGACTTGTTGACGACTTGTAACCCAATCATAGGCCCTCGGGTGTTTAAAATTAGAGGGAGATTTGAATAGTGGGAGAAAAGAGAAAAACGGCCTAAACATTCTCTCTCACAAGACCACCAAAACCTGGCTGAGCAACATTGCAGAATCAACCCCTCTCCCAGCCAGTCATATTAGCCCCCCTCCAGGGCATCGTGGTCAGGAAGTTCAATCCCTGACCCACAAGCAAGAAGACGGGGCCGCCGCAAAGACGACCGCACCCAGAATCCACTAGGAGACCACGCCTGAGCCGTGCCATCCCACGACGCCGCAACCAGAATGACTGGGAGCTACTCTCAACTGAAGAGCAAGCCAAGTCACCACAGCACTCGCCGATCCCTACGGAGGAACTTCAACACAGCTAAGTCCCTAAGACAGTGCAAAGGATAATAACTGGAAACTAGGACACCTAAGAATATTAGTGACCCTTCCGGCTTGGGGCTAACCTTCTAGAAAGACAAAAGTCTTGTAAATCCTTTCGGATTTTATTGTTTTTTTCATTCATATTTTGTTTTGGCGCCATTGAGCTTCTTTATTCTTATTGCTGCATAATCTTATGCAGATTTTGTGAGTAAATAAAATACAAGTGTCAAATAATTCTGAACCCTTTGGTCAGACTGATGAGAGTGGAAGCTGTGTAATTTTTTCATGTAAAAACCTACTTCTCTCTGTCTGCCATTTAGAGCAAACTACCACTTGTATTTCATTCATTCAATCATACGAGCCAGAACCCGGGCACAAATATAAATTTATTAGATGAAAAGGGGCCAGGAAAGTTGCTCACCTCCCACACCCTAGAGAAGTGGGCTAAAGGCAATTTAACACACTAAAAGTCTTCCCTAAAGACTTAGCCTTTTAACCCATTCCCAGCGTGGTTCAGTGCATGTTCACCGAAACTGTCTTCCAGTTTGTTGTTTGTTGACATGCCCTGGCTTAAAGACTCCAGGGATCATCCCAACAGCCGAAGCACTTGAACACTATGGCACAGATGCATCAGCTACGGATGAGAACATTACGTGTGTGACCAGTTTTTTTATTAACCCGCCACGTGGTTAAGCCACACACCGTCTTCGGGTGATTTTTGGAGACTCACGATGTTATGCTAGGAGCTTGTCATGGCTAAAAGCAATCCCCGCATAACTATGCATAGCATAGCAACATTTTGATGTAACCTTGGTGTTAATCCTATGCCAGTTGGTCTAACATAGCCTTTGAATTAGCCAAGGCGACGATGTCTGTCAGTGAGGAAACTTTCTTATATTCTGCTCACAAATAGACGTCAATGAAATCGAAATCTTTGTACAAACTGATAGATAGGTATGATTTATCTCCCTTTTGATAGCAACTCTTTTTCTCTCTCCAGAAAGTGAAGAGTAAGCTTAAAAGGTTATCTGACCTTAGCTAAGGTTATTATTTTTATTGGTGTTTCTAAGTCTTAGACCCCTTTTGGCGCAACAGTTATTCGCGTGAATAGCGTCCCCTTAGTGAAACTCACCCCGAGACAAGTAACCCAGGCTGGAATTCTTTTCTTTTCGTGCTCATTTGGACAACTGTTGGGCTGTGTCAGAACTGACTCCCAACGGTACCATATCACACGCATAGAAGTCAGTTTGAAACAACGTCATGACATTGTCTTTTATGTTGTATAAACGCAGGAACAGCGTTTAATTGGTGCTCGTTTTGTTCTGTTCATACGTTGTTTCCAGGCTATATGGCTATAACAGGTAAGGTGCACATGTATCCGGTTTTCAGTTATCATTGTCTCCCCGCTGCGTAGAGCCGACACAATCAGATTTCTAGAGAAGCTCAAATAAGAAACATTATTTATTTATTTTTTTCATCTTCTTATTATTTGGAAGATTAAAAACAAAAGGCTGGAGAATGCGCCATTAAGTCAGAAAGATAGTACAGGACAAGAAAGCAAAGGGAAAAGGCAGAGCCAAAGAGAGTGGCAGATTAGAGGAAGCTACAAGCACAGAACTTCCAGAAGGTGGGTGAACTATTTCTGCGACACCCCCGCCCCTCCCCCCATCCCCACCCCGGTATCCCCACGGGGAGAGACTCGTGGAAGGGAGCGGGCTCGTCCAGCTCCCCGTATGGAGGCACGAGGCCTCCACCCACTGTCCATTGTTTACTTAAATATATTAGCAAACCAGCCATCAAGAGCATAATTTGTACGAAATTAAGGGCCATACACACTGCATACGATTTGACCCCAATACGATCCGATTGTGACTGATGGCTGTGAGTCATGATTCACGTGGAATACTTTCGTCTTAAAAAAATAATTCTACTATTATCGCTCACTATACCCAAGTAGACCACAACACATGCATCGAATAAAAAGTCTGGTTCAAAAATAACGAACATTCATCAGATTCGTGTACGGGAGAATAAAAAGAATTATAGTGAACATAACTAGTAGGATTTCATCAGATTCATTTAGACAGTAAACTTTCACAAGAATCATACCTCCAAATGTCACAATCGGATTGTATTGGGATCGAACAGTATGCAGTGTGAGAGAGAAAATGTAGTTTTACGTCCTCTTGGTCTGAATCAGAAGCCACCAAAACCCTCATTTCTGCCTTTGTTCTTTCAAGACTTGATTACTGTAATTCTCTCCTTGCTGGCTGCCCACAAAATCTCCTGATTAAATTGCAGAAAGTCCAAAATAATGCTGCTCGCCTCGTCCTGAAATGCCCGAGGACCTCTCATGTTTCTCCTTTGCTTCAATCTCTCCACTGACTCCCTGTTGAAAAGCGCATTGAGTATAAACTCTCTCTATTATGTTACAAGTCGCTGAATGGTTTGGCCCCATCATATCTCTCTGATCTTCTATCGATTTATACTCCCACTAGACTGCTTCGCTCCTCCTCTGACACTCACGTTCTGCAGATCCCCCGTTTCCGTGCCAGAACTCTTGGCGAACGTTCTTTTTCTTTCCAAGCTCCCTCCTCCTGGAACGGCCTCCCTTCTGCACTCCGAACCTCAAACAGCCTCTCTTCTTTCAAGTCCTCCCTCAAAACAACTCTCTTCAAAACATAATCTTTCTCCTCCTCCTCCTGCAAAGGTTATCCATTGAGTCATGTGTGTGCGTGTGTGTGTGTGTGTGTGTATTTTGTTGGTGTGTGTGTGTGTGTGTGTGTGTGTGTGTGTGTGTGTGTGTGTGTGTGTGTGTGTGTGTGTGTGTGTGTGTGTTTGACCTCAAGTTCGTGTGAGTGTTTTGTGTGTTGTCTAGCTTTTCATTTTGTTAGTATTGTTTTTATCATGATTGTAAGCGCTTAGGGCTTTTGTTAAGATTAAGCGCCCTAAATATTCATTATTATTATTATTATTATATGGGACATTTGTAAATACAAATATGGTTGGAACAATACTGGAGGCAATGCCCGGAGGCAGTACGAAACCAGTAAAGTCCCGATTTTTTATATTAATACAGATAGCTGTAGCGGTGACCACGCCTCGGTTAAACCTCATCGGCTACGGCACCGCTACAAGTAGTGAATTAAATATAAGGGTACGACAGTATGCAGTGTGACTAGCCCTTTAGGCTACTAATACGAATTTGTTGGGGTTTTGTTGTTTCTTTAGACATAACTAACACATTTTACCATAAACAAAACGCTTTGTTGACATAACTATCTCACTTTGCTATAAACAAAACACCATGTTGACATAGCTATCACTCTTTACTATTGGCCACTGCAACTAGAGATTTTAACGTCCTTGACGGCAAGAGTTAAGCAATTGTTGGTTAGTATCCAAAAGGGCATTCACTCTTGCAAAAGGCAGCCATTCAGTGGCCTCAAAAAGGGTTATTGGTGAGAGTTATGTCCTTGTTTGGTCAGTACTCAAGCATCTTCCCCCACCCACCAAGGGCATTCACTCTTGCAAAAGGTGGTCGTTGCAGTGGCTAATAAACTAAACACCATGTTGACATAACTATCTCACGTTACTATAAGCAAAACACCATGTTTACATAACTATCATTCTTTACTATGAACAAAACACCATGTTCACAATAACTATCACTCTTTACTATAAACAAAACACCATGTTCACATAACTATCACTCTTTACTATAAACAAAACACCATGTTCACATAACTATCACTCTTTGCTATAAACAAAACACCATGTTCACAATAACTATCACTCTTTACTATAAACAAAACACCATGTTCACAATAACTATCACTCTTTACTATAAACAAAACACCATGTTCACAATAACTATCACTCTTTGCTATAAACAAAACACAATGTTCACATAACTATCACTCTTTACTATAAACAAAACACCATGTTCACATAACTATCACTCTTTACTATAAACAAAACACCATGTTCACATAACTATCACTCTTTACTATAAACAAAACACCATGTTCACAATAACTATCACTCTTTACTATAAACAAAACACCATGTTCACATAACTATCACTCTTTACTATAAACAAAACACCATGTTCACAATAACTATCACTCTTTACTATAAACAAAACATGTTACGATGTAACGTGCAGATTTTGTTTTATGGGAGTTTGTACTTGATTGGAGAGAGATTGTGGTTGTTTTTATTAATTATATGTTCCCTGTAAGACCTTTAATCTTTATACATGATTGTAGCCGTTGATTTATTAGTTTTGGTGTTAATTTAAATGAGTGTTGTCTGGTAAGATCAAGAAGATTGAGGATCTTTCTAGAAAGGGGAGTAACTCTATACAGATTCGCCTTGTTTTAATGTTGAGTAATCTAAATTTAGATTGTACCAGAAGACTGGAGTTTATTGGTCTGCTATGTACAGGAATCTTCTAGAAAGGGATGCCACTGTGTTTTATATATTTAGCTGAGATTTTATAGAAGTCAATCAGTCAGTGAATCAGATGTTGGCAGTTTGTAATTGATTCCGTGTAGTTGAATTCAGAAAATTGTTGTAAGTTGCAACACTGAGAGCTGAATAAAAGAAGAATCTCCGTTTGAACGTCTTCGTGTTTGACTGCAGAGGAAAGGTTTGGAGAGCAAGTCTAGATATACATAACCCACTGCATACCGGAGTATTTTAGCTCGTGAAAGACTGTCAGAAAAGGTTACTATCGTCAAGTCGGTTCACTACAACTCTATACGATCCTGCAATTGTAACAAATCACCATGTTGATATAACTATCACTCTTTACTATAAACAAAACACCATGTTGATACAACTATCACTCTTTACTATAAACAAAACACCACGTTCACAATAACTATCACTCTTTACTATAAACAAAACACCATGTTCACATAACTATCTCTCTTTACTATAACACCATGTTAACATAACTATCTCTCTTTACTATAAACAAAACACCATGTTCACAATAATTATCACTCTTTACTATAAACAAAACACCATGTTGACAATAACTATCACACTTTTATATAACAAAACACCATGCTGACATAACTATCACTCTTTAATATAAACAAAACACCATGTTGACAATAACTATCACTCTTTACTATAAATAAAATACCATGTTTACAATACATATCACTCTTTTCTATAAACAAACCACCATGTTCGCATAACTATCACTCTTTGCTATAAACAAAACACAATGTTCACATAACTATCACTCTTTACTATAAACAAAACACAATGTTCACATAACTATCACTCTTTACTATAAATAAAACACCATGTTGACATAACTATCTCTCTTTGCTATAAACAAACCACCATGTTCACATAACTATCACACTTTACTATAAACAAAACACCATGTTGACATGACTATCACTCTTTACTATAAACAAAACACCATGTTGACATAACTATCTCTCTTTTCTATAAACGAAACACCATGTTCACAATAACTATCACTTTTTACTATAAACAAAGCACCATGTTCGCATAACTATCACTCTTTGCTGTAAACAAAACACCATGTTGACATAACTATCTCTCTTTACTATAAACAAAACACCATGTTCACATAACTATCACTCTTTACTATAAACAAAACACCATGTTCACAAATGTGGATTCACATCATACATGATCATGTTGTCTTTTAACTCATTCAAGTTGTTCCAGCCATGTATGTGTGGAATTAATAGATAGCTGTCAATTTGATGCATTTGCTTCAAGGGAAGCAAATTTGTGTGCACTTCTAAACTCGCTTCTCTCCCTTAGACCACAATTTTGCCTCTGACATTGCTTTTGTAGTGGTTTGTTGTGGGGTAACCAATTGGTATGGATAAGTTTTCTGTATAAAGTCTATATATTATTTTTTTTAAAGTCTGATCTACCACTTCCCTATGTCTAAACCTGAAGTAAAAACTTGTAACCTTTCATGTATCCATCTGTTTATGCATGGTTTGTTTGCGTGTATGGCTGGAGTGATTTGTGAGTAATTTTTTAAAATTCAAAATCGTTGCGATGGGAATGACTTAGGAATGTCGTTTCGCTGGATTTCCCATAATACCGTTTTTGTTTTTTTCTTTCTTTCTTTCTTTTGCTTTTTTTCTTTTTAGAAGAAGGGAGGGATGGTGTTTCTTACCCACTTATTTATAATCACACAAAACACGTTTCCCTCTTAGGCATACTTGATCGAAGTATTTAACTTTAAAACTTTAACTTTTACTTTTAAAAAAAGGAATGTAAGAATTGAAAAACCAACATAGAAGCAATGCAGACATCAAAGAAAGTTCACTCAAGTGGCATCTTTCAACGATTTGTTCGTTATCAAAATATTTGGCATCTGGTATTTGGAAGGCCTACTTTGTATAGTAACCTCCCTTGCGATCATCTCGCAATTTATTATTAGACGATAGTAACTAGGTTACCAACTGAGTCAGTAAGCAAACCGTCACGGCTACGAACTCGTCTGGTCTGCTAACTGATATTATATGGTGTCAGAAGTCATAAGCGGGGCCTGCTATGAAATAAATAAATCCTCAACCACAGAAGAAGATACTGTAAGTGTGTACAAGTGTAGTTCTTCGTGAGAATGACGGATTCGACGTCAAGTCAGCCAAGGGGACTGCAGAAACAATTCACTGCAAACGTTCCTGCTCCAGGCAAGATGTGCCTGGAAGGCAATCTTTCTCAAAATTGGAAACGATTCAAACGACAGTTCGATAATTACTCAATAGCAAGCAGATTAAGCAGAGAAGAAGATGAAAATTACCAGGTAGCCGTTTTTCTTGCCGTTTTGGGGCCAGATGCCTGTGAGATCTATGACAACTTGAAGTTTGAAACTCCAGATGACAAAAACGATCTCAAAAAGGTGATGAAGAGGCTTGAAGATTTATTTGTAGGGGACACCCACGAAGCATTTGAGTCTTACAAGTTTCATCTCAGAAAGCAAGAGGCGTCAGAATCAATTGAAGTGTACATTGCAGCACTCAGAAAGCTAGCAAATACGTGCAACATTGATAAACTGGAAGAAAAACTGATCAGGGATCAAGTCGTCGTAGGAGTGAGAGAAGAAAGTCTGAGAGACAAACTTCTAGAAGACAAAGGACTGACATTAGACAAGTGCTTGTCAATTGGAAGGGCTTATGAAAGTTCCAAACAGCAGCTACAGTCAATGCAGGTGAAGGACAATCATCTAAAGTGCAACGCTTGTTCAACAAGAAGAAACAAGGTGGCAACATGCACTCAAGTGCTCCCACAAAGCAAGGAGGAAGAAGAAATAAAAATTCATCAAGAAAATGCACAAGATGTGGACAATATTCACCACATAGTAGGCACGAATGTCCAGCAAATGATGCTGCATGCAGAAAGTGCAACAAGAAAGGCCACTATGCAGCAATGTGCAGAACAAAGACTGAAGTTCTAGAAGATGAAGATGGCAACGTACTTGGCACAGTGACTGAAGAACCGATGGTGTGTGGCGCAGTGAACTGGCATGCTGATGTTCAGGTGACTACCACAACTCATAGTCGTTCTGTGAACTTCAGAATAGACACTAGGGCAGATGTGACTGTTGTGCCTGATAGGTTCTTCAAAAAGAACTCACCACTGATCCAGAAGACAGACAAAAAGCTGTTTGGGCCTGGCCAGAGCAAAATCAATGTGCTTGGCAGAGTCCGTGCAACCATGGCAGTAGGTGAAGTTTCATCAGACCAAAATCTCTGTTGTCGTTGTCTTGAAAGAGCCACTTTTGTGAAGACCTGCAACTGAGGCACTGCAATTGATTGAGAGAGTCAATGCAGTCGACAATGATCAATGCAGGAAATAATTCCCAGAGCTGTTCACAGGCCTAGGGAGAATGAAGAATGTCTACACAATAAGATTGCAAGAAAACGCTCAACCGTTCGCAATCACAGCTCCTCGTAGACTACCTCTTCCAATGAAAGAAAAAGTTCAAGAAGAACTGAAGAAACTGGAACAGCAGGATATCATCCGCCCAGTGGAGACACCCACTGACTTGTGTGCACCGATCGTAGCAGTACCGAAACCAAATGGGAAAGTGCAACTGTGCATCGACTTCACGAAACTCAACGAGAGTGTGCGTCGAGAGACCTTTCCATTGCCCACAACTGATCAACTACTAGCCCAACTGGATGGTGCCACAGTGTTCACTAAACTGGACTGTAACAGTGGATTTCACCAGATACCACTTCACCCAGAACGTCAGGAGCTAACCACCTTCATCAGTCCGTTCGGTCGATACTGTTACAAACGCCTGCCGTTTGGTATCAGCTCGGGACCAGAGGTTTTTCACCGAGAGATGACTCGCATCCTTGAAGGAATACCTGGGGTCATCTGCGACATCAACGATGTCCTCGTCTTTGGAAGAAATCAGCAAGAACATGATAGCCGACTAAAAATTGTTCTGCAAAAGATGAAGGAAGCTGGAGTCATTCCCAATGAGAAATGCAAATTCTCCATTGACTCAGTGAAGTTCCTGGGCCACATGATATCAAAAGAAGGAATCCAGATGGATCCAGAGAATGTGCAAGCTATCTCCAACTTCCCAAGACCTACGAACATTTCAGAATTGCGCCGGTTCCTGGGAATGGTGAACCATGTTGGAAAATTTGCACCTCATATGGCCGACACAACAAAACCACTGAGAGATCTCATGAAAAAGGAGATTGACTGGATTTGGGATGAGCCACAAGAGAAAGCCTTCCAAGCAGTGAAAAAGCAGCTGAGTTCAACACCAGTGCTTGCACACTACAGTCCAGACAAGCCAACCAAAGTCTCAGTAGATGCATCGTCATATGGATTAGGTGGCGTACTACTCCAGAAGCAAGAGAATGACTGGAAGCCAGTATTCTATGCCTCAAGATCTCTCACAGCAACTGAACAAAGGTATGCGCAAGTGGAAAAATAAGCCTTGGCAGTGACTTGGAACTGTGAAAAAGTTAAAGACTATCTGTTTGGACAGTCAAAATTCACAATTGAGACAGACCACAAACCACTGTTGGCACTGTTGAAAACCAAGCTGCTGGATGAACTGACTCCAAGGATTCAGAGGTTCCGCATGCGCCTGATGCAGTTTTCCTACATCATACACTGCAGGGAAAAACTTGATGACGGCAGATACTTTGTCAAGGGCTCCTGGGAGTGCACCTGCTTATCAGGAACACTTAATGGAAGACGAGACAAACGCTTTCGTCTGTGCAGTCATTGACAGCATTCCCACAAGTGATGCAAGGCTGGAAGAGATTCGACAGAAGCAATGCTCTGACAAAATCTGCAGCCAAGTCATGAATTTTTGTAAGTTAGATCACTGGCCGGAAGCAGCAAAAAAGGACGTCCATCTGCGACAATACTGGTTTGCTTGCCAGATTTGACAGTTGAGCAAGGTCTACTGCTGTTCCAGAGTCGTCTGGTGATTCCGGCTGAGCTGCAAGAAGAAATGTTGCAGAGACTTCATCAAGGTCATCAAGGTGTGGTCAAATGCAGACCATTAGCCCGAAGTTGCGTCTGGTGGCCAGGACTCTCAAAGAAAATTGAAGAAGTCGTTGGTGCCTGTGCAACATGTGAGAAAGAAAGAAAACTCCCAACAGAACCTCTGCAGCCGACCAAGACTCCAGACTACCCGTGGCAGAAATTTGCCATGGACTTGTTTGAACTGAATGGACAATCTTACCTCATAGTAGTAGACTACTACTCCCATTGGATAGAGACTGTACACTTGAAGCAGACTACATCAATAGCTGTCATGCAACACTACAAATCCATCTTTGCAAGATTTGGAATTCCAGAGGTAGTCCTATTTGACAATGGTTCACAGTTCAGCTCTCGAGAATTCCTGAAATTCTCCCAGGACTACTGTTTCACTCATCTTACCAGTAGTCCCTACCATCCTCAAGGAAACGGTGAAGCAGAAAGGGCTGTTCAGATAATGAAAAATCTCCTGAAGAAGTCCACTGACCCTTACATTGCCTTTCTCAACTACCGTACAACTCCACTTCAACATGACTATAGTCCGGCAGAACTGATGATGAGCCGAAAACTCAGAAACTGTGTGCCTACAATCCCGAGTCAACATATTCCTTTCAAACCAGAAGTCGAAGAATTCAAGAAGAAGGATGAACACTTCAGAAATCAGCAGAAGTACTACCATGATCTTCGACACCGAGCAAAAGAAGTCCCACAACTAGCAAAAGGACAACCTGTGTGGGTGAAGACTCCGACAACCAAAGAAGCAGTGGTGATTGAAAACGCTTCACCTCGGTCTGTTGTTATTCAGACTGACAGAGGTACTCAACGCAGAAACCGCAATCAACTTCGCCGAAGAAGTGAGAACCAGACATCAACTCAAACCACAATGCCGAAAGCGTCCTCAACACTTCTGAAGCAGAAGCTGGAGACTCACAATGAAGCAAGATATGAAGAGCCTGCTGAAGAAAGGGCAACCACAACAGTCCTTCAACCAGCTGAGAGGCCAGGAAACCTACCACCTGACAACATGCCTGTTGAACAGACTGGTCGAAAGACTGTGTACACAAACTCAGCACGGAAAGTACAAGCACCTCAAAGACTTGATCTGTGAAAGAGGTGTACACTCACCTGACTGTTTGTTGATGTTGAATTTTGTTTGATTGTTAAAGTTTAGATCTACTTGAAAAATATGAATTTCAAAGACTTCTGAATCCGTCAAGAAAGACATACTTTGCATGTAGCTAATACTTGAAGTTGCAAATACTTTAATTTCAAAGTAGTGGTGTTTATTGAGCCGGACTGGAACAGTTTAATTAATTTGAAGATGTTTGGTTATTTTCATTCTAACACAAATGCATGTTGTCTGCATAAGAAAGGGGGATGTAGAGTAACCTCCCTTGCGATAATCTCGCAAGTTATTATTTGACGTGAACTATGTAACTAGGTTACCAACTGAGTCAGTAAACAAACCGTCACGGCTACGAACTCGTCTGGTCTGCTAACTGATATTATATACTTTATAGCCACTGAGACGTCTCTGTGAAATTCGGGTTGCTCCCACATGGAGAGCGCGTCGCAGCCAGAGGCGCGCCACTCATTTGTTTTATTTGCATGCGACGTTTGTGTGACTAATGATGAAGGAAAGGGTGTGTGTGTGAATTTTGACTAAATGACAACTTTTTCGTTGCCACTGGCTTTAATGTGTGCTAAGTGCATGGGCACACGGGACCTCGGTTTATCGTCTCATCCGAAAGACTCCACGCTCAGACGGTAAGGCCAAGTGCAGAGTGAGAGGGAAAAATCTCCTGTATCCAGGTTCGAACTCGGGTTTATTGTATACGAGGCGAACGCGTTACCTCTGTGCCACTCTACACCTGTGTTTTATAAGTTTGTTTCTTTGGTTTCTTTGATTAATTATTTGATGAGGCAGTTCTAGGGATTTTACTCCTCTCTCTCTCACACACATACACACACACGCACACGCACACGCACACGCACGCACACGCACACACACACACACACACACACACACACACACACACATTAAAATCAAATTCGCGCAGTAGAAATGCGCGCAGTGTGAATTCGCGCAGTGTGAATTCGCGCAGTAGAAATTCGCGCAGTAGGAATTCGCACAGTAGGATACGGGCAGTAGGAATTCGCGCAGTGGAGATGAATCCTCTCACCATTGCCATTATTGCTATTATATATTTTTTATCTTGTGTCTTAAAGTGTTATTCCTTACATGTTTTAACAGACTAGTCACACCTGTGCTCCGCACGGGTCCAGAAATATAAAAATTGAAATGCAAAGATAATTTTATTCAATGTTACATTGATATAACATATATTTATGCTGTCTGTGAATGTAAGAGAGTTCCCCGTACCACACACTAGAGAATAAGATGCAATACTGGAAGCAATGCATTATATTGATTTGAGCACATTTTGACTGACAAACTTTATTAGCACTGTTGTCGTTGTGCGAGAGCGAGAAGAGAGAGAGAGAGAGAGAGAGAGAGAGAGAGAGAGAGAGAGAGAGAGAGAGAGAGAGAGAGAGAGAGAGAGAGAGAGAGAGAGAGAGAAGGTGTGGGGGCGTGGGGATAAAAATATAGATAAAACAAATGTACTTGAGAAATATAAGATCAATGCAATTTACCTTTGTTGTAGAGTGGGAGAGAGAGAGAGAGAGAGAGAGAGAGAGAGAGAGAGAGAGAGAGAGAGAGAGAGAGAGAGAGAGAGAGAGAGAGAGAGAATTTGCTTACAGCATCACTGTATTTTTGCATTGTTCAGTTTCATTTTAATAACCGTTCTCCTTTAGTATATATATAAACAATTTATAAATGTGTGTATGTATTTGTCTGTTTTGGTTAAAGTTTATTTCCTCCTGCCATATTGTTAATTATTCTTTATGAAAGGGTGCGTTATAAGCATTTGCTTGTTGTCACCCTCATTACCTCATCATTGTTTGATTTTGTATGATATTTGAATAAAGTTTGCTAAACCACAGAGAGAGAGAGAGAGAGAGAGAGAGAGAGAGAGAGAGAGAGAGAGAGAGAGAGAGAGAGAGAGAGAGAGAGAGAGAGAGAGAGAGAGAGAGAGAGAGAGAGAGAGAGAGAGTGAAAAAAATGCAGAAGTTACAAAACACAGGTTCGGCACTCTTCGTGATTTTCGAAGATAGATTCGGCAATTTCCGACTCACTCGGACGAAGCAGACAACACAAATTTTCGATGAAATTTCACTCATTTTGCTTTCAAAATTAACTTTCAAAAGCAAACATTTTGAACCAGACATAGCGGAATCGCGTCCCAACGCGTTCTTCTGGAACTGTGTGGCCAACAAAAGTCCGACATTTACCCGGTATCCGAGTGTTTACGTTCTTTTACACTTTGGGCCTTAGCGCATTATATTATAGGTTACTTTATTTTTTTGTTCATGTTCATAAATATAACTGATAACTTTATATTCTTGATTTTGAAAACTGTACAATTTAAAAATGTTTTAAATAAGTTTAAATTGTCTTCATTAAAAATGTGTTGTATTACGTTTTCATATTAATTGTCCATCTTGCTTATTATTGCGACAATGCAGTGTTATTAGTATACATTACTACAGTGTTGTTTGAAATTGTTTTATAAGTTTATTTGTTTGTTTGTTTGTGGTTTTATTAAAGGCGTGTTTCGTTGTTGTGGGGCAATTGCTATAATGTATATTTTTGTACATCTGTACAGTCACCCCTTTCCAAAAATGCGTGATAGCAATCTGAAAGTGGTAACTTTCTGTCCGTTAACATGTGATTTATAATGGTATCCCTTATTGTGAAGCATTTTTGGCAAGGCGGGAGGGGGAGGGATGGCTACAGATGTCAAAACTGTATGGTAGCATGGACACCAACCGTGATGGTAGCAATTGCCCCCTCTGATGGCAACAATCACCCTCCGAACATGATGCGTTTGAGTAGATCAAGCCACCAATCTCAATGTTTTTTTCTTTGCGAGTTCTTGACGTTTTGCAAGTTAGATCAGTTTGTGGCCCCTTGTGTGACCACACCTTTCTATTTAAAATGTTTGCAAAGCGTTCACTCGCTTCTCGGTTGCAATATTCGACGCCATTGTTGCTATAGTATTTGACCGAGTAATCGAGGTAAGCAACTCTAATTTTCACGAAGTGCCCTCCCCTAGTTGCTGGGTGTTTTTTTCTTCGAAAATCGTCTATAAGACCGTACAGGCCTTGTCCGTCTATACTTCCCCTCGCACGCACTTGGTAGCTCTGTCACGCCGTGAGAATGGGTGAACACTCTTTATCTTGCGAAAGAGCGAGAGATTGCATCGTCGAACTTAGCCTTACAAGGCCGAATCGTCGCAATCATTTAAAACTCGGCTTGCATAAGCGTCGTTGTTCCTTGTTTGCAGCCCTAAATATGAAGTTATTGTAAAGAAATTTACTTTTCGTTTTGTTGGTCCATCGAAACTATCTTTATAATATACAATTAAGAATCCTCGACGTCTGTTAAAGTTATGTCATTTGCAAGCAATGTTTGCATCTCTCTCTCTCTCTCTCTCTCTCTCTCTCTCTCTCTCTCTCTCTTAGTTTTTTTTGTTACCTCTGAGTCTATATTGATTCACCAGATTAAGTGTTTCTATCTTTGAACAAGCTACACAGTGGCGTGCGTGTATGCGGGCATGCAGAAAACATAAATCATTGGATTCTTTGGAGGGTGGGTGCTTTTGTATACAGAAGATATAAATCACTTCCTTCAAGTCTAAAGCTTCGACACACGCACGCACATACAAACAAACACACACACACACACACACACACACACACACACACACACACACACACACACACACACACACACACACACACACACACACACACACACACACCTACGCATGCTCGCACACACAGAGACAGAGAGAGACACAACTAAACACAAACAAATACGCACACAAACACGTACGCACACACGCGCGCACACACACACACACACATACATATGCATACACACACACACACACACACACACACACACACACACACACACACACACACACACACACACACACACACACACACACACACAAATACACACTCAACCACAAACACGCACGAACATGCACACACTCCTGCGCATGCACAAATGCGAACACACACACAGACAGCCACTCAAACAAAATACGCACGCGCGCCCACAAACACATACACACACACCCAAACACAAACACGCACTCAAACTTTATCTCAGAGAGAGAGAGAGAGAGAGAGAGAGAGAGAGAGAGAGAGAGAGAGAGAGAGAGAGAGAGAGAGAGAGAGAGAGAGAGAGACAGAGACAGAGACAGAAGCAGAGACAGATAATGAAGACACTGACTAACAGATGCACACAGAGATCTTAACTACCCGTACAGACAGTGAGCTAATAGAGAGCTAAAGTTGACACAACCTGTAGCCTCAAACGCAACGCCAACGGGGAAAAGGGGTGACAACAGGTTGGCGTTCTAGAAACTGATAAAGATAACATAATAATCCTGGTTCTCATATTGGGAAGACAAGGGAGTTAATAACGTTTTGGTATCTTAACTTCTTCACAACACGCTGCTAGAGTACTAGCAACGCCCGGGTTTACCGTTGCCGACACGCTGCTAGTATTTTAGCAACAGGCAAAATGCCTCTGAGGTCGACAGTGGTGTGGCTGCTTTCAAGTCATTCAGTGAAAGCATGCACTAACGAATTGGTTTTCGAATTTTATATCATTCAAATGATGAAAGATACATCTAAACCACTATACACAAATAAAGTTACTGCCATCTCCAGAGTTTCTAAGAAAATGTATCAAAAAGGGCCCAAATCGGGTCTCCTGAAGGAATATCTACTCCTTGACTGCAGTGTCCTGATGGAATATGGAGCAGCAATAGGGGTTTTCTAAAGATTTGCTAGCAAAAAAAAAGAACAAATAGCTTCAGTTGTTTTTGTTATTTGATCTCCCTTCGTTTATTCTCTATTCTTTTCTATTATATCATTCATTTACATATCTATTAACTTATTAGTCCCTTAGTATATTGATTATTATCTGAAAACTATTAATATTTCTTTAGTTTTGAGCACATTGAAGTCCAGATAGTTTTCTTTACACCAAATTTTGTTTATGGCGTAAAGAAAACTATCTGGACTTCAATGTGCCCAAGACTAAAGAGATTGTCAGAAAAGATCTACCCCTTGTGCCAAAGGTAGTGACCGATGATGAAACAGTGGAAAGAGTGTCAGAGTACAAATACCTAGGTACCATTTTGGACGACAAACTGATGTTTTGACAAGAACGTACACAATATACAAAAGAAATGTCAAATAAGATAGTCTATATTGCATAATCTGAGAAATAACAGAATTAATTGAACTAAAAAACATCAAAACGCTACACTCACACAAGCACATGAAGGTGAAATAAACAATAAACACACGAATAAACAATAACAGAATTAATTCAAACATTTTGCATATGTACTACCATAGCTGCATTGAGTCTGTGCTTACTATTTCTTTTACAATTTGGTGTGGATGTCTGTGTTTGAATAACAAGCTAATGTTGGATGATGTGGTGAATGTAACTATGTAGTACAGTTGTCGGAAAGAGAGAGACAGGTTTGAATGAGCTGTATGAAAGGCTAATACATCACAACCTTTAGGCCACATTACTTCTCGATTCTGTTCTCCCCCCCATATGTTAGTTTTACTGTGTGTTGACTGTCTACGTCAGCTTTGTTGCGAGAGAGAGATTGAGAGAGAGAGAGAGAGAGAGAGAGAGAGAGAGAGAGAGAGAGAGAGAGAGAGAGAGAGAGAGAGAGAGAGAGAGAATATTGATGCTTTATTCAACAGATTGTGTCATGTATTGTGTTCTTGTGTGGGGTGAGTGGTGGTGATGGTAATAGTGTGTGTGTGCGTGCACGTGCGTGTGTATATGTGTGTGTATGTGCGTGCCTGCGTGTATGTGTGTATGGGGGGGGGGGGGGGTATGTTTATGCCTAGTTGCATGTGTGTGAGCGATTATTTAATTTTGTCGAATTTCTTGTTTAATTGTTTTTTGTTAAGCGCATAGAGCTCCACATTTGGTGGAGGAGTGCGCTATATAAATGATTCACTATTATTATTATTATTATTATTATTATTATTATTATTATTATTATTAACCAAGTGAAACGCAAGGACGATTGCGAATGACACCTGCAATGTTTTGTACAGTCACTATGAACTATTACCTTCGGGACGCCACTACAAGACTTTCAAAGTTAACTCCAAGGCACAGAAATATTTCATCCCCAGATCCATCCACCTCTTAAACTCATGATCTTTTTGAATGTCTGCTCGTGTTGAAAGATTCTACTTTAATCCTTATGCCATAGTATCCATGTGACCTGTGTCATCCTTCTCCTTCTTCTTCTTCTTCTTCTTCTGCGTTCCCAGACCTGTGTAATCCTAAAAGATCTACTTTATACTCATACATGCCAACTGTCAATG
>CM065703.1:29961162-29963251 GCA_017654935.2 Phymorhynchus buccinoides
AGAAGGAAAGAAAGAAAGAAAGAAAGAAAGAAAGAAAGCAACTTAAAGGAACACGTTGCACACTGAGGTTGGAAACTGGGTATTCAGTCAACACCCCAGTGAGTATTATTATTATAGTGAACACAACGTAGTGGAATTATTTCTAGACGGAAGTATTTCACGAGAATCATGCCTCACGGACATCGTCGGTCCCTTTACACTCTACAATCCCCAGCACCCATACCCGCCCCGGACTGGTATGAAAGAGCACATGTGTGGGACGAACCATCAACCAACCATCACTACTTTACCATCACTTTCCGCCCTTTGTTTTTTACTTCTTTTTGTACTCCCAGTATTATGGAGAGCTGGAGTGCATTGAGATAGGAACAAGGGCCTGTATTTTTGTTCTGTCTGTTTGCCTTTGTATGTGTTTTTGTAGCTTTGCGCGCGCGCGCTCGTGTCTGTTGTGTGTGTGTGTGTGTGTGTGTGTGCGTGTGCGTGTGCGTGTGCGTGTGCGTGTGCGTGTGTGTGTGGACAGACTTCGTATGTGTGTGTGTGTTTGTGTGTGTGTGCGTGCGTGCGTGCGTGCGTGGTGTGTGTGTGTGTGTGTGTGTGTGTGTGTGTGTGTGGTGTACATATTTGAAGGTTACACGTAATGCATGCTTAAAAATACACATTACATGTGGATACATGGTTCGCCTCGTGTCAAGTAAACCCGAGTTCGAACCTGGGTACAGGGGATTTGTCCTCTCACTTTGCACTAGGCCCTACGGTCTGAACGCGGAGTCTTTCGTCTATTGTGTCCCTTATTTCAAATAAGAGGAAAATGAAGTGAGAGATTAATGTTCTGTTAAAGAGATATATTTTCATTTATTTCTTGAAATAGTTCTTGTTTTTTTATGTTTTATTTAAGTTGGAGGGTAGTTTGTTCCATAATTCTCCGCCCGAATAGAGGAGACTAGATTTGAATAGATTATTATTTGGTCGAGGGAATTATGGCAAATGGGTGTGTCTGCTTGTGTTTGTCTTAAATTTGTCTGTTATCTTTTTGGAGCATTTCCGTTAAAACAATATTATGCATGCATATTGCCTTGTTGAGGAAAATTATGTCCTGAAAGGTTAATATATCCAGCTGTTTGTAGTCTTCATTGGTAAGTGAGCTTGATTTTAATATTATTTTTATTGCCTTTTTTTGTACTTACGGTGGATGATCTTTACATTGGTATCACTGCAATTATCCCATAATGTTGAAGCATAATCGATCATTGAGAGAATGTGTGCATTAAAGAAACAGTTTACGAGAATGGATATCAAGAAAATGTTTTATTTTGGTTAGCTGGAATGTTTTTCTAGACAGACCTTTCCTTAAAGACTTTATATGGTCTGTCCCAGACAGATCTTTGTCAATGACAACACCTAATATTTTGTGCGAATCAACTTCAATTTTGTTATTGCAAATAAATTTTGAGTTCATCTTTTCCCTTTTTTGTCGAGGTGATACGTACAAGCATGCACGCGCGCGCGCGCGTGTGTGTGTGTGTTTGCGTCCGTGCGTGTGCGTGTGTATACGTGCGCAGGGTGGTGTGTGTGTCAAGTCAAGTCAAGTCAAAATTATCTTTATTGACAATAAAGGAGTAAGCTATAAGCTTTGTTTTTTTCATCCTGTGTCTTATGTGTGTGAGTGTCTGTGTGTGCAGAAAATCTCCTCAAAAGTTAGTCCTCTACCAGTGACAGACACATGGAGAGGGGTGCTGCTGTCCCCCTTCCCCTGGCACATAGGGGGGAGGGGGGCAGTACATGCTCCACCAAATGAACCAGAGAGGAGAGTGGGAGAGGAGAGTGGGAGAGGAGAGTGGGAGAGAGATAGAGAGAGAGAGAGAGGGGGGACAAAGAGAAAAGAGAGAGAGAGAGAGAGAGAGAGAGAGAGAGAGAGAGGAGAAAGAGAGAGAGAGAGAGAGAGATGAGAAAGAGAGGAGAGAGAGAGAGTGAGAGAGAGAGAGAGATAGAAAGAGAGAGAGAGAGAGAGTAGAGAGAGAGAAAGAGAGAGAAATTAATGAGAAAAGAGAGAGAGAGAGGAGTAGAGGAGAGAGAGAGAGAGAGAGAAAGA
>CM065703.1:29963751-29968751 GCA_017654935.2 Phymorhynchus buccinoides
ATTGAAAATGTCCCTACATCAGAAATTGTTAAACACACCATAAGAAAATGTCATGCCAAATTCCATGCTTGTTTCTTGAAAATGCATACCACTAGAAGTTTATTTACTTATTACTGTTTGCAATAAAAGGTTCTTGGCATTGAAAGGGTTAAAGGCTGAATTGCAAATGTCCCTATGTCAGAATTTAACAAAGACACCATAAGAAATGATCATGGCAAATTTCATGCTTGTTATATGAAAATGCTCAATACTATAATTTTTTGTTGAATTAAAATTCTGCTATAGCAATGCATTTGGCATCGAAAGGGTTAAAGGCTGAATTGAAGGTATCCCTCTGTCAGAAATGAATAAACGCACCACAAGAAACCACCATGCCAAATTTTATGCTTGTTACATGACAATGCCCAACACTAACATTTTTTTAAAATCAAATAACTGTTTGCGATTAAAATGCCCTTGGCACTGAAGGGGTTAAGGCCTGAATTGCAAATGTCCCTACATCAGAAATTGATAAACACACCATAAGAAACTATCGTACCAAATTTCATGCTTAATACATGAAAATACCCAACACTATAATTTAAAAAAAATTATAACTGCCCGCGATCAAAAGGTCCTTGGCACTGAAGGGGTTAAAGGCTGAATTGAAAATGTCCCTCCACCAGAAATCGATAAACATGCCATAAGAACCTATCATGCCAAATTTCATGCTTGTTTCATGAAAATGCATACCACTAGAATTTTTAAAATTAATTTTTGTCCCCCTCCAAAAATACACTTGGTACTGAAAGGGTTAATGGCTGAACTCCAAATGTCCCTACGTCAGGAATTGATAAACACACCATAAGATACCATCATACCAAATTTCATGCTTGTTGCTTGAAAATGCACAATTCTGCCATTCTCTCTTCCACTAATAGTGTGTATGTGAAGAAAAGGGAAGGTGGGTGGGGGGTTGAAAGACCGGCTGGATTATTTTTATTTCTACTTTAAATTATGTTGAATAATTATTTTTTATGCTTCTTTTAAACTGTATTTTGAAATGGTGTCTATAATGTGTATGTGAAAAAAGGTGGTGGTGGTGGTGGGGATGAAGGGCGGGAGCATTTTGTCCCATGAAAAAAGGTAGCTCGTTAATAAAAGTAGCTCGCTACCTATGAGAGTCTGTATTTGCGGCATTTTGCGACATTGAGCATGAACCACAAATTTCACTTTTTTTAGGGTTAGGGTTAGGGTAAGGGTTAGGGTTAGGTAAATGGTTAAAATAAAGAAAGAGTGAAATTTGTGGTTGTCGCAAATACAGACTCTCATAGTAGCGAGCTACTTTTTTTTAACTTGCTACCTTTTTTCATACGACACATTTTGTATTTATTTATTTAGTTGTTTTTGTTTAAAAATATACTTCTTAATAATGTTTTTCTTCTTGACTGTTTTCTCTCGTAATATTTGTAAAGCACTCTGAGGATGATGGGGTTTTTTTTCCACCGAAGAGCGCTATAGAAGCTTTATTTATTTATTTATTTATTATTATTATTAGTTCAGCTATGCTTCGTTAATGTTAAGACCATATTTCATAGACTAAATTACGTCCTTTAAATTCTCACAATCTCACAAATTCTCACAATCGTTTTTGAAACACTACTCCTTCGACTGAGATTGATATTATTTGGATCATATTTCATCAAATGTCACAATGATTAAAAAAGACATGGATGCAGAACCAAAACGCCGTAATTTCACAGCTGCTTATGTAAAGCAGAAGCTGACACAATAGAATATGAAAGGCTACAAGAGAAAAAAAAAGGTGTTGCAACCTTATTTCTATTCCGTAACATAAGTCGGTTCTGATAAACGAATAAATTATGATACAGGTACGGGAATCTCTGGAACTATGTGGACGGCAGCATAGCTTATTATACAGGGCGAGGTGCGGTGAAGTACCTTGCATGTTCCGTTTCATGTGTCTATATCACAGTAAAGAAAGCAAAATACTTCCAAAGGGATGAATCTGGTAGATACAGTTACGTATGCGAGCTGGCCCACAGCTCCAAGACACAAGAACCAACCACAAACCAGTCCACAAAGAAACCATGGCTTCACACTAACTCGTCAGACCTATGGGGTGGAAAAAGTTTTATGTTCTGTTCTGATGGTCATGTGACTCACACCTTCCTAGCATGTGACATCAGCAGTCATTGTTGGGGTGTAGCTGCAGGACATGTCATTTCCTGTTCCACTGATCTGACGCCCCTTCCACCCATGTTCACGTGTGACAATGACGTAAATCACGTGCCTTACACACTGGTGTGTGACCATCGCCACGACTGCCGTGACAACAGTGATGAAGACTTCTGTGTGTTCAGGACCTGTGATTTCAGAATCCATTTCCAATGCAGGAACAAAATGGTACCGTATCTAAGTCCCTTCGTATCTGCGTTTTTGTCTCTACCTCTGTCTCTCAGCCTGTCAGACGAACGCAGTTGTGTTGAGTAAAATGGGAGCACATTCTGGCAGAAGCTCTGAGATGTCTGTAAGGGCATTCTTGACGTAGTACCATGATCTCTGTGGTCGGGTTGTGGATGTATAAGAAAATAATAGTTATTAATGACTATTCTGATATTAAGGCATTTGAATCTATGAGACAGCATTGCCGGTTTGTTCTTAATTTCCCATGAACCCACCTCTCTTCAACGAAAAATATTTTTATTAATATGTTTTAAAAGACCAATCTGTTTAGTGAATTGAAGAGTATTGTAAGATGCTTTGTAAGGGTGGGGGTTGCTGTTTATCCTTTTATCAGTTTGTGGAATTGTGCCTTACCATAAAAAAGCAAAATGACAATGATCCGAAAGAAGACAAGAATAATAGGGAAGACTTTGGAAAGTGTAAAGTAAAAATCATATATTTATAAATAAGGTTCTCATGCTAGAGCATCACGTTCTTATTACCAGTGTATTTTTTAATTTTTTAAATGCACCACTTACGTTTCTTGTCATGCTATGGTCTGGTGGTCAATGTGACAGTTTTACTAAAGGTGCAAGTTGTCCCATTCCATCAGCGCTTTTGATCCAAAATTGTAGATACGATTATTGTGTGATACATATAATCTACACTGTTGTCTCTGTCTCTCTTCCTGTGTCTCTGACGGACGCAACAGTGTGTGCCACAGACTAAGATGTGCGATCAATTCCCTGACTGCAGTGATAACAGTGATGAAGTGATACAGTGCCTTGGTGAGCTTAAGGATTACCAGTGGCTTCACACGTTCCCTGCTGTGGTCGACTTTGATGGCAATGGAAACGTGATAATGCACAACATTTCTACTATGAGGCCTGTCTGCCCAGACACCCATTTGCAGTGTGCAGATGACAGCTTTTGCCTGCCCGTCTTTGTGTGGTGCAACACCGTCCATGACTGTCCCCAGCATGAAGATGAAGAGCACTGCGACAGATACACTTGTCCAGGATTCTACCGTTGTCGGGCATCCAGTGTGTGCCTCCATCCCCAACACGTGTGTGACGGCATGTACCAGTGTCCTCAGCGAGATGACGAGTTGTTGTGTGATGGCACTTGCCCTGAGCAATGCACGTGCTACAGCCAGGCCTTATTCTGCAACAGTTACATTTCTCCATCATCTTATCCCGATCTTCGCTTTTTGGTCGCCAGTGACAGTGCTTTGCAATATGCTGACGTCTCCAGCAACACACTGCTTATTTTCCTCAAACTGGCAAGATGTGATCTAGTGAATCTAACACTGGTCCATTTTCCCAATCTGCACAACTTAGACCTGAGTGAGAACCATCTGACATCCATCACTGATCAACATTTGAGTCTTATTCCCCAACTGCGTCATCTGACTCTCTCTGACAATCCACTGACCACACTTATCCAGCACACTCTGGGGTCTCCTTACCTACACCGTCATCTGAAGTGGCTGGATCTGTCCCGCATCATTCTGGAGGAACTGGATGTACCTATGCTAAACATCTTTCCGAACATGCGCACTCTTAATCTGACTGACTGTGGTGTTGATCACGTTCTGTCTGAAGGCAACTATTCTCTGAAGAATCTCCGTGTGTTGGATGCACGTGGTTGTCCCATGACCTCTTTTCCTGCCACCATACTTCAAGGGTTGATTCATCTACAGACTGTGTTCGCTGACAATTACAAGCTGTGCTGTGAGGCCATTCTTCCAACGACTTTCATTTCAGACCAATGTCATGCTCCTCCTGATGACATATCTTCGTGTACAATGTTGTTGAAATCTGGCATATTCCGGAAACTTAATGCGGTTTACACCATATTGACAATTTGCTCAAACATTGTATGGTTTTCCATTCAATTTATTACAAATGTACCGAAAGGTCTGAGGCACATTGATATATTTGTTATAAATTTGTGCTTGTCCAACGTTTTGATGGGAATATATATGGCTATAATAGGAGTGGCAGACCACGTATTTCAGGGTACCTACTTATGGAATGACATAACGTGGAAACAGAGCATTGCATGTCAGACAGCAGGCTTTTTGTCACTGTTGTCCAGTGAAGTGTCAGCCTTCATCATCTGTCTCATCACTTTGGATCGACTGTTGGTTCTACGCTTCCCCTTCAGCCAGCTCCACTTCCACAGACTCAGCGCTGTGATGACGTGTGCTGGGATATGGACCGCTGGACTGATTCTGGCCGCTGTCCCTTTATTACTGCCCATGACGTCACGCTGGCGGTTTTATGGCCAGAACGCAATATGCACGCCATTACCATTCAACGAAATGGAGTTCACCAATCAGCCACCTGTCTTCCACTTAGTTATTTTCCCAAACTTTCTTTTATTCGCGCTGGTAGCAGTGGGGCAGGTGGCTATCAACAGATCGATTCGGAAGAATCGGTGGTCTGACGGTGGCGACTTCAACAACCGCAGTACCAAGCCAGACCATGCTTTAGCTTTTCATCCAACGAGTATCGCCGTGTCAAAGTGTCTGTGTTGGTTCGCTATCTGTT
>CM065703.1:29973751-29976251 GCA_017654935.2 Phymorhynchus buccinoides
CACACACACACACACACACACACACACACACACACACACACACACACACACACAGAGTAAGTTAAAACTAATAAAGATAGCCCTTTAGTTAAATGCACTATTCATAAAATTAAAAGCAAGCAGTAAGATTAACTTGCATAAATACAGGAAGGGTGATACTTTAGATGCCTTGGTATCACAAGTCAATTTAATCATAAAAGGGGAGTAAGTACAAAACCAAATACATGTCATAAGTTAATCATAAATGACAATAATATCACAAATTTAAGCACACACACACACACACACACACACACACACACACACACACTATTTAGATAAAAGTACTAGTTACGTAAACAAGCATAGAGACAGTATTAGATAAAAAGTAAAGTTTTCACCCTAAAGAACCAAGGTCACTACAGCATTAAAAGAGGGGTGTAAATAAAATATTTGTCCTAAAAACATGCAAGATAAAAGTAAACAGGCATAAAAACAGTCCAAAATTGAAGACTGCAAATCATCAGATTCATTTAGACAGTAGAACTTCACGAGAGTCACGCTTCACAAATATCACAGTCGGATCGCATTTGGATTGAATCGTACGCAGTGGTTCGGCCCATTAAAAGGCTAAAATGAAAATGAAAAGGGGGCTTAAGAAATATAATGAAGGGGATAAGCTTTGCGGAAAGCCGCCAAGCGATCGTTTCTAGGTGTTATTACCCGTTTTATTTGCTTTTTTTATTAAAAAAATAAATCATATTTCCTTTCTTTTCTCCGCGCCTTCGTACTATCATTTGAAAACAAGAGGCAAAGCCTTCAAGGCTCACTCGCTTTGCGCTTTTGGAGATAGATCTAAATGCTAGATCTAAATGTGGTAGACAAAAAGAAAGGTCAACGTCAATATCATCATGGTTGTGAAGGTCATCACTACTTAGCATTCCATATTGTGATCTTAAGCTAGTCTACCTACTTGCCAAATTTGGGGAATGTATCTCCAAGGATGTAAACGTTATGGCCGAAACAAAATAATTGGCGATGTTCAAGGTCAAAGGTCAAGGTTAAGGTAAAGAGGATAAAAGTCACCCAGCATACCATATCGCCTTAAGGCAATACACCAACATGCCAAAATTAGGGACCATAACTGCCACAAAAAAATCAAGATATGGCAAGGACAAAAATCACGAGCTAAAGGTCAAAGGTCAAGGTCATTGATTAATTTCAATATGCAAATTATGTTTCTTAAAAGCTTGCATAAACATCTACTGTAAATGCGTGCACATTTTGATCGATGAACGCCTTTAAGATCCCGAGAAAAAGCCAACGTATAAAGTTACCACAGACAGATAGACAGACAGACACACACGCACACAGACACACAGCACGCGTAGTTAGGAGCGAATCATACACATTTCTATAGGAATACTTCAAGATAATCTTCTATTTTAGAGGATATGACACACGCTGTTCGACGGTGTGTCTGTTGTTAAACTAACTCAAAAGTAGAGAACTCTATGAGACGAAAGAATCTCAAACGAATTGCTCAATCACCTTTTGACCCATATAGGTGCATAAGCACGTCCAATAAAAACAAATTCTTTCTTAAAGAAAAATTATAAATAGAAAGCCAATGAAAAACAGGCACAGACACGCCTTCAGGGAGAACGATACAATGGCGGCCAAACATTTCAGTGGAGAAAGTTGTGGGTTACTGATCGATGTGCTTGACACATGACGTGGAAGAACAAGAACAAGGAATATGAGCAGACCTACAAATGACATCATTTTAACCCTTTCACCGCCAATGTCGCATTTATGCACCACAATAGTTTAACACCCATGTCACCTAAAAGGCATCAGATCAGGGCCTGTTATCTAAAGATCTTATTTTCTTAATTTTGGGAGACAAACATAGGCCTAATGTTGTACATGTCACAGAGGAATTCCCAATGTTGCAGATTTTTTTCCCCACCCAGTTATGGTTAATGGTATATTTTGCTAACAAATGGCGGGCGGCGAAAGGGTTAACCTGAGAACAAACGCCAATCGATTATGAAGCATGCAGAAAATAAGACGCACTATCATTTGGTATCTTATCGCGCCCTGAACATCGCTTCCGCGAGTTGGTTTCCTTTTCGCGTGACATTATGCAACAGAATGTGTTGTCTTGTATCGATTGTTCTATTATGTATGTAGGCCTATAGCCCCCAACCCATACTCCCATCGGATTGTGCATGGCTCAAAAAGCTGGTCACAATAAAACAAATTGTTCAAAGCTCTCTCTCTCTTCACGCATGCGATCCACGAGACACGCAAGCAACACTTTCCTGGAATTTTATTGGATTACGAGGTGAACCCCCGTGAATGAGCTATCCGCCGTCTCCCTTCACGATCTTGTAGAAGTATGATTTCAATTTTGCGCTAAACTACTGGAAAACCGAAGAAACGTGAGAACATACACTCTCTTCGTTGACATGAGTGAGCCCCACCCCCACCCCACCCCCCACCCCCCCAAAAAAAA
>CM065703.1:29983751-29998911 GCA_017654935.2 Phymorhynchus buccinoides
CTAATAACACTGCATTGTCGCAATAATAAGCAAGATGGACAATTAATATGAAAACGTAATACAACACATTTTTAATGAAGACAATTTAAACTTATTTAAAACATTTTTAAATTGTACAGTTTTCAAAATCAAGAATATAAAGTTATCAGTTATATTTATGAACATGAACAAAAAAATAAAGTAACCTATAATATAATGCGCTAAGGCCCAAAGTGTAAAAGAACGTAAACACTCGGATACCGGGTAAATGTCGGACTTTTGTTGGCCACACAGTTCCAGAAGAACGCGTTGGGACACGATTCCGCTATGTCTGGTTCATAATGTTGCTTTTGAAAGTTAATTTTGAAAGCAAAATGAGTGAAATTTCATCGAAAATTTGTGTTGTCTGCTTCGTCCGAGTGAGTCGGAAATTGCCGAATCTATCTTCGAAAATCACGAAGAGTGCCGAACCTGTGTTTTGTAACTTCTGCATTTTTTTCTCTCTCTCTCTCTCTCTCTCTCTCTCTCTCTCTCTCTCTCTCTCTCTCTCTCTCTCTCTCTCTCTCTCTCTCTCTCTCTCTCTCTCTCTCTCTCTCTCTCTCTCTCTCTCTCTCTCTGTGGTTTAGCAAACTTTATTCAAATATCATACAAAATCAAACAATGATGAGGTAATGAGGGTGACAACAAGCAAATACTTATAACACACCCTTTCATAAAGAATAATTAACAATATGGCGGAGGAAATAAACTTTAACCAAAACAGACAAACACATACACACATTTATAAATTGTTTATATATATACTAAAGGAGAACGGTTATTAAAATGAAACTGAACAATGCAAAAATACAGTGATGCTGTAAGCAAATTCTCTCTCTCTCTCTCTCTCTCTCTCTCTCTCTCTCTCTCTCTCTCTCTCTCTCTCTCTCTCTCTCTCTCTCTCTCTCTCTCCCCACTCTACAACAAAGGTAAATTGCATTGATCTTATATTTCTCAAGTACATTTGTTTTATCTATATTTTTATCCCCACGCCCCCACACCTTCTCTCTCTCTCTCTCTCTCTCTCTCTCTCTCTCTCTCTCTCTCTCTCTCTCTCTCTCTCTCTCTCTCTCTCTCTCTCTCTCTCTCGCTCTCGCACGCACAACGACAACAGTGCTAATAAAGTTTGTCAGTCAAAATGTGCTCAAATCAATATAATGCATTGCTTCCAGTATTGCATCTTATTCTCTAGTGTGTGGTACGGGGAACTCTCTTACATTCACAGACAGCATAAATATATGTTATATCAATGTAACATTGATAAAATTATCTTTGCATTTCAATTTTTATATTTCTGGACCCGTGCGGAGCACAGGTGTGACTAGTCTGTTAAAACATGTAAGGAATAACACTTTAAGACACAAGATAAAAAATATATAATAGCAATAATGGCAATGGTGAGAGGATTCATCTCCACTGCGCGAATTCCTACTGCCCGTATCCTACTGTGCGAATTCCTACTGCGCGAATTTCTACTGCGCGAATTCACACTGCGCGAATTCACACTGCGCGCATTTCTACTGCGCGAATTTGATTTTAATGTGTGTGTGTGTGTGTGTGTGTGTGTGTGTGTGTGCGTGTGTGTGCGTGCGTGCGTGTGTGCGTGTGCGTGTGTGTGTATGTGTGTGAGAGAGAGAGGAGTAAAATCCCTAGAACTGCCTCATCAAATAATTAATCAAAGAAACCAAAGAAACAAACTTATAAAACACAGGTGTAGAGTGGCACAGAGGTAACGCGTTCGCCTCGTATACAATAAACCCGAGTTCGAACCTGGATACAGGAGATTTTTCCCTCTCACTCTGCACTTGGCCTTACCGTCTGAGCGTGGAGTCTTTCGGATGAGACGATAAACCGAGGTCCCGTGTGCCCATGCACTTAGCACACATTAAAGCCAGTGGCAACGAAAAAGTTGTCATTTAGTCAAAATTCACACACACACACCCCCTTTCCTTCATCATCAGTCACACAAACGTCGCATGCAAATAAAACAAATGAGTGGCGCGCCTCTGGCTGCGACGCGCTCTCCATGTGGGAGCAACCCGAATTTCACAGAGACGTCTCAGTGGCTATAAAGTATATAATATCAGTTAGCAGACCAGACGAGTTCGTAGCCGTGACGGTTTGTTTACTGACTCAGTTGGTAACCTAGTTACATAGTTCACGTCAAATAATAACTTGCGAGATTATCGCAAGGGAGGTTACTCTACATCCCCCTTTCTTATGCAGACAACATGCATTTGTGTTAGAATGAAAATAACCAAACATCTTCAAATTAATTAAACTGTTCCAGTCCGGCTCAATAAACACCACTACTTTGAAATTAAAGTATTTGCAACTTCAAGTATTAGCTACATGCAAAGTATGTCTTTCTTGACGGATTCAGAAGTCTTTGAAATTCATATTTTTCAAGTAGATCTAAACTTTAACAATCAAACAAAATTCAACATCAACAAACAGTCAGGTGAGTGTACACCTCTTTCACAGATCAAGTCTTTGAGGTGCTTGTACTTTCCGTGCTGAGTTTGTGTACACAGTCTTTCGACCAGTCTGTTCAACAGGCATGTTGTCAGGTGGTAGGTTTCCTGGCCCCTCAGCTGGTTGAAGGACTGTTGTGGTTGCCCTTTCTTCAGCAGGCTCTTCATATCTTGCTTCATTGTGAGTCTCCAGCTTCTGCTTCAGAAGTGTTGAGGACGCTTTCGGCATTGTGGTTTGAGTTGATGTCTGGTTCTCACTTCTTCGGCGAAGTTGATTGCGGTTTCTGCGTTGAGTACCTCTGTCAGTCTGAATAACAACAGACCGAGGTGAAGCGTTTTCAATCACCACTGCTTCTTTGGTTGTCGGAGTCTTCACCCACACAGGTTGTCCTTTTGCTAGTTGTGGGACTTCTTTTGCTCGGTGTCGAAGATCATGGTAGTACTTCTGCTGATTTCTGAAGTGTTCATCCTTCTTCTTGAATTCTTCGACTTCTGGTTTGAAAGGAATATGTTGACTCGGGATTGTAGGCACACAGTTTCTGAGTTTTCGGCTCATCATCAGTTCTGCCGGACTATAGTCATGTTGAAGTGGAGTTGTACGGTAGTTGAGAAAGGCAATGTAAGGGTCAGTGGACTTCTTCAGGAGATTTTTCATTATCTGAACAGCCCTTTCTGCTTCACCGTTTCCTTGAGGATGGTAGGGACTACTGGTAAGATGAGTGAAACAGTAGTCCTGGGAGAATTTCAGGAATTCTCGAGAGCTGAACTGTGAACCATTGTCAAATAGGACTACCTCTGGAATTCCAAATCTTGCAAAGATGGATTTGTAGTGTTGCATGACAGCTATTGATGTAGTCTGCTTCAAGTGTACAGTCTCTATCCAATGGGAGTAGTAGTCTACTACTATGAGGTAAGATTGTCCATTCAGTTCAAACAAGTCCATGGCAAATTTCTGCCACGGGTAGTCTGGAGTCTTGGTCGGCTGCAGAGGTTCTGTTGGGAGTTTTCTTTCTTTCTCACATGTTGCACAGGCACCAACGACTTCTTCAATTTTCTTTGAGAGTCCTGGCCACCAGACGCAACTTCGGGCTAATGGTCTGCATTTGACCACACCTTGATGACCTTGATGAAGTCTCTGCAACATTTCTTCTTGCAGCTCAGCCGGAATCACCAGACGACTCTGGAACAGCAGTAGACCTTGCTCAACTGTCAAATCTGGCAAGCAAACCAGTATTGTCGCAGATGGACGTCCTTTTTTGCTGCTTCCGGCCAGTGATCTAACTTACAAAAATTCATGACTTGGCTGCAGATTTTGTCAGAGCATTGCTTCTGTCGAATCTCTTCCAGCCTTGCATCACTTGTGGGAATGCTGTCAATGACTGCACAGACGAAAGCGTTTGTCTCGTCTTCCATTAAGTGTTCCTGATAAGCAGGTGCACTCCCAGGAGCCCTTGACAAAGTATCTGCCGTCATCAAGTTTTTCCCTGCAGTGTATGATGTAGGAAAACTGCATCAGGCGCATGCGGAACCTCTGAATCCTTGGAGTCAGTTCATCCAGCAGCTTGGTTTTCAACAGTGCCAACAGTGGTTTGTGGTCTGTCTCAATTGTGAATTTTGACTGTCCAAACAGATAGTCTTTAACTTTTTCACAGTTCCAAGTCACTGCCAAGGCTTATTTTTCCACTTGCGCATACCTTTGTTCAGTTGCTGTGAGAGATCTTGAGGCATAGAATACTGGCTTCCAGTCATTCTCTTGCTTCTGGAGTAGTACGCCACCTAATCCATATGACGATGCATCTACTGAGACTTTGGTTGGCTTGTCTGGACTGTAGTGTGCAAGCACTGGTGTTGAACTCAGCTGCTTTTTCACTGTTTGGAAGGCTTTCTCTTGTGGCTCATCCCAAATCCAGTCAATCTCCTTTTTCATGAGATCTCTCAGTGGTTTTGTTGTGTCGGCCATATGAGGTGCAAATTTTCCAACATGGTTCACCATTCCCAGGAACCGGCGCAATTCTGAAATGTTCGTAGGTCTTGGGAAGTTGGAGATAGCTTGCACATTCTCTGGATCCATCTGGATTCCTTCTTTTGATATCATGTGGCCCAGGAACTTCACTGAGTCAATGGAGAATTTGCATTTCTCATTGGGAATGACTCCAGCTTCCTTCATCTTTTGCAGAACAATTTTTAGTCGGCTATCATGTTCTTGCTGATTTCTTCCAAAGACGAGGACATCGTTGATGTCGCAGATGACCCCAGGTATTCCTTCAAGGATGCGAGTCATCTCTCGGTGAAAAACCTCTGGTCCCGAGCTGATACCAAACGGCAGGCGTTTGTAACAGTATCGACCGAACGGACTGATGAAGGTGGTTAGCTCCTGACGTTCTGGGTGAAGTGGTATCTGGTGAAATCCACTGTTACAGTCCAGTTTAGTGAACACTGTGGCACCATCCAGTTGGGCTAGTAGTTGATCAGTTGTGGGCAATGGAAAGGTCTCTCGACGCACACTCTCGTTGAGTTTCGTGAAGTCGATGCACAGTTGCACTTTCCCATTTGGTTTCGGTACTGCTACGATCGGTGCACACAAGTCAGTGGGTGTCTCCACTGGGCGGATGATATCCTGCTGTTCCAGTTTCTTCAGTTCTTCTTGAACTTTTTCTTTCATTGGAAGAGGTAGTCTACGAGGAGCTGTGATTGCGAACGGTTGAGCGTTTTCTTGCAATCTTATTGTGTAGACATTCTTCATTCTCCCTAGGCCTGTGAACAGCTCTGGGAATTATTTCCTGCATTGATCATTGTCGACTGCATTGACTCTCTCAATCAATTGCAGTGCCTCAGTTGCAGGTCTTCACAAAAGTGGCTCTTTCAAGACAACGACAACAGAGATTTTGGTCTGATGAAACTTCACCTACTGCCATGGTTGCACGGACTCTGCCAAGCACATTGATTTTGCTCTGGCCAGGCCCAAACAGCTTTTTGTCTGTCTTCTGGATCAGTGGTGAGTTCTTTTTGAAGAACCTATCAGGCACAACAGTCACATCTGCCCTAGTGTCTATTCTGAAGTTCACAGAACGACTATGAGTTGTGGTAGTCACCTGAACATCAGCATGCCAGTTCACTGCGCCACACACCATCGGTTCTTCAGTCACTGTGCCAAGTACGTTGCCATCTTCATCTTCTAGAACTTCAGTCTTTGTTCTGCACATTGCTGCATAGTGGCCTTTCTTGTTGCACTTTCTGCATGCAGCATCATTTGCTGGACATTCGTGCCTACTATGTGGTGAATATTGTCCACATCTTGTGCATTTTCTTGATGAATTTTTATTTCTTCTTCCTCCTTGCTTTGTGGGAGCACTTGAGTGCATGTTGCCACCTTGTTTCTTCTTGTTGAACAAGCGTTGCACTTTAGATGATTGTCCTTCACCTGCATTGACTGTAGCTGCTGTTTGGAACTTTCATAAGCCCTTCCAATTGACAAGCACTTGTCTAATGTCAGTCCTTTGTCTTCTAGAAGTTTGTCTCTCAGACTTTCTTCTCTCACTCCTACGACGACTTGATCCCTGATCAGTTTTTCTTCCAGTTTATCAATGTTGCACGTATTTGCTAGCTTTCTGAGTGCTGCAATGTACACTTCAATTGATTCTGACGCCTCTTGCTTTCTGAGATGAAACTTGTAAGACTCAAATGCTTCGTGGGTGTCCCCTACAAATAAATCTTCAAGCCTCTTCATCACCTTTTTGAGATCGTTTTTGTCATCTGGAGTTTCAAACTTCAAGTTGTCATAGATCTCACAGGCATCTGGCCCAAAAACGGCAAGAAAAACGGCTACCTGGTAATTTTCATCTTCTTCTCTGCTTAATCTGCTTGCTATTGAGTAATTCTCGAACTGTCGTTTGAATCGTTTCCAATTTTGAGAAAGATTGCCTTCCAGGCACATCTTGCCTGGAGCAGGAACGTTTGCAGTGAATTGTTTCTGCAGTCCCCTTGGCTGACTTGACGTCGAATCCGTCATTCTCACGAAGAACTACACTTGTACACACTTACAGTATCTTCTTCTGTGGTTGAGGATTTATTTATTTCATAGCAGGCCCCGCTTATGACTTCTGACACCATATAATATCAGTTAGCAGACCAGACGAGTTCGTAGCCGTGACGGTTTGCTTACTGACTCAGTTGGTAACCTAGTTACTATCGTCTAATAATAAATTGCGAGATGATCGCAAGGGAGGTTACTATACAAAGTAGGCCTTCCAAATACCAGATGCCAAATATTTTGATAACGAACAAATCGTTGAAAGATGCCACTTGAGTGAACTTTCTTTGATGTCTGCATTGCTTCTATGTTGGTTTTTCAATTCTTACATTCCTTTTTTTAAAAGTAAAAGTTAAAGTTTTAAAGTTAAATACTTCGATCAAGTATGCCTAAGAGGGAAACGTGTTTTGTGTGATTATAAATAAGTGGGTAAGAAACACCATCCCTCCCTTCTTCTAAAAAGAAAAAAAGCAAAAGAAAGAAAGAAAGAAAAAAACAAAAACGGTATTATGGGAAATCCAGCGAACGACATTCCTAAGTCATTCCCATCGCAACGATTTTGAATTTTAAAAAAAAAACTCACAAATCACTCCAGCCATACACGCAAACAAAACATACATAAACAGATGGATACATGAAAGGTTACAAGTTTTTACTTCAGGTTTAGACATAGGGAAGTGGTAGATCAGACTTTAAAAAAATAATAATATATAGACTTTATATAGAAAAACTCTCCACACCGATTGGTTACCCCACAACAAACCACTACAAAAGCAATGTCAGAGGCAAAATTGTGGTCTAAGGGAGAGAAGCGAGTTTAGAAGTGCACACAAATTTGCTTCCCTTGAAGCAAATGCATCAAATTGACAGCTATCTATTAATTCCACACATACATGGCTGGAACAACTTGAATGAGTTAAAAGACAACATGTATGATGTGAATCCACATTTGTGAACATGGTGTTTTGTTTATAGTAAAGAGTGATAGTTATGTGAACATGGTGTTTTGTTTATAGTAAAGAGAGATAGTTATGTCAACATGGTGTTTTGTTTATAGCAAAGAGTGATAGTTATGCGAACATGGTGCTTTGTTTATAGTAAAAAGTGATAGTTATTGTGAACATGGTGTTTCGTTTATAGAAAAGAGAGATAGTTATGTCAACATGGTGTTTTGTTTATAGTAAAGAGTGATAGTCATGTCAACATGGTGTTTTGTTTATAGTAAAGTGTGATAGTTATGTGAACATGGTGGTTTGTTTATAGCAAAGAGAGATAGTTATGTCAACATGGTGTTTTGTTTATAGTAAAGAGTGATAGTTATGTGAACATTGTGTTTTGTTTATAGTAAAGAGTGATAGTTATGTGAACATTGTGTTTTGTTTATAGCAAAGAGTGATAGTTATGCGAACATGGTGGTTTGTTTATAGAAAAGAGTGATATGTATTGTAAACATGGTATTTTATTTATAGTAAAGAGTGATAGTTATTGTCAACATGGTGTTTTGTTTATATTAAAGAGTGATAGTTATGTCAGCATGGTGTTTTGTTATATAAAAGTGTGATAGTTATTGTCAACATGGTGTTTTGTTTATAGTAAAGAGTGATAGTTATGTGAACATGGTGTTTTGTTTATAGTAAAGAGAGATAGTTATGTTAACATGGTGTTTTGTTTATAGTAAAGAGAGATAGTTATGTGAACATGGTGTTTTGTTTATAGTAAAGAGTGATAGTTATTGTGAACGTGGTGTTTTGTTTATAGTAAAGAGTGATAGTTGTATCAACATGGTGTTTTGTTTATAGTAAAGAGTGATAGTTATATCAACATGGTGATTTGTTACAATTGCAGGATCGTATAGAGTTGTAGTGAACCGACTTGACGATAGTAACCTTTTCTGACAGTCTTTCACGAGCTAAAATACTCTGGTATGCAGTGGGTTATGTAGACTAGACTTCTCTCCAAACCTTTCCTCTGCAGTCAAACACGAAGACGTTCAAACGGAGATTCTTCTTTTATTCAGCTCTCAGTGTTGCAACTTACAACAATTTTCTGAATTCAACTACACGGAATCAATTACAAACTGCCAACATCTGATTCACTGACTGATTGACTTCTATAAAATCTCAGCTAAATATATAAAACACAGTGGCATCCCTTTCTAGAAGATTCCTGTACATAGCAGACCAATAAACTCCAGTCTTCTGGTACAATCTAAATTTAGATTACTCAACATTAAAACAAGGCGAATCTGTATAGAGTTACTCCCCTTTCTAGAAAGATCCTCAATCTTCTTGATCTTACCAGACAACACTCATTTAAATTAACACCAAAACTAATAAATCAACGGCTACAATCATGTATAAAGATTAAAGGTCTTACAGGGAACATATAATTAATAAAAACAACCACAATCTCTCTCCAATCAAGTACAAACTCCCATAAAACAAAATCTGCACGTTACATCGTAACATGTTTTGTTTATAGTAAAGAGTGATAGTTATTGTGAACATGGTGTTTTGTTTATAGTAAAGAGTGATAGTTATTGTGAACATGGTGTTTTGTTTATAGTAAAGAGTGATAGTTATTGTGAACATGGTGTTTTGTTTATAGTAAAGAGTGATAGTTATTGTGAACATGGTGTTTTGTTTATAGTAAAGAGTGATAGTTATTGTGAACATGGTGTTTTGTTTATAGTAAAGAGTGATAGTTATTGTGAACATTGTGTTTTGTTTATAGCAAAGAGTGATAGTTATTGTGAACATGGTGTTTTGTTTATAGTAAAGAGTGATCGTTATTGTGAACATGGTGTTTTGTTTATAGTAAAGAGTGATAGTTATTGTGAACATGGTGTTTTGTTTATAGCAAAGAGTGATAGTTATTGTGAACATGGTGTTTTGTTTATAGTAAAGAGTGATAGTTATGTGAACATGGTGTTTTGTTTATAGTAAAGAGTGATAGTTATTGTGAACATGGTGTTTTGTTCATAGTAAAGAATGATAGTTATGTAAACATGGTGTTTTGCTTATAGTAACGTGAGATAGTTATGTCAACATGGTGTTTAGTTTATTAGCCACTGCAACGACCACCTTTTGCAAGAGTGAATGCCCTTGGTGGGTGGGGGAAGATGCTTGAGTACTGACCAAACAAGGACATAACTCTCACCAATAACCCTTTTTGAGGTCTCTGAATGGCTGCCTTTTGCAAGAGTGAATGCCCTTTTGGATACTAACCAACAATTGCTTAACTCTTGCCGTCAAGGACGTTAAAATCTCTAGTTGCAGTGGCCAATAGTAAAGAGTGATAGCTATGTCAACATGGTGTTTTGTTTATAGCAAAGTGAGATAGTTATGTCAACAAAGCGTTTTGTTTATGGTAAAATGTGTTAGTTATGTCTAAAGAAACAACAAAACCCCAACAAATTCGTATTAGTAGCCTAAAGGGCTAGTCACACTGCATACTGTCGTACCCTTATATTTAATTCACTACTTGTAGCGGTGCCGTAGCCGATGAGGTTTAACCGAGGCGTGGTCACCGCTACAGCTATCTGTATTAATATAAAAAATCGGGACTTTACTGGTTTCGTACTGCCTCCGGGCATTGCCTCCAGTATTGTTCCCACCATATTTGTATTTACAAATGTCCCATATAATAATAATAATAATAATGAATATTTAGGGCGCTTAATCTTAACAAAAGCCCTAAGCGCTTACAATCATGATAAAAACAATACTAACAAAATGAAAAGCTAGACAACACACAAAACACTCACACGAACTTGAGGTCAAACACACACACACACACACACACACACACACACACACACCACACACACACACACACACACACACACACACACACAACAAAATACACACACACACACACACACACGCACACACATGACTCAATGGATAACCTTTGCAGGAGGAGGAGGAGAAAGATTATGTTTTGAAGAGAGTTGTTTTGAGGGAGGACTTGAAAGAAGAGAGGCTGTTTGAGGTTCGGAGTGCAGAAGGGAGGCCGTTCCAGGAGGAGGGAGCTTGGAAAGAAAAAGAACGTTCGCCAAGAGTTCTGGCACGGAAACGGGGGATCTGCAGAACGTGAGTGTCAGAGGAGGAGCGAAGCAGTCTAGTGGGAGTATAAATCGATAGAAGATCAGAGAGATATGATGGGGCCAAACCATTCAGCGACTTGTAACATAATAGAGAGAGTTTATACTCAATGCGCTTTTCAACAGGGAGTCAGTGGAGAGATTGAAGCAAAGGAGAAACATGAGAGGTCCTCGGGCATTTCAGGACGAGGCGAGCAGCATTATTTTGGACTTTCTGCAATTTAATCAGGAGATTTTGTGGGCAGCCAGCAAGGAGAGAATTACAGTAATCAAGTCTTGAAAGAACAAAGGCAGAAATGAGGGTTTTGGTGGCTTCTGATTCAGACCAAGAGGACGTAAAACTACATTTTCTCTCTCACACTGCATACTGTTCGATCCCAATACAATCCGATTGTGACATTTGGAGGTATGATTCTTGTGAAATTTTACTGTCTAAATGAATCTGATGAAATCCTACTAGTTATGTTCACTATAATTCTTTTTATTCTCCCGTACACGAATCTGATGAATGTTCGTTATTTTTGAACCAGACTTTTTATTCGATGCATGTGTTGTGGTCTACTTGGGTATAGTGAGCGATAATAGTAGAATTATTTTTTTAAGACGAAAGTATTCCACGTGAATCATGACTCACAGCCATCAGTCACAATCGGATCGTATTGGGGTCAAATCGTATGCAGTGTGTATGGCCCTTAATTTCGTACAAATTATGCTCTTGATGGCTGGTTTGCTAATATATTTAAGTAAACAATGGACAGTGGGTGGAGGCCTCGTGCCTCCATACGGGGAGCTGGACGAGCCCCGCCCCCTTCCACGAGTCTCTCCCCGTGGGGATACCGGGGTGGGGATGGGGGGAGGGGCGGGGGTGTCGCAGAAATAGTTCACCCACCTTCTGGAAGTTCTGTGCTTGTAACTTCCTCTAATCTGCCACTCTCTTTTGACTCTGCCTTTTCCCTTTGCTTTCTTGTCCTGTACTATCTTTCTGACTTATTGGCGCATTCTCCAGCCTTTTGTTTTTAATCTTCCAAATAATAAGAAGATGAAAAAAATAAATAAATAATGTTTCTTATTTGAGCTTCTCTAGAAATCTGATTGTGTCGGCTCTACGCAGCGGGGAGACAAGTGAAAACTGAAAACCGGATACATGTGCACCTTACCTGTTATAGCCATATAGCCTGGAAACAACGTATGAACAGAACAAAACGAGCACCAATTAAACGCTGTTCCTGCGTTTATACAACATAAAAGACAATGTCATGACGTTGTTTCAAACTGACTTCTATGCGTGTGATATGGTACCGTTGGGAGTCAGTTCTGACACAGCCCAACAGTTGTCCAAATGAGCACGAAAAGAAAAGAATTCCAGCCTGGGTTACTTGTCTCGGGGTGAGTTTCACTAAGGGGACGCTATTCACGCGAATAACTGTTGCGCCAAAAGGGGTCTAAGACTTAGAAACACCAATAAAAATAATAACCTTAGCTAAGGTCAGATAACCTTTTAAGCTTACTCTTCACTTTCTGGAGAGAGAAAAAGAGTTGCTATCAAAAGGGAGATAAATCATACCTATCTATCAGTTTGTACAAAGATTTCGATTTCATTGACGTCTATTTGTGAGCAGAATATAAGAAAGTTTCCTCACTGACAGACATCGTCGCCTTGGCTAATTCAAAGGCTATGTTAGATCAACTGGCATAGGATTAACACCAAGGTTACATCAAAATGTTGCTATGCTATGCATAGTTATGCAGGGATCGTCTTTAGCCATGACAAGCTCCTAGCATAACATCGTCAGTCTCCAAAAATCACCCGAAGACGGAGTGTGGCTTAACCACGTGGCGGGGTAATAAAAAAACTGGTCACACACGTAATGTTCTCATCCCTAGCTGGTGCATTTGTGCCATAGTGTTCAAGTGCTTCGGCTGTTGGGATGATCCCTGGAGTCTTTAAGCCAGGGCATGTCAACAAACAACAAACTGGAAGACAGTTTCGGTGAACATGCACTGAACCACGCTGGGAATGGGTTAAAAGGCTAAGTCTTTAGGGAAGACTTTTAGTGTGTTAAATTTTGCTTTAGCCCACTTCTCTAGGGTGTGGGAGGTGAGCAACTTTCCCGGCCCCTTTTCATCTAATAAATTTATATTTGTGCCCGGGTTCTGGCTCGTATGATTGTAATGAAATACAAGTGGTTGATTTGCTCTAAATGGCAGACAGAGAGAAGTAGGTTTTTACATGAAAATTACAAGACTTCCACTCTCATCAGTCTGACCAAAGGGTTCAGAATTATTTGACACTTGTATTTTATTTACTCACAAAATCTGCATAAGATTATGCAACAATAATAATAAAGCAGCTCAATGGCGCCAAAACAAAATATGGATGAAAAAAACAATGAAATCCGAAAGGATTTACAAGACTTTTGTCTTTCTAGAAGGTTAGCCCCAAGCCGGAAGGGTCACTAATATTCTTAGGTGTCCTGGTTTCCAGTTATTGTTCTTTGGCACTGTCTTAGGGACTTAGCTGTGTTGAAGTTCCTCCGTAGGGATCGGCGAGTGCTGTGGTGACTTGGCTTGCTCTTCAGTTGAGAGTAGCTCCCAGTCGTTCCGGTTGCGGCGTCGCGGGATGGCACGGCTCAGGCGTGGTCTCCTAGTGGATTCTGGGTGCGGTGGCGTCTTTGCGGCGGCCCCGTCTTCTTGCTTGTGGGTCAGGGATTGAACTTCCTGACCACGATGCCCTGGAGTGGGGCTAATATGACTGGCTGGGAGAGGGGTTGATTCTGCAATGTTGCTCAGCCAGGTTTTGGTGGTCTTGTGAGAGAGAATGTTTAGGCCGTTTTTCTCTTTTCTCCCACTATTCAAATCTCCCTTTAATTTTAAACACCCGAGGGCCTATGATTGGGTTACTAGCCGTCAACAAATCAGGAGACGACAGTCAAATTATGCATATTATTACATCATCATCACATGCCTAAAATTCCTATCCTGCCTGACACGGCGTGTCAAGAGCGCGTGATCGGAAGGGAAATACGTGGATGAAAGAGATGCCGATTGTGGGTGTCACAAGCTAGAAGACAAGGGAAATAAACCAGGGATGAAACAGATAGCGCCTATAATCGGCGAACTGTTTGATGTCTCCAAATTGCAATTAACGTGGCGGCCCCGAATAAAGAAAGGGGAGGGGGGGGGGGGGGTATAGTAAGAAAGGGAGAAAGAAGAAGACTCCAGGGATCATCCCAAAGGCGGAAGCACTTGAACACTATGGTACAAGTGCATCAGCTACGGATGAGAACATTACGTGTGTGACCGGTTTTTTTTTTTATTACCCCACCTAATACTAATAATATTATGACAGTTATTTTCCTGGAAAAAAAAAAATGTTCAATGCCAAGTCATAAAAACTGTGTTCGTGAAATCTGTACAGTACCAAATTGTTTTCTTGTAGTATGTTTATACTATTTTTCTGATGTAGGTATATTCAAGACCAGATTGTGACAACTGTTTTTCTCTAAGCACGTTTAGGATTAAGTTCTCATCTGAGCTTATATACCATCGAATTAAATCAGACAAAAAAGTCCTCATTGTGTTATGACATTAACAGATAAGTATTAAAACGAAATAAACATCGATCCTAATTTAAAAACTATTTATAAACTGTATTAAGTACAATGTATGTGGGGCTCAATTTGGCAAGCATTTTCTACGAAACTTGATACAAGTGTTAACTGTTTTGTTGAATCCTGTGTGGAAAAAACCTATCTTCGGGACTTTCCTGGTATTGCAATACCTCCAGGATCCGTCCCAATATCTCTATTGTTATTAATGTTCCATATGTGCCTGTTCCAGGCACGATAGGACATTAAACGAACTTTCATTAATCCTGAATCCTGAGCCTATCACACTCCTCTGCGTGAAAAACAAAATTCAGCAGTAGTATCGTGACAACCCTCTGATGCCCCACTCCGTGTCAAGTGGGTGAAGACTAACAACCAGCAAGCCATGGTTGTGTATGCGCTATCGACCACAGTCTTCTCCAACTGTTAGCATTGTTTCTGCCCCTTTCATCAGGCTGACTATGGAAAGAGCCTTAGGCAATCACTGATATTCTGTGGACTCAGTATTGCCGGAGGTGTATTTAAGTCCGGGCGTAAGGCGTTCATAGGCCTGTGGGCGTCATTGCAGCTGGCCTGCGGAACCAACCTGGGGCCGTCTTGTGGGGGGGGGGTTGGGGGGGCCATGTTGGGATGCTATGCTGTACAACGCATGGGCTACTTTGCACTAACATAGCTTCGCTTTGGGGGCGTCGTATCTTAATAAGTGCTCTACCCAAGTTTGCAGAGCAGGTTTTGTCTTGCACAGCTTGAATGGAAGGCCTTCAACTGGGCATAAGCATAGGGCCCATGGCTTCGCAAGAGCTGGTCGTGGTCTGCTCTTGTGGCTGATGGAGGGCAGTGTGTGGGGTGGTGCCATGGCATCTCTGGGTCCTGTCAGGCCACGCGTTCGGGTGTTCTTGTTCATTGAGGTAACCCTCTGGTGAGC
>CM065703.1:29999411-30034411 GCA_017654935.2 Phymorhynchus buccinoides
AAGCACGTATTGACTACAAATTTCCACTCTATGTCATTCTTATTTCTCTGGAAATGCCCCTAGCTACATTTCTGACATTCTTTCTGTCTATACTCCATCAAGGCAAATTGCGGTCATCTTCAGATTCCAAAATTCTCTGTGTTCAAAGTACACGAACAAAAAAGTTTGGAGAGCGCTCCTTTTCCTTTTCTGCCCCATCAGCTTGGAACTCCTTACCACGCGAAATTCGCCATATCCAGTCCCTGCAATGTTACAAATCAGCTCTCAAGACCCACCTGTTCAAGCTACATCACAACCTTTAGGCCACATTACTTCTGGACTCTATTCTCAAACACACACACTCCCCTCCCCCCATATTAGTTACACTGTGTGTTGACTGCAATGTGTACGTCAGCTTTGGGGAGAGAGAGAGAGAGAGATGAGAGAGAGAGAGGAGAGACGAGAGAGAGGAGAGAGAGAAGAGAGAGAGAGAGAGACGAGAGAGAGCGAGAGAGAGAGAGAGAGTGCTGTGTGTGTGTGTTGATGCTCTTTTTTTTTTTTTTTTTTTTTGTTTCAAATGATTGTACTTTGTATTGTGTTTTTTGGGTTGGGGGAGTGGTGGTGATTGGTAACAGGTGGTGTGTGTTTGTGTGTGTGTGTGTGTGTGTGTTGTGTGTGTGTCATGTGTGTTTGTGTGGTGTGTGTGTGTGTGTGGTATGTCGCCGGTACGCTGCGTGTAGGTAGTGGGTGGGGTGTGTATGTGTATGCTTAATTGCATGTGCGTGAGCGATTATTTCGTGTTGTTGTTTAATTTGGTGCTTCTTAATTTTTGTTGTTGTTAAGCGCATAGAGTTCCACATTTGGTGGAGGAATACGCTATATACTATATGATTCACTATTATTATTATTATTATTATTAAAGCATCTCCATTATAAACAAACAAAGCATCTCCACTATGATCACGCCAAGAGAGTGGGTATGTAACCTGGGCCAAGCATCTCCACTATAAGCAAATGTGTGTGTGTGTGTGTGTGTGCGTGTGCGTGTGTGTGTGTGTGTGTGTGTGTGTGTGTGTGTGTGTCTGTCTGTTCGCCTTGTAACTCTTGAACCACACAACATAATCGCTTCAAGGTTTGTGTGGTGGTGTATCATGGTACACAGATGGTCCCCTAGAACAATTGTGGACTTGGTGACCTTGATCTTGACGTTTGACCTTGAAAACCGGGATTTCGTCTTAAGGCCATATCTTTCACACCATTGGACTTATAATGTTCAAACTTGGCATGAAGGTGTATTAGCTAATGGTTATTCTGAATATGGGGTATCAATCACGGTCACGGTCAAGGTCAAGAACGTTGGTAGACCTTGAAAGTGATAATGGTCTATAAATTGATGTTTTGCAAGGATATCTTGCAAAGCGTTTGACAGAATCACTTAAACATTTGCATGGTGATGTATTCCATAGAGTAGAAGACATCCAACATTGAATTATTAGCACACTAACCTTGATCTTGATGACAGAGTGCGAATGCAGACTAGAAGCGTTTGAGCATAAGTGCTTCCGGAGACTTCTTCGCATCTCGTACACAGAGCACAAGACAAATGAGTACTTCAGGCCAAAAATGAATACCCTCACAGGCAGACAAGAGCCACTCCTAGCAGTTGTTAAGCGTCGTAACCTTGCCTGGTATGGTCATGTGACACGTCACAACACTCTAGCCTAAACGATTCTCCAGGGCACCATCCAAGGAAAAACGCCGGCAAGGCAGACAAAGAAAGTCCTGGCTGGACAACATCAAAAGCTGGACCAACCGCAACACCAACACCCTCAAGTGGCTGACCTTGAAAACCGAACCATTTCCTTCTTTGCGCTATATATTTTTGTGTTCCAGCTGTATTTTGTAAACCAGTGGACATAATTGCTTCCCATTTTGTGTGGTAGTGTATCACAACGCAGGGATGGCTCCATACAAAATATACGTGTGGTGACCTTGACCTTGGAGTTTGACCTTGGAAACCAAAAGGATCAAGGTCCATGACAACTATAATCGGCTAAATGTATGTCCATGCTGTCTTTCTCTGTGTGTGTGTGTGTGTGTGTGCCCAAACCGTGTCTGCCTGTTCAGGCGATTGTACCCAAACCGTTGGCCATAGACCCCTATAACGGATAAGAAAACATATTCTTGATCAACATGTCACAACCTATTCAGATCCTGAATTTGGAACCGCCAGTGCAAACCTCCGCCAAGGAAGACTCACAAAACTGAAATTTGTCTTCTTTGTGCTTGTCAAGTTTGTCTAGGGTGCATGTGCTAGTTCGTTTTTGTGATGCAACAGATACTACGAGAACACACTCAGATCCCTCTCAAAGGCAAAAATACAAAACAAGTCATTAATTGTTTTATTCATTCACTCACACATTGAAATTCTCTGTAACTAATAGCCCATATTTCTGATCCCCTCAGTCTTCCCCAAAACCAAACCTAACCCACTAATGCATAGCCAGATGGGGCGGGGAGTGCAAATCACTTCATCACAAAAGAAGAAACTAGGTTCTCATCCGCACGCACTCACACACAACAACAGAAATAAACCGTAACTTTGCAGTCCTTTCGGTGGTCGTCGTGAACGGCAGTTGGAGTCCTATTGATGGCGATGTTCACATGCAGGCCCTCTGAGGCGTGCCCACAGGGAGAGAAGTAGGGCCCTGTGACATCATCCCTCCAGTCAGTGGAAGCCCCACTAGGTGTCCAGCAGGGAGAGAAGTAGGGCCCTGTGCCATCATCCCCCCGGTCAGTGGAAACCCCACTAGATGTCCAACGTCTTCTTCAGGGTGTGGTTCCGGGGTCAGGAAAAATTAAAAAGTAGGGCTTCAAATAAGCCCGTGATGACGAAAAGTAGAGGCAGACCCAACACTGCACTCCCTCCAGCAAGGGTGGTCACGAGAAGGGGTGGGGGAAAGTGTTCTCTCTGTTGCCCCGGTCCATCCAGAGCTTAAAGGAGACAAACAGCAACTCTACTTGTTCTCTAAACTTGAGCCAAGCTGCCCTCCGCAGTTACTGGTGCCACGCCCTATTGGAAGGTCATCATCTTTCTCGACGGTTCTTAAACACCCCCCATCGTCGTAGTCAGTGAAGATCTATGGCTTCACCAGAAAGACCGCAGCTTGCTTCCTCTCCTTTTGATATCCAAGCTCTGAATGAAAAAAATCGATTGGGCCAAGAAAAGAGAAGGAAGAGGATTTTAAAAAAACTCCACTACCCTCTCCCCGTTTATCACAGCAGCGTGCGAGAGCAAAACTAAAAACAAACAACTTGTCAAACAGGGAAAGGTAGAAGAAATGCCACACAATTTGTGACAGTCCTATATATTTCATGTCCGAGCTGTATCTCATGAACCAGTGGACTGAATGGCTTTAAGTTTTGTTTGGTGGTGTATCACAGTGCTGGAATGGTCCAATGGAAAAATATATAATGTGCTGACCTTGACCTTGAAGTTTGATCTTGAAACCTGAAATTTCTTCTTGATGACATATCTTTCATATCGTTGGACTTACAATGTTCAAACTTGGGACAGGGGTGGATTGACTAATGATGATTTGGAATATTGGGTACCGATGAAGGTCAAGGACAAGGAGGTGTCAGATTGGTGTTTGGGCCTTATCTTTCACATTTGTTTAGCTACAGGCTTCAAAGTTGGCAGGTTGGTAGACTGCCTCAAGGTAATGTGTGGTGCAAAGTATTGATTATCCTAATGACCTTGACCTTGACTTTTGAACTTCTCTTTTCTACCTGTGGCTGTAGTTTGGACACCATTGGGTTTATACCCTCGATATATTCTTGATCACCATGATCTAAGGAATGCAGTTGGAGACACTTAAAAAACACTTGACCGTGACCTATATATTTGACCTTGAAGCTGTTACATGATTATCGTCTGTTCGGATAAAAGTGCCAAGGGGCTCCGTAAACATGGACTACAGTGGGAGCATTTTAAGTGCTATTCTGGTAACTGCTAATCTAAAGACCTGTACTGGGGGAAAAGCTGTCTTGAAGCGAAGTGCGCGCATTGGGTAGCAAGCGCAGGGCGTCGCTGCTAGTGATAAAATAAAACCATTACCAATCTGAGTTTTGTATCTGTGGGTAGAAACTGTGCAAAACGTTAGAGCCGCCTCAGACTATGCGACCACTTTGGTCGTAGGAAAATTCAGCTATAATCTCTATTCTACTACTTGTGTCTGTCCCAGTTTTCCCTATCCCCCACGACTGTCTGAAGCGGGTTTGGGGTAAATGGAACACTCACCAATTCCCTACGACCTGGTTGTAGGGTTTCTTCCGACCAAATTGTTAACATTTGTAATTTCTACTGACTATATGAAAAGACAGAAACGACGTATTTCCCTACGACTCAATGGTTGGTGTGAGTGCGCCAGCCATTAGGAACAGCAATTCAAAGTGCTACAGATGAAAATGCAATTGGTTGGGTAGTTCTCTCTCTCTACCTCTCTCTTTCTCGTAATATTGTTTTGCACACATAATTATATTGCTTAGGAATTTGTGAGCTCGTATGATTTGTTTCCCCCGATAAATTGTGAGTGCGTAAAGGGCGTGCGTGTGGAAAAGGTGAGGTGGGTGGGGGTATGTTTGTCCATGCCTTGATTTTTTTTCTTCTCCCGGGATGCTATGTTATGAGTGTTCATGAGTGTCTATAGTGTGTATTTTAAAAAAAAGGGAAGGTGGGTGGGGGTTTGAAAGACCGGCTGGATTATTTTTATTTCTACTTTAAATTATGTTGAATAATTATTTTTTATGCTTCTTTTAAACTGTATTTTGAAATGGTGTCTATAATGTGTATGTGAAAAAAGGTGGTGGTGGTGGTGGGGATGAAGGGCGGGAGCATTTTGTCCCATGAGAAAAGGTAGCTCGTTAATAAAAGTAGCTCGCTACCTATGAGAGTCTGTATTTGAGGCATTTTGCGACATTGAGCATGAACTACAAATTTCACTTTTTTTCTAGGGTTAGGGTTAGGGTTAGGTAAATGGTTAAAGTAAAGAAAGAGTGAAATTTGTGGTTGTCGCAAATACAGACTCTCATAGTAGCGAACTACTTTTTTTTAACGTGCTACCTTTTTTCATACGACACATTTTGTATTCATTTATTTAGTTGTTTTTGTTTAAAAATATACTTCTTGATAATGTTTTTCTTCTTTATTGCTTCTCTCGTAATATTTGTAAAGCACTCTGAGGATGATGTTTTTTCCATCGAAGAGCGCTATAGAAGCTTTATTATTTATTTATTTATTATTATTATTAGTTCAGCTATGCTTCGATAAAGTTAAGACCAGATTTCATAGACTAAAATACGTCCTTTAAATGCTCTCAATCTTAATCTTTTATTGATGTATATTTAATTTGTTTTATAAATAATTTCGTATTTGAAATACTGCTCCTTCGACTGAGATTTATATTATTTGGATCATATTTCAACAAAATTAATGTCACAATGATTACAAAAGACATGGATGCAGAACCAAAACGCCGTAATTTCACAACTGTTTATGTAAAGCAGAAACTGACACAATAGAATATGAAAGGTTACAAGAGAAAAAAAAGTGTTGCAAACTTATTTCTGGTCCGTAACATAAGTCGGTTCTGATAAACGAAGAAATTACGATACAGGTACGAGAATCTCTGGAACTATTTGGACGGCAGCATAGCTTATTATACAGGACCAGGGCATTTCGGTTCATACTTTGCATGTTCCGTTTCATGTGCCTATATGACCGTATCAGAATTACAATTATTCCAAAGGGATGAATCTGGTAGATACAGTTACTTATGCGAGTTGGCCCACAGCTCCAAGACACAAGAACCAACACAGTCCACAAAGAAACCATGGCTTCACACTAACTCTTCAGAACTATGGGGTGGAAAAGGTGTTATGTTCTGTTCTGATGGTCATGTGACTCACACTTTCCTAGCATGTGACACCAGCAGTCATTGTTGGGGTGTAGCTGCAGGAAATGTCATTTCCTGTTCCACTGATCTGACGCCCCTTCCACCCATGTTCACGTGTGACAATGACGTAGATCACGTGCCTTACACACTGGTGTGTGACCATCGCCATGACTGCCGTGACAACAGTGATGAAGACTTCTGTGTGTTCAGGACCTGTGATTTCAGAATCCATTTCCAGTGCAGGAACAAAATGGTACCGTACCCTTTGTATCTGCATTGTTGTCTCTACCTCTGTCTCTCAGCCTTTCAGACGAACGCAGTTTTGTTGAGTAATATGGGAGCACCTTCTGGTAGAAGCTCTGAGATGTCTGTAAGGGCATTCTTGACATAGTATCATAATTTCTGTGATCGGGTTGTGGATGTATAAGAAAATAATAGTTATTAATGACTATTCTGACATTAAAGCTATTGAATCTGTGAGACAGCATTTCCGGTTTGTTCTTAATTTCCCATTAACCCACCTCTCTTCAACCAAAAATATATTTATTAATATATTATAAAAGACCTATCTGTTTAGTGAAGAGTATTGTAAGATGCTTTGTAAGGGTGGGGGCTGCTGTTTATCCTTTTTTCGGTTTCTATTTTACAGGTAAGTGTGGAATTGTGCCTTACCATAAAAAAGTAAAATGACAGTGATCCGAAAGAAGATAAGAATAATAGGGAAGACTTTGGAAAGTGTAAAGTAAAAATCATATATACAAGCGCAACACCGAGTACCGGTAACGCCTAGTAACGGTAACGCCAAGTACTGGTAACGCTGAGTACAGCAAATTTGAAGTGATTCGGTTAAGAAACGGCGGAGTTATAAGGCCCCGTTTCCGTTGGGCGCTGCTCTGAGAGTGACGCGCTCGCCCTAGTAATGGCAACGCCTAGTAATGGTAACGCCAAGTACTGGTAACGCTGAGTACAGAAAAGGCCCCGTTTCCTGTTGGCGCTGCTCTGAGAGTGATGCGCTCTATCGATTCTCTTCAAATTTGCGGCCAGTCTTTGCCCCGGCCACAGCAAGCCTGACAGCAAATTTGAAGTGATTCGGTTAAGAAACGGCGGAGTTATAAGGCCCTGTTTCCCATTGGTGCTGCTCTGAGAGTGACGCGTGTTCCCGAGTAACGGTAATGCCTAGTATCAGAGTAAGGCCAAGTACTGGTAATGCTGAGTACAGCAAATTAGAAGTGATTCGGTTAAAAAACGGCAGAGTTATAAGGCCCCATTTCCCGTTGGTGCTGCTCTGAGAGTGACGCGCTCTTCTGATTCTCTTCAAATTTGCTGCCAGGCTTTGCCCCGGCCACAGCAAGCCTGACAGCAAATTTGAAGCGATTCGGTTAAGGAACGGCGGAGTTATAAGGCCCATTTCCCGTTGGCGCTGCTCTGAGAGTGACGCGCTCTCCCGATTCTCTTCAAATTTGCTGCCAGGCTTTGCCCCGACCACAGCAAGCCTGACAGCAAATTTGAAGCAATTCGGTCGAAAGACCCGTTTTGTGTTTTCAGACAGACAGACAGACACACACACACATACACACTTGCCTTGTTATTATATGACTAAAGATCCCACGTTACACACCTAACAGATTGTTAAAAGTCGAGTAACAAAGTAAAAACATTATGCATTGAACATGTAGCCTACATAATCAGTACATCTCATAGCCCTACAAGAGACAGGGACAGAAAGAGAGAGAGGGAGAGAGAGAGAGAGAGAGAGAGAGAGAGAGAGAGAGAGAGAGAGAGAGAGAGAGAGAGAGAGAGAGAGAGAGAGACAGACAGACAGACAGACAGACAGACAAAGACACACACACACAGAGACAGACAGACAGAGAGACATAGACAGAGAGCAAAGAGGACAACTGCTGTTCCGGTTGGATGAATGAAAATTTGTTTAACGTCCTCCGCCCCGGAGCAGGCACAGAGAGAGGCAGACAGAGAGAGAGAGAGAGAGAGAGAGAGAGAGAGAGAGAGAGAGAGAGAGAGAGAGAGAGAGAGAGAGAGAAGAGAAGAGAGAGACAGACAGAGAGAGAGACACATAGACATACAGAGACAGGAGACACAGAGAGAGAGACAGACAGACAAAGACAGAGAGAGACAGACAGAGAGAGAGACAGACAGACAGACAGAGAGACATAGGCCCTACAGACAAAGACAGAGAGAGAGAGAGACAGAAAGTGAGAGAAATACACAGATAGACAAGCATACACAGAGAGCGCCACGACGCGTGCCGGGTCCAGTATGTATGTCGCTGGTCTAACTTCACATTGTCTAACCTGCTATCTGCTGGCTCGCACGAGCTCTATTATCCCCAACGTCAGAGAGAGAGAGAGAGAGAGAGAGAGAGAGAGAATAGTGCGATAGTATGCTTCGCTACAGTACATTCTCACTGACGTAATGTCCGCTGTGCAACCGTGTTCTTGCTGGTGGGTATTTTTGTGTGTGTATAATGTTGAAATTAGTGTACGTTTGGGGTCCACACAAATGTAAATCGGGTCATAGCGCGCGCGTTTATGAACGGATACTCTTGACATGTTGCACCAAGATAGTCACTATCTCCGGTCATGCATGTGCCAAATTTGAAGTCAATGTCTGGTCTGGTTACGCCGCAGTTGATGAAACGGTTAAGCGGCGTATATTGCGCGCGTTTCTAAATCAATTCGCTTCCGGTTTGGCACATCTATAATCACTGTCCCCGGTCATCTACCTTCCAAATTCGAAGGCAATCTGTCCAGAAATACTGGAGATACGGTCGCCGAGAGGCCGGCGGATACGCGTTTCACGCATTTGCCAAACCGCGCAAATGACACCGCCGCCTCGGTTGCCGTTGCCATCGCCCCGTTAGGGTTCATAGCAAATTTGAAGCGATTCGGTAGAAAAACGGTGGAGTTAAAAGGCCCGTTTTGTGTTTCAGACACACGGACACTTGCCTTTTTATTATATGATATAAATAAGGTTCTCATGCTAGAGCATCACGTTTGTATTTCATCAGCGCTTTTGACCCAAAATTGTAGCTACTATTATAGTGCGATACATATGATCTACACTGTTGTCTGTTTCTCTCCCTGTGTCTCTGACGGACGCAACAGTGTGTGCCACAGAATAAGACGTGCGATGAATTCCCTGACTGCAGTGATAACAGTGATGAAGTGATACAGTGCCTTGGTGGGCAAAAGAAATACCAGTGGCTTGACACGTTCCCTGCTGTGGTCGACTTTGATGGCAATGGAAGAGTGATAATGCACAACACTTCTATGTGGCCTGTCTGCCCAGACACTCATTTTCAGTGTGCAGAGGACGGCTTTTGCCTGCCCGTCTTTGTGTGGTGCAACACCGTCCATGACTGTCCCCAGCATGAAGACGAAGAGCACTGTGACCGATACACTTGTCCAGGATTGTACCGTTGTCGGGCATCCAGTGTGTGCCTCCTTCCCCAACACGTGTGTGACGGCATGTACCAGTGTCCCCAGCGAGATGACGAGTTGTTGTGTGATGGTACGTGCCCTGAGCAATGCACGTGCTACAGCCAGGCTTTATTCTGCAACAGTTACATTTCTCCATCATCTTATCCAGATCTTCGCTTTTTGGACACCAGTGACAGTGGTTTGCAATATGCTGACGTCTCCAAGAATACACTGCTTATTTTCCTCAGGCTGGCAAGATGTGATCTAGTGAATCTAACACTGGTCCATTTTCCCAATCTGCACAACTTAGACCTGAGTGAGAACCATCTGACATCCATCACTGATCAACATTTGAGTCTTCTTCCCCAACTGCATCATCTGACTCTCTCTGACAATCCACTGACCACACTTATCCAGCACACTCTGGGGTCTCCTTACCTACACCATCATCTGCAGTGGCTGGATGTGTCTCGCGTCATTCTGGAGGAGCTGGATGTACCTATGCTAAACATCTTTCCGAACATGCGCACTCTTAATCTGACTGACTGTGGTGTTGATCACATTCTGTCTGAAGGCAACTATTCTCTGAAGAATCTCCGTGTGTTGGATGCACGTGGTTGCCCCATGACCTCTTTTCCTGCCACTATACTTCAAGGGTTGATTCATCTACAGACTGTGTTCGCTGACAATTACAAGCTGTGCTGTGAGGCCATTCTTCCAACGACTTTCATTTCAGACCAATGTCATGCTCCTCCTGATGACATATCTTCGTGTACAATGTTGTTGAAATCTGGCATATTCCGGAAACTTAATGCGGTTTACACCATATTGACAATTTGCTCAAACATTGTATGGTTTTCCATTCAATTTATTACAAATGTACGGAAAGGTCTGAGGCACGTTGATATTTTTGTTATAAATTTGTGTTTGTCCAACGTTTTGATGGGAATGTATCTGGCTATAATAGGAGTGGCAGACCACGTATTTCAGGGTACCTACTTATGGAATGACATCACGTGGAAACAGAGCATTGCATGTCAGACAGCAGGCTTTTTGTCACTGTTGTCCAGTGAAGTGTCAGCCTTCATCATCTGTCTCATCACTTTGGATCGATTGTTGGTTCTATGGTTCCCCTTCAGCCAGCTCCACTTTCACAGAATCAGCGCTGCGATGACGTGTGCTGGGATATGGACTGCTGGACTGATTCTGGCCGCTGTCCCTTTATTACTGCCCATGACGTCACGCTGGCGGTTTTATGGCCAGAACGCAATATGCACGCCACTACCATTCAACGAAATGGAGTTCACCAATCAGCCACCTGTCTTCCACTTAGTCATTTTCCCAAACTTTCTTTTATTCGCGCTGGTAGCAGTGGGGCAGGTGGCTATCAACAGATCGATTCGGAAGAATCAGTGGTCTGACAGTGGCGACTTCAACAACCGCAGTACCAAGCCAGACCATGCTTTAGCTTTTCATCCAACGAGTATCGCCGTGTCAAAGTGTCTGTGTTGGTTCGCTATCTGTTCTCCGGGCCTGTTGGCCTCCAGTGGCCTCCACGCTGTGGCCAGAGAAACGAGCGTGGCCATGGCCATTTTGGTCATGCCCCTCAACTCTGCTGTCGATCCTTTTCTGTACTCGCTCAGTGTGAGGGTCGAGCGAAACCGTGTAAAAAGACATCAGCGCTTAGTAAAGAAGGTTCTGTTAAGACAAACACAGACCGAAGTTGTAGAAGATAACCTCGCTTTAGCGGACAAGTGCACGAGGGAAGAAGCGCGGGAGATCGTCTGTCACTGGGTCGGTCAGGGAACTGTGCAGCTCTGCGGCTCTGCAAAAGGCAGTCACTAACTTTAATTGTGAAGTGCAGTGGACGGTTCTGATGGAGTTGTCGCCCTAAGCCATTGACATCAGTTGGCGTTTCATTTAGGGGCTTGTTAATTTCTTGTATGGCAGCACGAAACCCTCTCTCTCTCTCTCTCTCTCTCTCTCTCTCTCTCTCTCTCTCTCTCTCTCTCTCTCTCTCTCTCTCTCTCTCTCTCTCTCTCTCTCTCTCTGTGTCTCGCTCTCTCTCTTTTTTTCTCATCTAATCGGGCGAAACCGTGTACCAAGACATCAGCGCTTAGTAAAGAAGGTTCTGTTAAGACAAACACAGACCGAAGCTGTAGTAGATGAAAAAAAGTATGTATACTTACTCTATTATCCTCAGAAAATAAAAGTTATTCATTCATTCATTCATTCATTTTGTTTGATTATGCGCAGCAGAAATGTATTTTTACCACGGGCGTTCAAATTTTGCCTGATGCTTAGTGATACAGGGAATTAATGTATTCTGAGAGAGTGATCTCCATTTGGACAGCAAGAAGCGCGCATTGTCTTTTTTGTATTATCCTCTGTGTTTCATTTTCAGCCCAGGTAGGCTAACACAATGCTTGTCTTCAAAGATTCGCGATCCAGACCAAACCATTATGCGTGTTTTGTAATGTCTTTTATGAGTGTGTGTGTGTGTGTGTGTGTGTGTGTGTGTGTGTGTGTGTGTGTGTGCGTGTGTGTGTGCGTGTGTGTGTGCGTGTGCGTGTGTGTGTGTGTGTGTGTGTGTGTGTGTGTGCGTGTGCGTGCGTGTGTGCGTGTGTGTGTGTGTGCGTGTGTGCGTGTGTGCGTGTGTGTTGTGTGTGTGAGTGTGTGCATGTGGGGAGGGGTGGGGGAAAGCGTGTGTGTGTGCGTGTGTTCCCTCTGTGTGTGTGCGTGCGTACGCGCGCGCACGTGTGTGCATGCGTATGCGTACATGCGTGTGTGTGTGTGTGTGAATGCGTGCGTGCGTGTGTATATGCATGTATGTGCAGTGGCGTAGGAACGTTTTCAGGCCGGGGGGCGGGGGGCAGGATTGCCAACAAACTGGGCGAGGGGATGGAGGAGCGCAAGCGCACCGACAAAGTGAATGGACTAGTTAAGTTGCACGTCTTAGTAAATGCTACAAAACCACTTTATAAGTGTTATTTTTAAACACAATCATAATCAACAATAAAAAAAATGTATGAATGAAGGAAAACGTGATGTGAATTGCAAAGAGACAACAAAAAGACATAAAAAAAATACAACCATGTTTGGGTGCGGATCAACCAGTTATGGAAGAGGGGGGTGGATAGTTTCAAGTGGTCTGTTGGGGTGAGGGGTACGTGAGGGGTCAGAAACCGATGCTAATTTGAATGTAAAAGATGCAATCAAGGCTTCTCGTGAGAGAATAATCTAAAACAATGGGACTACATTTCTCCCTCTTTTTCTTTCATTTCCATTTGTATCATTTTTTCTGAGGGGTGGAACCCCTGGTACCCTTCTTAACTCCATATTAAGTAGTACACAAGTCCAAAGGCTTGTAACAATATAACCATGAGGTCTATGCATCAAAGAAAAGGAAAAGAAACATATCTGAACCATCTAAAGATCGTATCACATTGAAGCAAGTCTGTGGTGATGATTGAGTTTAAGAAAAGCCCAAACCATAAAAGAACAAACTTACCAAACTTATTCCTATCTATAAGCAAGACGTGTACTTTACTACTTATAGGGTAGGTCTAGCTCAGACAATATGTCATGGTAAATTGGACACATCATTATTGGAAATCAAACCAAGCCATGCTACTGTCAAATAGTGTGATAAAAAGTCAGTTATAATCGATGATACTTGTTCAAATCAAATAAATCGTGATCACTATCATCCAAATAATAAAACAAAGCAAACACAATTCTACCAAATATGTAAAACTTCAAAACGTGAGTTTCAGTCAGTCCTGTCTGACTAGCAATGACTTCCAGATGCAAAGGAGGCAATTAGTATTCTGTAGGACTGAGCATAGTGTTAAATGTAAAGAAGCATTGCCCCAAATATCCCCACTCTCCTCGACAAAGAGATGTTAGACAGCTGGTGCTGGGGAAGGTCCCCAGAGGCCAGATAATCCATTTGTGATGCAGTACTAGCAAGAGCCAGTGCAAATGCCTCCGAGTTTGGGATTCATGGGATTCAATACCATTCACAAAAGATTAACAATTTACCGTGATTTGCCATCTCAAGTTTAAAAATGCGACATAGAATATGGATCAAAGGTAAACCTACCTTTGAGAACAACGAAGAAACCCCTAAAACCGGGCTGAACCATGCAGGCCCTCAGCTCTAATGAACGTTTTCAATTTCAATCACATTAATGCAACTTAAGTTTGGATTTTGTGTGTCATCTGTACTTTTTCATCTTCAAGGGTGTGGAAGTGGTGGGATGGTGTAGAACGTAATGGGAGGTGACAGAAGCAGAATTGGGGTTCAACTGATTTTGTTTTAAAATACAAGTCACAGGTGGCATATGAGGAAGGGGGAGGGGCAGAAGATATGGATAAGAGGACGGTATTTGATAGGTCACGTACTTATACATTTAAGAACGACCATAATTTCAACATCAGAATTTTAAAGAAATCGATGTAAATTATTGTATTAAAAAATTGAGCCTTTGAATTCCCCCTCCTCTCTCTCTCTCTCTCTCTCTCTCTCTCTCTCTCTCTCTCTCTCTCTCTCTCTCTCTCTCTCTCTCACAATCTCTCTCTCTCTCTCTCTCTCGTCTCGTTCTCTCGTCTCTCTCTCTCTCTCTCTCTCTCTCTCTCTCTCTCTCTCTCTCTCTCTCTCTCTCTCTCACACACACACACAATTCGTTCGTTCGTTCTTTCTTCCGTTCTCTCTCTCTCTCTCTCTCTCTCTCTCTCTCTCTCTCTCTCTCTCTCTCTCTCTCTCTCTCTCTCGTCCCCCTTCTCCCCCCCCCCACCTACCCACCCATTCTTTTCTCTACTACATACACTCCACAGACCAGTATCCCCCCCTACCCCCCTACCCCCCTCCCCCGAAAAAAAATGCCGCTAAGCATCCACAACTACAGCCCGGCAGGCCAATGCCACGCAGATAAACACAAGGTAGAACTCAAAGAACAAGAGCGCCGGCAGACTAATAAACGATTTTTCGGAAAAAAAACTAGGGGAGAGCACTTCGTGAAAATTAAAGTTGTTTATCTCCATTACTCGGTCAAATGCCATAGCAACAATGCAACAATGGCGTCGAAGCTTGAAACCGCAGGATGCGAGTCAGCGACTTGCACACATTTAAAAAAAAGAAAAAATAGGAGTGGCCAGTGACAAACTGATAAAACTTGCAAAATGTGACGTAAAAATATAAATGACATAATTTTTTAGAATGACGCACGGTGTTCTAAGTGTTGTATGTCTGCTCAAACACACGAGTCGATAGGCTACGAGAGCTGAAGGTAGAGTGACTTCCCCTGTTTGACCGATTGAATGAGGCAAGATCACTCCCACACACCATGAAATTACTCCCCTTAATTATTTCGGAACAATTCCTATTAAGGTCTCAACACACGTGGACATTATTCACACTTTCCCCATGGCAACACAGCGATAGCCAGCCTTAAAGGAGCACACTGGCGGATGATTTTTAAAAAATAAGAAACACGTCGAGATCACCAGGAAAACACCCTTTACAAAGAGATCGCAACACTCACTTTGCTCGGGTTTCCTAGAAATCAAACCGTCAAATCGGCGATTCTTCCTTGGCGGAGCTGCTGGAAGTCAAATTCTTTCACTGAAAGAGAAGGCGTGTGCTGTCTTTTTTCTAATGGCCGCCTGAGTTTGGACCAAATCGTTTGCACGAAATGTTCGCAATACAAGCCTTTAAAAAAAAAGTATACAGTTTATCTAAAGGAGTTTCGCTCACAACAAAGGAAATAGCTCCTTTTGTTTGCTGCACTACAAAAAAAGAAAAAGCTTCAACCACAATGGGATTGGCCTCCACCCACCCCATCCAAAATGGCGTCTCTCTCCGGCATCTCCGCCAAGGAGGAATCGCCGTTTTGACTGTTTGATTTCTATGAAACCAGAGACAAAGTGAGTGTTCCGATCCTTGAAAAGGCTGTCTTTCTGGTGATCTCGACGTGTTGCTTGCAAAAACCCATCCGTCAGGGTCCACCTTTAAGATCACTTGCACTGTGTTTGCCATTGGGAATGAGCGACAAAATGCTCACGTGTACAGAGACCTTCGCAGCAGCACCATTTGTCACTGCATGCTCCACAAAATAAGTTTGAATCTGTACCGACTGTGACACACACAGTGACAGAGTGGGTGAGAGAGGGGAGGGGGAGGGAGAAGGTTGGGGAGGAGTGGGGATAGTGAAGAGGGCAGGGTGAGGGGCGTAAATTAAACTACCGAACCGAACCGATCTACAAAGAGTAACGCTTGTTACGTCCAGATTCTGCCCACATGTTTTTAAAGAGGTAACGCTCGTTACAACACCCCCCTCCCCCCTCCTTACCCTACCGCCACCCCCGTATTTCATAGAAAACGAAACGATAAATTTAATAATCAACATCGTCAAAAAAAATGCAATCGGAATACAGTGACCTGCATAGTCTATGCACACATGATATACAACGCATACTGGTGGGCACAAAATGGTCGTATCGGAACTCGGATATGCACAATGTTAATTAACCGTGACTGCATACGCACATACACCTAAATTACACATGCAAGCACAAATACAAAATAATACATAATTGCTCACGACCTGTCACCGAAGGCCCCGACAAGGGAAAATTGAGGGAGGGGGGGGGGGGGGGGGGGGGGAATGGAAGAATTGCTGTTTTATGTTTTGGGTTGTGCCCCAAGTGTATGAAATAAACCATTTGCCTTGCCATTTGCCTTGCCTTGCCTGTATGTTACTGCACTGCGACGAACTGAAAAGTGGCGAGCTTACGATTTGAAATGGCAAGGAGTGAACAGGTGCGATTTGCACGTGCTGACAAACAACCAATGACATAGCGGGTATTCTTTTCTTTTCTTTTTTTCTTTTGTTTTGTTTTGTTGTTTGGAACGAGGAACGCGCGAGCTTTTGACATCACCCTAAAATTCATTTAATAAATTCTTCATCAACATCGTCAAGATTGATGATGATCATTATTATTGAGATGTATATACACAGGGGCAATGATGGTTACATGGCATAGCTTGGTAAAGGTAAAGCTGTGCCACTACCCATAGTTTACCAATATTCATTATGTGGTACAGCTCGTTAAGCCCCGTATTTCACAGAGAATGAAAGGATACATAATCAATAATGTTACCAATATTCATGATCATCATCATCATCATTATTGAGCGTTAATGCATCTGTGGAAGCAACGCTTGCTACATTACAATAGTCGACCAACATTCATGAATGGGTACAGCTTGTTACACCTCTGTAGTTAATAAGAAATGAAAGGATAAATCATCAAGATTCATACAACATGATCATCATTTGGAGCATTGCATCTGCTAGCACCATACAGGGGCAACGCTCTTTATATCTACATTTTGTTTTATTAAAGACCCACTGACCCACCACGATTAAGTCCCTTGGTTTTTTTGCTAGGTAGATGTGACCCACATACAAATGCTCCCAACTTAAATTGAGTCTGCTCTTTAATATGATGTTTCGTTTTCAATTGGGGGTGGGGGGGGGGGGGCATTTGTCTGGGAGTCAAACCTGGTCAAAACAAGATTTCTTACCAGTTATAAGAGGGAAAACACGTGAACCCCCGTGATTTTGACACGTGATCTGGTGGGTCTTTGAAGACCCCGCACGGGTTAATTCTACCTTCGCTCATTTCGAACATGATCAAAACGCACGTGGGGACGTGGTGGAAAAGGAAACTTGGTGGGAGTGTATAAGTGAGAACGGGTACAACGTAACGGTAACGTAGTGAGAGCGGGCTGAACGTAGCGGCAACGCAGGGCCCGCGCGCTGGTTGTTTCGGAAAGGATTGACATGTGGCTCGGATTGGCAGCAAGGACATGGCACGAGTGGCAGGAACATCGTACCAGCGTGGACGGTCTTCTATATCGCGGCTGCAACGTGGTACAGGCGTCGTGTGGTCGTAGAGGGAACGTGGCAAGAGCGTAGCCAGGACGTATGGAGTGTGGTGTGCGCGTAGTGATAACGTGGAAAAGGGTAACACATTTCTCGAGTTTTGCTCTTTTGCCCGTACTGAGAACGTCGCATTCAGCGCGGTTGCGATCATCACACTTGAGGAGATTTGACTCAGTTCACCAAAACCTCGCCACGTCGGAGGTGTAGAGTGACAGCGACACAGTGGTAGCGCGTTCGCCTCGTGTCAAGTAAACCCGAGTTCGAACCTGGGTACAGGGGATTTCCCCCCCCCCTCATTTTGCACTAGGCCTTACGGTCTGAACGTGAAGTCTTTCGGATGAGACGATGAACCGAGGTCCAGTGTGCCCATGCACTTAGTACACGTTAAACCCAGTGGCAATGAAAAAGTTGTCATTTGTTCAAAATTTGCAAACCCTCCCCCCCTTTCCTTCCTCATCAGTCACACACAAGTCGCATGCAACCCGAATTTCACAGAGACGCCTCTGTGACTATAAAGTACCTAATACCACGTCCTTTATAAATTAATGTTAGCGCGCAGTGAGGTGGTAGTGGGTACTTCATCATGTGTTATGGGGGCCTTGGTTCGTCAGTTGACTGTTCTGTTCTAGGCAAGGCAAGGCAAGAAATTTATTTCATACCCCATTTGGGCACAGAAATATAAAAACATACACACACATAAATAAATTTCCAAGAATCAACCCAAGAGTGATGTCCAAAATCATTTCAAAGATAACCCATACCATAATATTACAAATAATGTAATGTATTACTAAATTAAAAACTAAATGGGAAAAAGACATGATTAATAGCATTTATCTGAAAGAACCGTTAACAACTGTAATGAAGTGCTTTAGTTTGAGTAATATTTTCTTATTTTTTGTAGAGAACAAAGCTTTGAATTTATAAGCATTAGGGCGAGTAAAAAAATACTTAGGGAGGTACCTTCTCCTGTCAGTGTCAAAGAAAGGACAAACAAACAAGCAGTGAAACTCATCTGCCACATCATGTACATTACATTTTTCACAAATTCTTTCATGTCTGGGTGTACCAGTATAACGCAACGTGTTCACAGGCAAGTTATTGTTAGTAGTTCTGAATTTTAACACAGTAATCATATAGCTATATCAAGACTAAGTAATATGGGTCAACACAAAAAGACGTTTTAAACATTCTGTAGTTTAAATATAATTCGTCATTATCTACATGCATATACCAAGATTGTAAAAAGGTGTCTTTTAAGCATCTTTTCACCTTCTCCTTGAACCACAATGGATTTGCATCAAGAAAGTTTTGATTCAACCAAAAACTACTCAAGCCAGTTTCATTTAGTAGTGTATGGATATATTTGATGTATCTGTTTTCATAAACATTTGACTCGTACATTGAACTGATAATTTTTCTGTCTGGTGGTTTGTTACAAGGTTAAACCAAAATGATAGCATTCTACATTTAACAGTTACACCAACAGGGAATTTACCCGTTTCCCCAAAAATCATGAGAGAAGGAGTCGACTGTCTTACTTTCAGAACCAACTTGTAAAATCTTAACTGCAGTCTCTGAATAATATCATTCACATCAAAGCCCCAAATTTCACAACCATATGTAAGGATAGGAAGTACAGTTTTATCAAATAGGTCATTGTTAGATCTGCAGGAAGCATCAATAATTTAGCTTTCCTCAACAAAGCAAACATGGCTCGGATCACGTTGTGCGACATTCATTTTGTTATTATAATTTAACTTTAACCCTAAGTACATAAAGTTCTGAACAACCTCTAATTTTTCAGTCGCTATAAGAAAGTCGGGAAAACGTCTATGCTGCTACACATTGTGGACCCACCCCTATTTTAAAACACGCGAATTCTATTTCCAGCTAGCACAGCTAGTCTAAGCCAAGTGTCCAACGTGACTTTGCATCTTCTCAATGTTTGCGCCTTATGGCTAAAGATGGCTCAACGGAAGTATAAAAATATTGTTTGCACACAAACATGGTGGCGGCAAAAGTCGATGATAGTGTGTGTCTTGTGGGTTCACCTGTCCTGTGTTCCTTTAACAAAGTGTGGCAAGGGAGAGAAGAAATGTTTAAAAAAAGGACGGACAATATGGAACTTTGTTTGAAAAGGGGTATTAACGGGGACTATCAACAGGAACAAGAATGCAACATTACTCGTGGTCATATTCATACCGCAGTATGAAAACGTCGAAGAGAATGACATTTTTGTCTCTTTCACGTTCTTCCTTTACTGGTGTGGTAGTTGGGTCACCACAAAAGTCATGGCTGTTATGGTGGTGTGGTTATTGTCTGTCTGTTGTGCTGACCCATCAAAAGTCCTGGCTGTTATTGTGGTGTGGTCATTGTCTGTGTGTTGTGGTGATCCATCTCCCACAATAGTCCTGGCTGTTATTGAAGTGTGTGTGTGTGTGTGTGTGTGTGTGTGTGTGTGTGTGTGTGTGTGTGTGTGTGTGTGTGTGTGTGTGTGTGTGTGTGTGTGTGTTGACCCATCTCCCACACTAGTCCTGGCTGTTATAGTAGTGTGGTTATTGTCTGGTCTCCCACAATAGTTCTGGCTGTTATAGTAGTGTGGTTATTGTCTGTGACCCATCTCCCACAATAGTCCTGGCTGTTATAGTAGTGTGGTTATTGTCTGTGACCCATCACCCACAATAGTCCTGGCTGTAATAGTGGTGTGGTTATTGTCTGTGTGTGTGATGACCCATCTCCCACACTAGTTCTGGCTGTTATAGTAGTGTGGTTATTGTCTGTGACCCATCTCCCACAATAGTCCTGGCTGTTATAGTAGTGTGGTTATTGTCTGTGACCCATCTCCCACAATAGTCCTGGCTGTTATAGTGGTGTGGTTATTGTCTGTGTGTGTGATGACCCATCTCCCACACTAGTTCTGGCTGTTATAGTAGTGTGGTTATTGTCTGTGACCCATCTCCCACAATAGTCCTGGCTGTTATAGTAGTGTGGTTATTGTCTTTTGTGTGTGACCCATCTCCCACACTAGTCCTGGCTGTTATAGTAGTGTGGTTATTGTCTGTGACCCATCTCCCACAATAGTCCTGGCTGTTATAGTAGTGTGGTTATTGTCTGTGACCCATCTCCCACAATAGTCCTGGCTGTTATAGTACTGTGACCCATCTCCCACACTAGTCCTGGCTGTTATAGTAGTGTGGTTATTGTCTGTGACCCATCTCCCACAATAGTCCTGGCTGTTATAGTAGTGTGGTTATTGTCTGTGACCCATCTCCCACAATAGTCCTGGCTGTTATAGTAGTGTGGTTATTGTCTGTGACCCATCTCCCACACTAGTCCTGGCTGTTATAGTAGTGTGGTTATTGTCTTTTGTGGTGACCCATCTCCCACACTAGTCCTGGCTGTTATAGTAGTGTGGTTATTGTCTTTTGTGGTGACCCATCTCCCACACTAGTCCTGGCTGTTATTGTGGTGTGGTCATTGTGTGTTGTGGTGACCCATCTCCCACACTAGTTCTGGCTGTTATTGTGGAGTGGTTATTGTCTGTGTGTGTGATGACCCATCTCCTACAAACATCCTGGCTGTTATTGTGGTGTGGTTATTGTGTGTTATGGTGACCCATCTCCCACACTAGTTCTGGCTGTTATTGTGGAGTGGTTATTGTCTGTGTGTGTGATGACCCATCTCCTACAAACATCCTGGCTGTTATTGTGGAGTGGTTATTGTCTGTGTGTGTGATGACCCATCTCCTACAAACATCCTGGCTGTTATTGTGGTGTGGTTATTGTGTGTTATGGTGACCCATCTCCCACACTAGTTCTGGCTGTTATTGTGGAGTGGTTATTGTCTGTGTGTGTGATGACCCATCTCCTACAAACATCCTGATAAGACCATACAGTAACTTTCAAACTGACTTATGTAACATGAAGAGTTAAACAAGTGTGTCTTAATTTATAAATGGCTAACAACAAAAATATAATAACACAATTTAAGCCAACAATTAATTAGTAACTCAAAGAAAAATACCAACAGGACTTATGTGCAGGATTTCTGAAAAACGTTTAAGGAGATTAAAGTTGTTTAATATTTTGTCAATGGTTAAAGGCGTTTGATGGTTCAGCAATTCACCATCAGTTTTGTTGATTTGTTCTTTAATTCTAGGACAATATAGGAGCAAATGATTTATAGATATTTGATTTCCACATATGCAGTTAACATCTTTAGAAAATTTTGTTTTAAAAGCATTTAAACGAAGTTTAAGCATCAAAGATACGATTTGTCTTAAACTTGTATCTTTGAGCTGTTTTAAAATTAAGTAGGAATTCATTGTACTTGAGCCTTTTATACAATAGCGTGAATATTGACTGTCTGAAGTCATTAACATGCTGTCAAAATTTTCTTTGGTTAATTTTTCAATATGTTTATTGTTTATATGCAGATCTGTGTGTGTGTGTGTGTGTGTGTGTGTGTGTGTGTGTGTGTGTGTGTGTGTGTGTGTGTGTGTGTGTGTGTGTGTGTGTGTGTGTGTGTGTGTACCCATCTCCCACAATAATCATGGCTGTTATAGTAGTGTGGTTATTGTCTTTTGTGGTGACCCATCTCCCACACTAGTCCTGGCTGTTATAGTAGTGTGGTTATTGTCTGTGACCCATCTCCCACACTAGTCCTGGCTGTTATAGTAGTGTGGTTATTGTCTGTGACCCATCTCCCACACTAGTCCTGGCTGTTATAGTAGTGTGGTTATTGTCTTTTGTGTTGACCCATCTCCCACACTAGTCCTGGCTGTTATTGTAGTGTGGTTATTGTCTTTGTGTGTGACCCATCTCCCACACTAGTCCTGGCTGTTATAGTAGTGTGGTTATTGTCTTTTGTGGTGACCCATCTCCCACACTAGTTCTGGCTGTTATTGTGGAGTGGTTATTGTCTGTGTGTGTGATGACCCATCTCCTACAAACATCCTGGCTGTTATTGTGGAGTGGTTATTGTCTGTGTGTGTGATGACCCATCTCCTACAAACATCCTGGCTGTTATTGTGGAGTGGTTATTGTCTGTGTGTGTGATGACCCATCTCCCACAAAAGTCCTGGCTATTATTGTGGTGTGGTTATTGTGTGTTGTGTTGACCCATCTCCCACAAACATCCTGGCTGTTATTGTGGTGTGGTTATTGTGTGTTGTGGTGACCCATCTCCCACAAAAGTCCTGGCTATTATTGTGGTGTGGTTATTGTGTGTTGTGTTGACCCATCTCCCACAACAGTCCTGGCTATTGTTGTGGTGTGGTTATTGTGTGTTGTGGTGACCCATCTCCCACAACAGTCCTGGCTATTGTTGTGGTGTGGTTATTGTGTGTTGTGGTGACCCATCACCCACAAAAGTCCTGGCTATTATTGTGGTGTGGTTATTGTGTGTTGTGTTGACCCATCTCCCACAAACATCCTGGCTGTTATTGTGTGTGGTTATTGTGTGTTGTGGTGACCCATCTCCCACACTAGTTCTGGCTGTTATTGTGGTGTGGTTATTGTCTGTGTGTGTGATGACCCATCTCCTACAAACATCCTGGCTGTTATTGTGGTGTGGTTATTGTGTGTTGTGGTGACCCATCTCCCACAAACATCCTGGCTGTTATTGTGGTGTGGTTATTGTCTCTGTGTGTGATGACCCATCTCCTACAAACATCCTGGCTGTTATTGTGGTGTGGTTATTGTGTGTTGTGGTGACCCATCTCCCACAACAGTCCTGGCTATTGTTGTGGTGTGGTTATTGTGTGTTGTGGTGACCCATCTCCCACAAAAGTCCTGGCTATTATTGTTCTCCACATTGTGTTTTCTGTCTGTCACTCTTATCACTCCCAAGCATGTCCATGGTCTTCCCATGTCTTCCTTGACTGCAAGTTATTTATAATGTAGGCCTACTTACTGTACATGCACGCACACACGCACACACACACACACACACACACACACACACACACACACACACACACACACACACACACACACACACACACACACACAACACACACACACACACACACACACACACACACACACACACACACACACACACACACACACACACACACACACACACACACACACTTTTGGGGCCACTACTTTACACTGAAAATAAACGCACTTTAACTTCTCCGTCAAACTCTCCTGGTTCCCTTTTCTGACCCTCCTCTCAGACTTGGTCCGCCCTTTCCTAAAACTCAGACATCATGAAAAACACGACGCGCCCTAGCATTCGCCAACAAGCTCTACAAATGTTCACAGTCAACTGTTAACTTCTCGCAAACACGATTCTAAAACAAATATGGCGAGAAAGCGTCACTTCCTAAAAGGGAGATAAAATGGCGGCTCTCGACAGGAAGTTTGGGGGGGTTTCTTTTTTTTTCTTTCTCCAAGATATTATGATGTGTGCTTACAATAAACGTTTTGAGTTGTTTAGGCCTAGCTGCAAAGCTTAGAGCCTGGAATTTTGAAATGAGATATCTCGGCTCAAAGACATGCGTAAAGAAGAAAAAGAAGAAGAAGAAGAAGAAGAAGAAGAAGAAGAAGAAGAAGAAGAAGAAGAAGAAAAAAGAAGAAGAAGAAGAAGAAGAAAAAAAAAAGAAGAAGAAGAAGAAGAAGAAGAAGAAGAAGAAGAAGAACAACAACAACAACAACAACAACAACAACAACAACAACAACAACAACAACGACTACGACGACGACGACGACGACGACAGTAAAAACAACAATAACAACAAAAACAAGAAGAGGAGCAAGAAGAAGAGGATGATGATGACGAAGAAGAAGAAGAAAAAGAAGAAGAAGAAGAAGAAGGTGATGATGACGACGATGATGATTGTGTTGATGATGATGATAATGATGACGGCGACGACGACAATGATGATGATGATGATGATGAAGAGGAGGTAGAGAAAGAAGGAGAAGAAGAAGAAGAAGGAGAAGAAGAAGAAGAAGAAGAACAACAACAACAACAAGACCACCGACGACGACAGCAACAACAATAATATAAAAAAAAACAAGAAGAGGAGGAAGAAGAAGAAGGTGATGATGACGACGATGATGATTGTGTTGATGATGATAATGACGACGACGACGATGATGAAGATGATGATGATGAAGAGGAGGTAGACAAAGGAGTAGAAGAAGAAGAAGAAGAGAGAAGAAGAAGAAGAAGAAGAAGAAGAAGAAGAAGAAGAAGAAGAAGAAGAAGAAGAAGAACAACAAACTACTACAAGAAAAGATAGAAGATCGAAAAGAAGAAGAAGACAGCAGCAGCATCAGAAGAAAAATCTGTTTAACGTCCTCCGGTCTGAAACAGACACATATGGGACATTAGTAGATATAAAGATTGTGGGAACGATCCTGGAGGCAATGCCCGGAGGCAGTGCAACACCCAGCAGCATCAGCAGCAAATGCGTCCTAGATATAGGCAAGGGCCGTGTTGTTTCACGGCTGGGAACAGCGTCTGCTGTGACATGTCAGCCCTGTTCTGGAGTGGCAGTCCCTACCCCACCGGGTGCAGATGTGGCTGGATGAGGGGTTGTCAGCCCTGTTCTGGAGTGGCAGTCCCTACCACAACGGGTGCAGATGTGGCTGGATGAGGGGTTGTCAGCCCTGTTCTGGAGTGGCAGTCCCTACCACAACGGGTGCAGATGTGGCTGGATGAGGGATTGTCAGGTTCTGGAGTGGCAGTCCCTACCACAAAGAGTGCAGATGTGACTGGATGAGGGGTTGTCAGCCCTGTTCTGGAGTGGCAGTCCCTACCACAAGGGGTGCATATGTGGCTGGATGAGGGATTGTCAGTTCTGTTCTGTAGTGGCAGTCCCTACCACAAAGAGTGCAGATGTGGCTGGATGAGGGGTTGTCAGCCCTGTTCTGGAGTGGCAGTCCCTACCACAACGGGTGCAGATGTGGCTGGATGAGGGGTTGTCAGCCCTGTTCTGGAGTGGCAGTCCCTACCACAAGGGGTGCAGATGTGGCTGGATGAGGGGTTGTCAGCCCTGTTCTGGAGTGGCAGTCCCTACCACAAGGGGTGCAGATGTGGCTGGATGAGGGGTTGTCAGCCCTGTTCTGGAGTGGCAGTCCCTACCACAACGGGTGCAGATGTGGCTGGATGAGGGGTTGTCAGCCCTGTTCTGGAGTGGCAGTCCCTACCACAACGGGTGCAGATGTGGCTGGATGAGGGGTTGTCAGCCCTGTCTCTGGAGTGGCAGTCCCTACCACATCTGTTTGTGGTAGGGACTGCAGATGTGGCTGGATGAGGGGTTGTCAGCCCTGTTCTGGAGTGGCAGTCCCTACCACAACTCTTTGTGGTAGGGACTGCAGAACAGAACTGACAATCCCTCATCCAGCCACATGTGGCTGGATGAGGGGTTGTCAGCCCTGTTCTGGAGTGGCAGTCCCTACCACAATCGGGTGCAGATGTGGCTGGATGAGGGGTTGTCAGTGGTCCCTGTTCTGGAGTGTCAGTCCCTACCACAACGGGTTGTTTTTGATGTGGCTGGATGAGGGGTTGTCAGCCCTTCTTCTTCTTCTTTCTGGAGTGGGAGTGTCAGTCCCTACCACAACGGGTGCAGATGTGGCTGGATGAGGGGTTGTCAGCCCTGTTCTGGAGTGTCAGTCCCTACCACAACGGGTGCAGATGTGGCTGGATGAGGGGTTGTCAGCCCTGTTCTGGAGTGGCAGTCCCTACCACAACGGGGGCAGACGTGGCCGGATGAGGGGTTGTCAACCCCGTTCTGGAGTGTCAGTCCCTACCACAACGGGGGCAGACGTGGCCGGATGAGGGGTTGCTTCCACTGCAGCTCGCCTTTCGTCTGGCTCTTTTCTCCTCAGCCAGGCTGTGGATCGGTTTCTTCTCCTTTCTTCGGCTGTCTCTGGAGCGTGCTTCGCTATTTGCTCCGGTCAGCTGCTGTGTCCTCCCAGGTCTCATTGTTGAAGTTGAGTGCTCTCAGATCCTTTCAGAACAACAACAACAACAACAACAACAACAACAACAACAACACCACCACCAACACCAACCACATCGATAGTTTCTACCCAGACTATTAACCATCGGTATTTGTGTTTGTATGTTAATGGGAACACGTAAAACACAAACACACACACACACACACTATGCATACATAGACTGTACATACACACACTCACGCACACATACGCACATTGTCATTCCATTTCAGGAACTGAGTTAATTGTTAGGCGGAGAAAGGAAACAGAAAAAAGAGTTAAAATTGTGAATGCTCATCATCATCATCATCATCATCATCTCTCTCTCTCTCTCTCTCTCTCTCTCTCTCTCTCTCTCTCTCTCTCTCTCTCTCTCTCTCTCTCTCTCTCTCTCTCTCTCTCTCTCTCTCTCTCTCTCTCTCTCTCTCTCTCTCTCTCTCTCTCTCTCTCTCTCTCTCTCTCTCTCTCTCTCTCTCTCTCTCTCTCTCTCTCTCTCTCTCTCTCTCTCTCTCTCGCACGCTAGAGGTACACAACTTTTATGCGCTTGTTGTGGTATTTTTTGTGGTATTTGTTATATTCTAGTCACAAAGACTTGTCTCTGCTAAAAATTCGGGCTGCTCCCAGTTTGTTTCTAGTTTTAACACTATGGGGATTCTGTTTGGTTTGTTTGTCTTCATAATTCTGTTGAATCCGATTCTTAACCCCTTTGATGCATTAAGGGATTAAAATAACACCATGCAGCCACACAGAGCTGCAAAACAATTAGAGATTAGGGGAGGAAAGAGAGGATGGGAGTAGGAGTGGGGAGAGGAAAGTGTATGAGGATAAGAGAAACAAAGAAGGCTGCTGAGAGGTGGTTAGGATTTCCAAGCTATAGGAAGCTAGCTAATCTTTGAAGACTTTAGTTAGTCTAAAGCCGCGCTTTCTTTGTCATGCTATCTTGGACAATGCGGTTTGGAGAGAGAGAGGAGGGGGGTGGGGAGAGAGAGAGAGAGAGAGAGAGAGAGAGAGAGAGAGAGAGAGAGAGAGAGAGAGAGAGAGAGAGAGAGAGAGAGAGAGAGAGAGAGAGAGAGAGAGAGAGAGAGAGAGAGAGGGAGACTATATGGATCTGTTTGTCTTCCAAAAAAGCTACGTTCAGAAATAACCGCTTCCTCCAAAAGTTGTGTTGTCCCTTCACACAAGGGCAGAGTCATGGACACACGCACACACACACACACACGCACACGCACGCGCACGCACGCACACACACACACACACACACACACACACACAGAATAGATTCCTACACACAGACACACAGAGATACAGACACACTGACACAGACTCTCTCTCTCTCTCTCTCTCTCTCTCTCTCTCTCTCTCTCTCTCTCTCTCTCTCTCTCTCTCTCTCTCTCTCTCTCTCTCTCTCTCTCTCTCTCTCTCTCTCTCTCTCTCTCTCTCTCTCTCTCTCTCTCTCTCTCTCTCTCTCTCTCTCTCTCTCTCTCTCTCTCTCTCTCTCTCTCTCTCGTAAACCCCCGTGATTATCCACGCCAACTCGAAGGACATCCTTTTCCTAGCCCCTCCCGTTTTGTGCACACGTACGTTATTTTTGGCCTCGCCTCTTCTCCTGCTTCTTCCTAACTCAATATTGTCCTGCACCCCCATCCCTTTTCATCCGTGTTGACCAACTTCTCTCCTTTTTGGATCCCCTTTTTTTCTTCTCTTGAATGAGTCCATTTCTCTTCCGTCTTGTGTCAATGATTGTTCCCAAATGTGTCCTCCTCGTGCTATTGTTTGGACAGTTTTGTCTCCGCGGACTGAACTTGTGTATAAAAGCCGATCCCCAATTGTTGTCTGCTTCAAACACAGGGACGGTCTTGGACTTCCTAACTTGAAGAGTTTCCCAAAGTTGTCAATCTCGTCGCTGTTGCTCCCTCAACTGTCTTGATTGTGAATTTGGTTGCAGATTTTGTCTGTTTCGACTGAAGAACTTTTAGCGTGGTGACAGTCCTGACATCACCTTAGGGGTTGTAAACAACATAACTTAGACTGAAGCAGTGGGAGGATCTTTTGATCGTATTATTCCGAGTGTTCTTAGGTGCCTTTGTTTTTCTCTTCCAAAAAGTAGAATAAGAATTAAACAACAATAACCTTTCGTTTCTGCAAGAATACTGGAAGTTATGAACACGTCTTGAGACAACGATGATATGAAACTGAACTATTACTAGTAAAAGTCCCCCAAACTACCTTCACACCTTTAAGGAGTGAACAATAATAAATATTACCCTCGAGAAGGCACTGGATAGAGAGCTTCCCCTAGAAGTTGTACCAAAAAAAAAGAGAAAAGCATTATTGGCATATATACAATTGACACAGAACAAGGAGTTCGGGTTGTGTGCAAAGCTTGAGAAAGAGTGGTCGTCGAACAGAGAAAAGGTAAGCGGAGATATTTCAGTTGTTGAGAGGATTTATTTTTTTATCGTGTGTATCTGTTTACATCTCTATCTCAATCTCTGTCGGTCTGTCTCTTTCTCGTTTTGTACATCTCTTTATTTTCGTCTCATGGGCAAATTTGACTGAAAGTTTCTTTATTTCATGAGGTAATTGGCATGGGCTTCTTACCCACCCATGGGCTTTTTACCCCGTCTTACCCTATCTCTCTCTGTCTCTGTTTCTTTCTTCTGTCTGTCTGTCTGTCTCCCTCCCTCCCCCCCTCCCTCCCTCCTCTCTCTCTCTCTCTCTCTCTCTCTCTCTCTCTCTCTCTCTCTCTCTCTCTCTCTCTCTCTCTCTCTCTCTCTCTCTCTCTCTCTCTCTCTCTCTCTCTCTCTCTCCTCACACACATATTCTTTCTCTGCCTCTCTTTTGGGCAGTTAAAATGTTTACTGTGTTCGAATTCATTTGTCAAAGATCGTAAATGAATATAGCATACATGATTGGTAAGTTGAGTTTAGTGTTTGATTTCTTTTGCATTTGTGCCTCTGTCTCTGTCTCTGTCTCTGTCTCTGTCTCTCTCTCTCTCTCTCTCTCTCTCTCTCTCTCTCTCTCTCTCTCTCTCTCTCTCTCTCTCTCTCTCTCTCTCTCTCTCTCTCTCTCTCTCTCTCTCTCTCTCTCTCTCTCTCTCTCTCTCTCTCTCTCTCTCTCTCTCTCTCTCTCTCTCTCTCTCTCTCTCTCTCTCTCTCTCGCTCGCTCGCTCTCCCTCTCTCCCTTTGTCTCTATCATTCAGTCCGTCTGTCTTCTTTCTGTCTCTATCTGTTTCTCTTTCGTCACGGTGTGAACGCAATTCTCGACATCTCATCGTCATTCATTCATTACCTTGGTTATTTCTAACCCTCTTCCTCTTCAGTCTTTTAAAAAAAAATGTGACATCACTATCATCCCTAACACTGTAGATTCCATGTGCATTTTTGGTTCTAACAGTTGTTTCATTTGAATTGTTCATTTGTATGGAAAGGAGGTGGTTTAATTAAACATCTTTATTCAAATCCTTCCCCTTTACCGCCAATGTCGCATTCATGCGCCACAATGGTTTAACACCCATGTCACTAAAAGGCATCAAATCAGGACCTTTTTTTATCCAAAAACCCTATTTCCTTAATTTTGGGAGGTAAGGGTAGGCCCAATGTTATGCATGTCACAGAGGAATTCACAATATTGCAGATCATTGTTTTTCTCAACCCAGATAAGTTCAATGGCATACTATTGGGCTGAAAAATGGCTGGCGGCAAAAGAAAAACAACAACGAAAATGAACATCAATGGGAAAAATAAAGTTCAATCAATCCGTTTCGTGTCACCACTGCGCTTTTCACTTAACTTCTCCAAAGTGACCCAGACGCAATGCAGTGTATATCTTCCGGAGGTTGCCTCTTGAAAAAAAACCTGACATCGACTCTCTGTGGACTGCTGGTTTGGAGGAGTCTGACCTGACAAACCAGTATGTGGCTGTGAAGTGAGTTTCAGAATAACGCCACGATGGCAGTAACGCCACCGGATAGCCCAAAGAGACAGAGGAAAGAAGAAAACACATACCGTAATGTGGTGTGCTGCTATGTGGTTAACTCTTGAACTAAAACAACAAACCCATCAAAACACTGCACTCACACAAAAACATGAAGATGAAAACAAGGACAGAAAATACCGTAATGTGGTGTGTATTGCTATGTGATTAACTCTTGAACTAAAAACACATCAAAACACTAGACTCACGCAAACACATGAAGATGAAAAAAGGACAGACAATACCGTAATGTGATGTATTGCTATGTGATTAACTCTTGAACTAAAAACACATCAAAACACTAGACTCACGCAAACACATGAAGATGAAAAAAGGACAGACAATACCGTAATGTGATGTATTGCTATGTGATTAACTGTTGAACTAAAAAAACATCAAAACACTAGACTCACGCAAACACATGAAGATGGAAAAAGGACAGACAATACCGTAATGTGCTGTATTGCTATGTGATTAACTGTTGAACTAAAAAAACATCAAAACACTAGACTCACACAAACACATGAAGATGAAAAAAGGACAGAAAAAAACCGTAATGTGCTGTAATGCTATGTGATAAACTCTTGTAAAGGACAAACAAACCCCGTAATGTGGTGTAATGCCATGTGATAAACTCTTGTAAAGGACAAGCAAACCCCGTAATGTGGTGCATTGCTATGTGATAAACTCTTGTAAAGGACAGACAAACCCCCTAATGTGCTGTAATGCCATGTGAGTGATTCTTGTAAAGGACAGAAAAACCCGTAATGTGCTGTAATGCCATGTGATTAATTCTTGTAAAGGACAGAAAAACCCCGTAATGTGGTGTAATGCCATGTGATTAATTCTTGTAAAGGACAAACAAACCCCGTAATGTGGTGTATTGCCATGTGATTAATTCTTGTAAAGGACAAACAAACCCCGTAATGTGGTGTATTGCCATGTGATTAATTCTTGTAAAGGACAAACAAACCCGTAATGTGGTGTAATGCCATGTGATTAATTCTTGTAAAGGACAAACAAACCCCGTAATGTGGTGTATTGCCATGTGATTAATTCTTGTAAAGGACAAACAAACCCCGTAATGTGGTGTATTGCCATGTGATTAATTCTTGTAAAGGACAAACAAACCCCGTAATGTGGTGTATTGCCATGTGATTAATTCTTGTAAAGGACAAACAAACCCCGTAATGTGGTGTATTGCCATGTGATTAATTCTTGTAAAGGACAAACAAACCCCGTAATGTGGTGTATTGCCATGTGATTAATTCTTGTAAAGGACAGAGAAACCCCGTAATGTGGTGTAATGCCATGTGATTAATTCTTGTAAAGGACAGAGAAACCCCGTAATGTGGTGTATTGCCATGTGATCAATTCTTGTAAAGGACAAACAAACCCCGTAATGTGGTGTATTGCCATGTGATTAACTCTTGTAAAGGACAGACAAACCCCGTAATGTGGTGTAATGCTATGTGATAAACTCTTGTAAAGGACAAGCAAACCCCGTAATGTGGTGCATTGCTATGTGATAAACTCTTGTAAAGGACAGACAAACCCCGTAATGTGGTGTATTGCCATGTGATCAATTCTTGTAAAGGACAGACAAACCCCGTAATGTGGTGTAATGCCATGTGATTAATTCTTGTAAAGGACAAACAAACCCCGTAATAGACCATGGGCCCTCCTAGACACCCCCTCACCCCCCTAGGGAATTTTGCAGACAGGTACCACTGGAAATCTTAACATCTAAGCTACTGAAAACAGGTTGTTGGCCAGTGATCCTCTGCTGGGTGTAGATATAATGTGGTGTATTGTCATGTGATTTACTCTTGTAAAGGACAAACCAACCCCGTAATGTGGCGTATTGCCATGTGGTTAACTCTTGTAAAGGACAGGAAAAAACCGTAATGTACTGTATTGCCACAACACGTGTAAAAAACAGAAAAAACCGTAATGTGGTGTATTGCCATGCGATTAATTATTGTAAAGGACAGACAAACCCCGTAATGTGGTGTAATTCCATGTGATTAACTCTTGTAAAGGACAGAAAAACCCCGTAATGTGGTGTATTTTCATGTGATTAATTCTTGTAAAGGACAGAAAAACCCGTAATGTGCTGTAATGCCATGTGATTAATTCTTGTAAAGGACAGACAAACCTCATAATGTGGTGTATTTCCATGTGTTTAACTGTTGTAAAGGAGAAGAAAAAACCCCGTAATGTGGTCTATTGCCATGTAATTAACTCTTGTGTAGACAGAGGACGGTAAATACATAATGTAGTGCATTAGCATGTAATAAACTCTTCTGCTTTAGCGTCAATCATCGGACAATTACTAAACTCTATGTCAGAAAACCTCACGACGTGCTTAGACACTACTCAAAGCCGAACCCAAACCACTGCTGTTTTTGTTGCTGCTGCAGTGATGTACCGAACATTGAAAAGTGACGGGACAAACTGTTCCGAGACAAGAGAAATCTATAGGACAATACCCTCGCTCTTGCAGAAAGCAATAAGACAAAGCGTGCCAGTCTTAAAAAAAATCATGAGACATTTATCTGACATTAATACATTTTCAATTTCAATAGGTCAATGTCCTATGACCGGGGCCTCGGGACATCACTGCTGCTGTTTGTTTCATGAAGTTGCTGAATTTGTTTTTCTTCCGAATGACCCCTTCAGCGGTCACTTTGCTTTTCTGTTTTCGATCACCACTTCACCGTCTTTACCATCTTCATCATCATCATCATCATCATCATCATCATCACCATCATCATCATCATCATCATCATCATCATCATCATCATCATCATCATCATCATCACCATCATCATCATCATCATCATCATCATCATTTTCATAAGAGGCCACAGGTTGTGGCTTGAAGTTATACATGCACACTGTTAGTGATGGTACAATGCCACAGCTCACAGCCTATTGGCCACTGCAAGTAGGATTATTAACGCCCTTGACGGCAATTGTTAAGCCCTTGTTGATCAGTATCCAAAAGGGCATTCACTCTTGCAAAAGGCAGCCATTCAATGGCCTCAAATAGGGTTATTGGCGAGAGTTATTCCCTTGTTTGGTCAGGATTCAACCATCTTCCCCCACCCACCAAGGGCATTCACTCTTGCAAAAGGCAGCCATTCCGTGGCCTCAAATAGGGTTATTGGCGAGAGTTATTCCCTTGTTTGGTCAGTACTCAACCATCTTCCCCCACCCACCAAGGGCATTCACTCTTACAAAAGGCAGCCATTAAGTGGCCTCAAATAGGGTTATTGGCGAGAGTTATTGCCTTGTTTGGTCAGTACTCAACCATCTTCACCCACCCACCAAGGGCATTCACTCTTGCAAAAGGTGTTCTTTGCAGTGGCCAATAACTTCAATTTCGCTTTCAGATGAGGTGGACTCTTTCCAAACGGTTGGCAGTACTGGCCGTCTGTGTCTGTATCCTGTCACGTGGCGTCGAAGGAAAACCAATGGAAAACGCCCACGCAGATGTAAATGAACCAATAGGAGCCTTGACAGGCCTCAACGAGAAAGGTAGGTCTTTACTACGTTATTCGGAATTGTTTTGAAAGTGTGATCATTATGCGCATGATTAGGTAGTTAACCCTTTTGAAAGCAGTTTATATAAGACATTAAAGACATTGATTAAGTGAATACATTTGTGATCCATAACAAGACCAAATTCCCGCCTATCCCTCCGCGTTAACAGTTGAATCCTCAGCTATCTGGGAGACATGGTCGGACACGAATGACTGGTATGTAAACACACAGTACGCAGCTAACAGTGGTGGGGATGTCCCCTGGGCAAGGCTTCTCCGCAGTATACAAATGACAGCCCAGCCGTCCTGAACAGCAGGTGGATCGTGCGCTATCCTCAAGTCATGTGCAGTCATTGAACCCCCAAAAGGGGTGATGCTGCGCTCGCGGCGAGGCGCTCTCCAGGCGGAAGCAGCCCGACTTTTACAGAGACAGTAAAGTAAAGAAAGGTAACTCTCTCTCTCTGTAATGAACTCCCTTCACCAAAGATATTTACGGCACCAAGTCGCTTAGCAAAGTATAAACAACAGTCACATTGAGACAGACCAAGGTTGATCCTAAAAAGAAAAAGGATGACCCAGGACTGCCTGTATTATGACCGTCACTCACACAGTACACAACAACAGTGGTGGAGATAATTTGTGCACAAACAAATCAACATTAACCCTTTCGCCGCCAGCCATTTTTCAGCAAAAAAAATTCCATTCAACTTAACTGGGTAGAGAACATTTTTTCATCTGCAATATTGGGGATTCCTCTGTGACATGTATAAAGTAAGGCCTATCCTTACATCCCAAAATTATGAAAATAGGCACTTTGGATAATAGACCCTGGTTTGAGGCCTTTTCGTGACAAGGGCGTTAAATCATTGTGGTGCTAAAATGCGACATTGGCGGCGAAAGGGTTAATTCAAGAATGGCATAGCCTTCTAGTCTTGAACTATGCTGCACTTAAACAACACACAACACAGAACAAACTGGTATGCCTCGATAGAAGTTGGGTAAACAAGGATAGAAACAGTGGGGCAAGGAGAGAACATAATAGTACAGTAAAGAAAGGTAATTACTGAGAGAGTTACCTTTCATTACTTTACTATTATCCTCTCTCCTTGCCTCACTGTTTCTATCTCTGACTCTGTACCGTAAATAACTTTTGGTGAAGGGAGTTAATTACAGAGAGAGTTACCTT
>CM065703.1:30039411-30044411 GCA_017654935.2 Phymorhynchus buccinoides
CAGATGTTGAGTTGTCTTTGGAAAAGTCTACCGATTACAGTTCACTGATCCCAGGCAACGAAACTGGCAGTGTAGATGCTTCTGTTCCATACGCAGGGTCTGCTTCATCTATCACTGCCAATAATTCTCCAGTGCAGCAGGACAACACACCAAGCATGCCAATGCTAGACACTGCGGTAGACATCCACACAAACGCCACAACTGTGCTTTCAGGCGATAATTCTACAGATTCATTCAGCCGGTCAGCAACAGAAGCAGAAGCTGACAGTCCCGTGATGGCGATTACCCTACAGGTTTGGAACATCTCAACGACAGAAGGAAGGCCCGATACGTCTTCAACAAAGAACACACCAACAAAAGCTTCTTTGTCAACATCAGATCATGCTTCGTCCATATCCCCAACTATGATTTCAACCGATTCAACTTCGTTAGAAACGCAGAATGCTGACACAATTTCGGATGAGACAAGGGCAAACATGACATCACAGTCCGCCGATACAACGTTAGGATTCAGCACACTTCTAGAACTCTTTTTCAAAGACAGTTCCACAAACGCAACGCTACTAGACACGTTCATCTCCACAGCCACAGAGGCGAATGTGACGTCTATGAACTCAGCAGAGAACAAAGGCGTTTCTTCTGTCAGTGTGGACACAATAGTTACTCCCACACCCGAAGACAGCTGGATGGACGAACTGTCCATGGACAGCGCAGTGACCAGAGAACCCCACACCATTTCCACTGACCTGTTCTACCCAGAGCTGTGGACAAGGAAAACGCCGTTGAAGATGCTCCCAGGAACCATGACTCAACTGTTGGACTCTTCAGCTCAGCATCAGAACAAACGGTTGAAGATGTCAGGACCTTGGTCAGAGAACCACGTGGTGGGCACTGGGGACTGGAGCAACAAACAGAAAGCTGACACCAAGAGGGAGTCAGAGTTGCGGAGGTCTGTGTATGGTTCGCTCACTACCACGAGGCAGCCTCTCCAAGAAGCCAGGTCACCAAAGAGTGGTGTGAAGCCACTACCAGCAGCCTGGCAAGCCTTCCCATTGTGGACTGGGAAACAGCAGAAACGTCGTCTAGGAGCAGACAAAAAATCAACAGCCTTGTTCCTTCCAAAAACTGCGTTGCCTAAGAAACGTCACAACAGCCAACATCGCTATTACATATCTGGTACCGTGGAGACTAAACCAACAGCGCCCCGCCAACAAATCCTATCACGTCGCCAACAGAACTCATCTCCTATCCACCAGAACTACCTGAGAGCACAGTCCAAGAGGAGTAGACCCAGCTCTGCCAGACTTTCCCCAGTGTCGCTTCTCCGAACCAAAGCGGAAAAACCTACAATGGGAAGAAGACAGGTTGGCAGGGGAATCCACGCACAGCCTTACTCCGCCTTCTGGCAGGACCCTTCCACCTGGCAGCTGTCCTCCTTCCGTTCCTCTTTCCCCCAGCCCAGCCTGGGCACCTTGTGGGGGGATGCTGCCACTGAACACAGACTGCAACTCTCTCCTCAGCAGCTTTCCTTCAACCCCCAATACCCCGCCCAGGTGTCGCCCTACTATTTCTCTCACCCTGACTTCAAACCCTTTCGTAACTCTAACCCCAAAGTTGGGGCTTTGAAGCGAAGGTCGGACCTACAAAACGAAATCGGTTACCCCGCCAAAAGCAATGGCCCAAGCCCTAAGGCCGCACCCTGGGGTGGACTGAAGTACGGCCAGCAAGGAGCGTGGACGGAGACTGACCCCTTCCGGAGCTTCACGGCCAAGGACGAAGGGCTGCGGAGGTTAAAGGAGGACCAGAAGAGGGGCTGGCCAGCGGGGGAGATGTACGGCAAACAGGCACGATATGATGGTGAGTGCAGAGCTTAAATTTGATCTGAGAGAGAGAGAGAGAGAGAGAGAGAGAGAGAGAGAGAGAGAGAGAGAGAGAGAGAGAGAGAGAGAGAGAGAGCAATATCAACAATACAAATTCAATCACCCCTCCATAGCACGATGAAAATAGAAATAAGCACACACACACACATAGACGCACGCGCACATACTTACGTATTCACACACACATTCACACACACACACACACACACACACACACACACACACACACACACACACACACACACACACACACACACGCACACACACACACACACACACACACACACACACACACACACACACACACACACACACACACACACACACACACACACACACACACACACACACACACACACACACACACAGAGTACAATGAATTCCTACTTAATTTTAAAACAGCTCAAAGATACAAGTTTAAGACAAATCGTATCTTTGATGTTTAAACTTCGTTTAAATGCTTTTAAAACAAAAGTTTCTAAAGACGTTAAGTGTATATGTGGATATCAAATATCTATAAATCATTTGCTCCTATATTGTCCAAGAATTAAAGAACAAATCAACAAAACTGATGGTGAATTGCTGAACCATCAAGCGCCTTTAACCATTGAAAAAATCTTAAACAACTTTAATCTCCTTAAACGTTTTTCAGAAATCCTGCACATAAGTCCTGTTGGTATTTTTCTTTGAGTTACTAATTAATTGTTGGTTTAAATTGTGTTATTATATTTTTGTTGTTAGCCATTTAGAAATTAAGACACACTTGTTTAACTTTTCATGTTACATAAGTCAGTTTGAAATGTTACTGTATGTCCTCCCTTCCCTCCCATCTTATATATCTGTTAATGTAATTTGTATATGCACTCAGTTAGATTTGTATGAATAGATGTGTAGGGAAAACACATAAATAATACTACCATTCACGCACTCACACACACTCTCACTTCAATAGCTATCTGATGTAGGCTTAATTAAATTCACACACACATTTCTTTTTTGTTTTTTTGATTTTGTTGTTGTTGTCTAATATCACTTGCGGGTGAACAGACGTTAAACTAAAGAACGAACACACACACACACACACACACACACACACACACACACACACACACACACACACACACACACACACACACACACACACACACACACACACACGCACGCACGCACACGCACACACACACACACACACACACACACACACACGCACACACGCACACACACACACACACACACACACACACACACACACACACAATCATTGATGCATTTGCCTCCCTTCCCCAGGGAACTACGCCTGTCCCGGTCTGTTCGGGTTCTTCGGTGACCTGGCGGAGTGCCACAGCTTCTTCATCTGCTCCTGGGGCATCCCCTACAGGTTCTACTGCCCCTCAGGCACCCTCTGGAACCCCACCAGGTCTGTCTGTGACTGGTCCAGAGACGACGTGTGTCCTAACTGAGAACTAACACGCCTGGCTTGGGAGCTGGGCAATGCTGAGTGGCTTTGATCCAAGTTGTGTGTCCTTTAACCCTTTCATCGCCAATCTTGCATTTTTGCACCACAATGATTTAACACCCATGTTACTAAAACTCTTGAAATCAGGGTCTATTATTCATTGATATTGTGTCCCTAATTTTGGCAGTAAGGATTGACCCTTTTCTAAATGTGTCACAGAGAAATCGCACAATATTGCAGACAGAATATTTTCTGTAGCCAAGTAAATGTAATGGAAATTTTGGGCTCAAAGATGGCTGGCGGTGAAAAGGTTAAAGATAGAGAGATTCTCTGTCTCTGGTTGGACAATAGTAACTAGCTATAATGAGTAAGACGCAAATACTCGAAGGGTGTAGTTCTTTGTAATGTCCTTTTGGTACTTCTTCGCTAGTACTTTCTGTTCTATGGGAGGAGCCACGTTTTGGACCGTAATAGGGACATGCGTGTTTTTTCTACTCGTGCGTACGCATGCAAGTGTGTTCGTAAGCGTACGTATGCGTTGTGAGCACGTGTTTGGATGAGTGTGTGTGTGTGTGTGTGTGTGTGTGTGTGTGTGTGTGTGTGTGTGTGTGTGTGTGTGTGTGTGTGTGTGTGTGTGTGTGAGCGCTAGTTGCGCGTAGGTGTGTGTGTGTGTGTGTGTATATATATATATGTGTGTGTGTGTGTGTGTGTGTGTGTGTGTGTGTGTGTGTGTGTGTGTGTGTGTGGTGTGTGTGTGTGTTTGTGTGTGTATGTGTGTGTGTTGCGCAGTTGAATGTCTGTGAACTATGATCTTACCGCCATGCACGACCCAATATGTAAACCTACCTTTTTGGGGGAGAAGGGAGGTGTGTGTGTGTGTGTGGGTGGGGGGGGGGGGGGGCTGTGCCATATTCTGGGCCGTACAGTGGCATTGCTCCCACGTACGCCAACTCAGCCACACCCCGACTTGTCAGATCGCCGAATCCGAAACCAGCAGTGCAAGGATGTGAACCGTTCATGACAGCAATGAAAAAATTCCCCCCCCCCCCCCCCCCCCCCCCCCCCCCATCAGTGACAAAAATCGCATGCAAAAAAAAAAATAAAAAATGGCGCGCCTCTGGCTGCGACGCGCTCTCCAGGTGGGAGCAACCCGAATTTCACAGAGACGCCTCTGTGACTATAAAGTACCTAATACTAATAATACCTAATACCTGAAAAGAGCGGTTGCTGATCATATTCCCCAAGAATAACCCTTTCCAACAAGAGACTCTGAAGGGTCCGATTTATGGTCAGAGTCTCTCGCTGGAAAGATTTCTTCAGGCTGTGTCTTTGAAAGAGATTGGACCACAGAACGGTCCCTTTGGAGTCTCTCAATGCAAACATGTCCCAAGATTGTACGTGTGACAGAATGTTTGATAACAGCTTGTCGGCTTTAGAGTCTCTCAAAGGCAAGAGGTTTCAAACGCTGTACGTTTGAAATGAAGCTTATCGTAGATCGATACCTTTAGAAGTCTCTCAAGGAATAGTGTTTCGAAGGTAGCATGCTTAAAAGAGGTCTGGTCGTAATTCACTCCATCAAATGAGTGTTACAAGGCAATGACTTTTCAACGCTGTATGACTGAACGATTTGATCGTAAATCGGCACCTTTAGAGTCTCTCAAGGC
>CM065703.1:30079411-30081911 GCA_017654935.2 Phymorhynchus buccinoides
GGAGCACATGGAAATGTATCGGATTCATTACCATTTAAGGGGTGGTGGAAAATAAAGACGGAATCAGGGACAAGTGGGGATGGGGGACTAATTGGCACAGATTCCGAATCAGCGACATATCGTGACGAGGGACATCGGCATAGTGTCCGAATCAGCGAAACATAGGGACGGGGGACATATCGAGCCAGAATCAGCGACACATAGAGACGGGGGACATATCGAGCCGGAATCAGCGACACATAGAGACGGGGGACATATAGAGCCGGAATCAGCGACACATAGAGACGGGGGACATATTGAGCCGGATTCAGCGACACATAGAGACGGGGGACATATAGAACCGGAATCAGCGACACATAGAGACAGGGGACATATTGAGCCGGAATCAGCGAAACATAGGGACGGGGGACATATTGAGCCGGAATCAGCGACACATAGAGATGGGGGACATATTGAGCCGGAATCAGCGAAACATAGAGACGGGGGACATATAGAGACGGAATCAGCGACACATAGAGATGGGGGACATATTGAGCCGGATTCAGCGACATATAGAGACGGAATCAGCGACACATAGAGATGGGGGACATATTGAGCCGGATTCAGCGACACATAGAGACGGGGGACATATAGAGACGGAATCAGCGACACATAGAGATGGGGGACATATTGAGCCGGATTCAGCGACACATAGAGACGGGGGACATATTGAGCCGGATTCAGCGACACATAGAGACGGGGGACATATAGAGACGGAATCAGCGACACATAGAGACGGGGGACATATAGAGACGGAATCAGCGACACATAGAGACGGGGGACATATTGAGCCGGAATCAGCGACACATAGAGACGGGGGACATATTGAGCCGGATTTGGCTACAGGGGTGACCCTGTCATCGAGTCGATCAATGATGAGGGACAGTTAATATTTCTCTGTGAGTCTTCATTTCAACTGTTAGTTAGAGATGTCATTCGTCCATTCATTCTTTCATGCATGCGTGTGTGTATGTGCGTCTTTGAGAGGGGAGGGGGGGGGGGGGGTGAGTGTATAGACGTGGGTGTGTTTCTGTGTTATCTTGTTCAACACTACAAGTCATTATTATCATTTTTTCTATTACGATTGATGCTATTATTGATGTTATCAAAAGTAGGCCTATTGTTCTCATTGATGGTTCTACTGATGTGCTGTTATACCATCATCATCATCATCATCATCATCATCATCATCATCATCATCATCATCATCATCATCATCATCATTTTTGTTTTTCTTATTATTACTAAATATTAGTATTGGTAGTGGTGGTGATTCCCATTTTTCTTATTCATTATTATCATCATCTTCATTATTAGCACTCGTGTTGATGTCGTAGTGATTGTCCACTTAGCTCTTTTAATGCTCACGTTTATCCACTCGCACACACACATACACACATATGCATGCACACGCGCACACACGCACATATAGATGCACACGCATACACACACACACACATTGTCATTCTCTCCTCCCCACACACCAGCTTCACATAGTATGTGAAGTGTGTGAGAGCGGGAAAAAGCCTACCAAAAAAAAAGGAAAAAAAGAAGGGAAAAAAGAAAAAAGAAAAAAAGGAAGAAAGGAAGGAAAAATTAAAAAAAGGTTAAAAATGAAGGCGGAAATGGTGTTGGGTTGCATGATGAGTGAGCAAGATAGCGAAGAGTGGGTGAATGATTGGGTGTGATGTGAGAGTTGCATATGTTTTTTAATGCAAATTTATGTCAGTGAAAGGGCTTGCCTAGAAAATCTGAGCAATTATCTTTGATCGACTCGATGAAAGCCAATTCCTGTAGCCAATTCCGGCTCAATATGTCCGGCATCTCTATGTGTCGCTGATTCCGTCTCTATATGTCCCCCGTCTCTATGTGTCGCTGATTCCGTCTCTATATGTCCCCCGTCTCTATGTGTCGCTGATTCCGTCTCTATATGTCCCCCGTCTCTATGTGTCGCTGATTCCGTCTCTATATGTCCCCCGTCTCTATGTGTCGCTGATTCCGGCTCAATATGTCCCCCGTCTCTATGTGTCGCTGATTCCGGCTCAATATGTCCCCCGTCTCTATGTGTCGCTGATTCCGGCTCGATATGTCCCCCGTCCCTATGTTTCGCTGCTTCGGACACTATGCCGATGTCCCTAGTCACGATATGTCGCTGATTCGGACTCTGTGCCAATTAGTCCCCCGTCCCCACTTGTCCCTGATTCCGTCTAAATTTTCCACCACCCTTTAAATGATAATGAATCCGATCAATTCCTTATGTGCTCCGTTCCCTGCGTTGACCATTTTGTTCTTTTATGTCCGCCGTCCCTACATTGTGACACTGATTGTGACACTAGGCCCATGTCCGCTCCCGTTCCTACGTGACGCTGATTGTGACACTAGGCCCATGTCCGCTCCCGTTCCTACGTGACGCTGATTGTGACACTAGGCCCATGTCCGCTCCCGTTCCTACGTGACGCTG
>CM065703.1:30089411-30094411 GCA_017654935.2 Phymorhynchus buccinoides
GCCGACACATTCCGATTTCGGAGGAGCTCAAAGGAGAACATTATTTGGATTGTTTTGGGTAGGGAGGCAGGGGGTGGCCCAATACGTCGCAAAAACAGTAGATGATAGAAAGAAGATGAAAAGGCAGAGTCATAGAGAACGATAGATTAGAGGAAGTTGTAAGCACAGAACTTCCAGAATGTGGAGGAAGTATTTGCATTGAAAAGATTCCCCAGTTTCGATTTCTGGCAATGACAGTCTATGCCCTTGGTGCGTTCGGGTCAAAGTCATGGGGATCAGTGTGTTCTGGGGAGCTGTCGATGGACGGACGTGGTGGCGCCCTCTTGAGAGGACCTCAATCACGCTGACTCCACGACTGAGACAATATTGTCGTCAGTAGAGTGGTGCCCTGCGTTGCTAGCTCCGAACAGACTCCGCTGAACTCCACCGAAGTGACTCAGCAGCAGTGCAGTGTCTCCTCGGTTAGCTGCCCCCTGACGGCCTAACTATAGATTCGCTCCCCTTGAACTACTGATTTCGGATTCCGCGACCTGACCAACCAGTGTGTGGCTGCGAGTTGGAACTTGGAATAAGCGGCGCAGAAGCAACGTTGCTGTTCGGCCCAGAAGATGGTGTGCCGTCCTTCTTTCTAAGCTTTAACCCTTTCACCGCCAGCCATATTTCAACCAAACATTTCCATTAAATGTACCTGGGTATAGAACAAAATCCACCTACAGTATTGGTGATTCTTCTGTGACATATATAAAATAAGGTCTATCCTTACTTCCCTAAACTAAGACAACAGGGTCTTTGGATAATAGACCCCAATTTGATGCCTTTTAGTGACATAGGTGTTAAATCATTGTGGTGCTAAAATGCGACTTAGGCGGTGAAAGGGTTAAACTTTAATCCCACACCCATACTCCCATACCCCCCAAACCCTTCACCTCATTTTTCCTTAGCTCTAAGGAAAACCCCAGCCCTATGATCTCGGAGCCTGGCTTCTGTTCCCCAAGCTACCCTCTGACATCGAGACAGACAGACAGACTGGTTAGGTTAGGTTAGGTACATTATAGTCACAAAGGCGTCTCTGTGAAATTCGGGTTACTCCCACCTGGAGAGCGCGTCGCAGCCAGAGGCGCAACACCCATTTTTTAAAAAGTTTATTTTTGCCTGCGAGTTTTGTGTGACTGATGAGGAAGGAAGGGAGGGAGGTAAATTTGGACCAAATGACAACTTTTTCGTTGCCACTGGGTTTAGTGTGTGCTGAGTGCAGGAGCACACGGGACCTCGGTTTATCGTCTCATCCGAAAGACTCCACGTTCAGACCGTAAGGTCTAGTGCAAAGTGAGAGGAAAAATCACCTGTACCCAGGTTCGAACTCGGGTTCACTTGACACGAACCGAACGCGCTACCACCGTGCCACTCTACAGACGGAAGCAGAGACGGAAGCAGAGACAGACAGCGAGAGAACGTTCTATTTTTTGCAATGTGCCACCGTGTGGCTAAAGACTATTTCTTGCTTACCGGACCCTTTTCGTGTTCACTCCCCTTGTCTCCTTTGGTCTGCCCCACTTCCAGCATCTATCCCCCCCCCCCCCCAACCCCCACCCACCCATGCTCCCCCCGCCCCTCCCAACCCTCCGTCTCCCACCCACACACACACCCCACTCCTACACGACATGCGCAGGCCCAAGCTGGGGAATCGGTGACTTCCGTCTGAAAACTCATCAGGATGGCGAACCGTATCCATGTACCCCCAGTTCAAAGTGGGATCCATTTTCAATCCTTTCCACCCTCCAACTCCCCAACTCCCCAGCAAATAGACAGACAGACAGACAGACACACACACACACACGCACGCGCGCGCGCGCACACACACATGCACGCATGCACGTACACACGTACAATCACGCGCACGCACGCACGCACGCTCGCACGCACACACGCACACACACACACACACACACACACACACACACACACACACACACACACACATGCACAAACACAAATACAAACAACGACAACAAAACAACAACAATAGCAACAACACAAACATTTTAAAACATTTTGGTTTTTAAATCAATACGTTGTTTTTTTTACTTACTTTTACACACACACATACACGCACGCACGCACGCACGCACGCACGCACACACGCACGCACGCACGCCCGCACACACCCACACACACACACACACCACACACACACACACACACACACACACACACACACACACACACACACACACACACACACACACACACACACACACACACACACCCCATACAAACAGATACACGGCAAGTGCAAAGTTACGTCATCTTTTTTTTGACGAGACAAAACAAAACATGCGATGTTTCACCGAAAATGTATTTTTGCATACAATACTAGAAAACCAAACAACACTTCCTCTCCTCTCTCAGTCAAGCAGTCTCTAAAATAAGTTTTTCTTTTCTTCCCATACTCTTTAATGGTTCCCCCTAACAAACACAAAAATATATAAACAAGCGCGAAATCGCAATAGTTTGTGGCACGCGGTCTATTTTTACCACTCCAATCATGAGTCACCTCCCCTGGCTTTTCAATAATTTTAATTTGTAAACCAGAATGTTATCTCTGCACCATTTCGTAACTTTTTATATCTTTTGGAAAACATTTAAAACTATGTATCCTACTTATACTCATCCAAAGAAGCACCGCATACTCGTCGTGTCTGTTGTAGTGTCTGTATTACGTATGTTTATTATTTTGTACGCTTTTAAAATACATCATTTTAAAGAGCGGCCTCAATTTGAAGTGTAGCCTGACGTAAAACTCAAATTTACGATACGCCTCGATTTGAAGTGCGACAATGTTGTCAAAATGTGCGACAATTTTGGACCGACCGACAGACAGACAGACAGACAGACAGACCGACCGACAAAGTGAGTTATAGGTTTGTGGCTTGAGCCACAAACAAAAATTCACCATACATAATTATGTCAACGGGATCACAAAGTTGTGCCCCCCGTCTCTACGTATCCCCGTCTCTATGTATCAACGTCATTGTGCCCCCGTCTCTATGGATCCGTCAACCAATCAATCAGTCAGTCAATCAATCAATCAATCAATCAATCAATCATTCATTATGTCCTCAAGTACAGGGTCATTTTCTTGCGGCACGTCACACACATATAAAAGAAACAACACGAACTGATAACGACAAAATCAACCCGTGCATTATTTTTTTTTATTTTACAAAAACTCCCAATCTCTCATTTTTTAATATCACAAGATATATGCCCTCCCCCCCCCCCCCCCCCCCCCCCCCCCACCTTTTGAGAAGGGAGAAAGGTGGCATAGTGGTTAAGACGTTCGCCTGCCAAATGTAATACGTGACTGCAGCGTGAATGACCCGGGTTCGCATCCCGGCCTCGCCATTTCTTTCTAGTTTGACAGGCAAATCGAACTGAACATCGAGTCCTTCGGATGGGGACTTAAAGCTAGTCTGACCGGGACATTCGAGGTTCAGCTTAATCTTTCCAATGCACACCAGCGAACCTTTTAACCCTTTCGCCGCCAGCCATATTTCAGCCAACATTTTCCATAAAAATTACCTGGGTAGAGAACAAAATCCATCTGCAGTATTGGGGATTCTTCTGTGACATATCTTAATTAAGGTCTATCCTTACTTCACAAAACTAAGACAATAGGGTATTTGGATAATAGACCCCAATTTGATGCCTTTTAGTGACATAGGTGTTAAATCACTGTGGTGCTAAAATGCGACTTTGGCGGTGAAAGGGTTAAATCTATAACTCTGTGGTAACAAATCTATTCAATTGATCCTCTTAGCCTCTATATTCAGTTTTCTGGCCTTTGAAGAAGGTGTCAATGAGTGCAGTCCGCATACACACACACACGCACGCACGCACACGCACACGCACGCACACACACACACACACACACACACACACACACACACACACACACACACACGCACGCACGCACGCACGCACGCATGCACGGCCACACCCACTGATCGCGCTAATGAAGAAGAGTGAACAAAAAAGAAAAAAGAAAGTGCCAACAGGTTCTAGACCCTATATCATCCCTAGATGACTTGGCTATGGATGTGAATTATGGATAGGGAAAGTAAACCGTACCAATCAGCAAGTTGATTGGGGGGAGAAAGACCTCCGGAGGACACTTCAAAGAGTACTGACCCACGCGTTATTCACTTGCTCAGATAAGTGCGAGGTATGTTAGGTCTAGAGGGATCATTGCCTAAGCTGTTTCGGGAGTAACATTAAGTTTATCTATATCTTCAGATTATTTTTTTCAAGCCAACTTTCGTTTTCCATTAGTAACTTTTCTTAAAGAGAATGATGCTTTGCTTGCCTCCCTTTGGCTCTGATCCACTCATTGCTAGATGGTTGGCATCGTAATCCACGTTAATTAGAAAGAGAGTTATACCCTTTGTTTAATTTCGTTAACTTTTTCGTAAATGACAGTCAAGAATATGTTGTAGTATGTGACTAAGTTAGCTGTATTCAGTGGATAATGCTAGATTTTCACTCATCGGCAATTTTATTTTTTTCGAGGGACGAGTAACTTTGTAGTCGGGTCGTTCCTTCTGTCTGTGTAGCAAAGGATAATAGTACTTACACCTTGTCACATCAGTATTTTAAAAAAATTACTGGAGAGAGCAAGGTAAAGGTAAAGATGCGCCCCCCCCCCTCCCTCCCCCATTTCTCGGTTCTTTCCATTCGTTTTCAGTACTTTCTTACTGCAGATTGAGTACTTCATCCTCTATCGGTGGCTATACTGAACACTAATTTCCGTCCATTTACATCATTAAACACGTGCATTCAATAATAGTTCAAGATAAAGGCAAGACGGAAAAACCTGCAATGAACCAGGACTGTGACAAATGCTCCACGGCTGTTGTGTGTACTGCACTACATAGGGGTGGTGGGGGGGGGGGGGGGGGGGGGGGGGGGGGTCCTATTTGATAATGGCCTTTATCATGACT
>CM065703.1:30101911-30114411 GCA_017654935.2 Phymorhynchus buccinoides
CACAAAATATCAATATTTCCCCATGGCAACAGAATGAGTTGCAAGTCATATTATGAGAGGCCTAACACACGTGTTGCCATGGGGGAATAGAGATATGTTGTGAATATCGTTAACTTGTACACAGACATTTATAAGGGATATATTTAACAAACAAGTGTCCTAGTTTATCCCTGAAGAACAAATGTGTTGAAAAAACAAACAAACACTATTGCAATGTGGGCGAAACGTTCTATAAACACGGTTGAATAGAGTTTTGTATTTGGTATTGACAGTTTGCAATATCCTATCAATAGATTTTCTACTCCAAACCCACGCCTTCCTTACACTTCTGTCTCCCCCTCCCTCTCCCCCTCCCCCTCCCCTACCACCTACTCCACACTCCCTGTGCTAATCTGTTTATGTCTCTCTCTCTCTCTCCTCCTTCTCTCTTTTTCAGTCTGTCCCTCTCTCTCTCTCTCTCTCTCTCTCTCTCTCTCTCTCTCTCTCTCTCTCTCTCTCTCTCTCTCTCTGTCTCTCTCTCTCTCTGTCTCTCTCTCTCATTTGTCAGTAAAAAAAAGGGTTGTGGTTAGGTGTGAGGGCAGTATGAAATAAAGAAAAAAGCTAAAAAAAAAAGCTCCAAGCCCATTATCTACTTTATCTTCAATAGAAATAATAACGGTATTCGAATTCTCTCTCTCTCTCTCTCTCTCTCTCTCTCTCTCTCTCTCTCTCTCTCTCTCTCTCTCTCTCTCTCTCTCTCTCTCTCTCTCTCTCCCTCTCTCTCAATGACTAAAATCTTTATCAACGTAAAATAACAGTTTTTCAGTGGTAACAGTGTTCTCTCTCTCTCTCTCTCTCTCTCTCTCTCTCTCTCTCTCTCTCTCTCTCTCTCTCTCTCTCTCTCTCTCTCTCACACACACACACACACACACACACATCCCCCCCCACCTCTCTCTCTCCCCCCCCCCAACCTAACCACACATCCAGCCTAAATTGTCCTTGGAATCCCTAAAGGGCCGCGAGGCGAGAAATCCCTCACTCGCCCAGTGTCGCCTTAGCGTGGTGCCAGCCCCGCTAAATTATTCAACCGCCGTGGCTATGCCTTGCCATCGCCCTCGCCCCGTTGTCTCACACACCACACCCCTTGCGCTGTAGGGGAACCCAAACAATAATACTAGCAGCAACGACCCGCGGTTGCTACGCCCTGCGCTCACTTCAAGTTAAGTCAAGTCAAGTCAAGTCAAGAATACTTTATTATCTCTCGTGGAGAACTCTGGTTGCAGGTGCAATACACATCAACAAACACAACAAGACAATGAAATATTAAGCAGCTTTGCGGCAGCTTTTCCCCGGCACAGGTCTTTTAGAATAGCCGTTGACAGGATAGCGCTTCAAAATGTCTCCCACTCACTGTAGTCCATGTTTACGGAGCGAGCGAGCCCCCTCAGCTCTCACTCTCACTGTGCTATTGGCCCTTCAAAATGTCTTCCACGTACTGCATTCCCCTGTTAATGCTGATCACAAATATATATGGTTGTCGTGGTCTAACGCCAACGGTTTTGAAACTATGAGCACTTGTTTTCGGTTAACACAAATTTATAGGCCCTAACCACTTTCAAGATCTATACCGATTTCCTTGACCTTGACCTTGACCTTGCTCGGTACTCCATATTAAGAACTACCAAAAGTCAAGGCACATACATGCCGAGTTTGAAGTCTGTAAATGTAAGTCAAATAGTGTGAAAGATATGGCCCGTAAGCGAAATTTAGGTTTTCAAGGTCATATGTCAAGGTCAAGATCAGCACGGTCCCAAGTTTATATGGGACCATCCGTGTACCATGATACACCACCACACAAAATTTGAAGCGATTCTGTTCAGTGGTTCAGGCGTTACAGGGCGGAAAGACAGACAGACACACCCCACAAGAATGTTATTATATATGCATTAAATGTTTCCAACTGCATTCCTTAGGTCATGTGATCAAGAATATATGTGGTTATGTGGGTGTAAACCCAATGGTGTCCAACCAATAGCCACTGTTATAAAGAGAAGTTCAAAAGTCAAGGTCAAGGTCAAGGTCACTGGCACAGGTCTTTAAAATAGCAGCTGTTAATATAGCATTTCAATATGACTCCCTTTGCATTATCCCGGTGATGCTGATCACGAATATACATGGTTATAGGGATCTCCAACCAACATTTTTCAAACTACAGTTGTTGTAACATTTTTTATTTCCCTCTCTCATCCCTCCACTCTACAGTTCCTTCTTTCTCTCCCACAACCACACACATAGATCAACGCATGTCATCAATTACCACAATAATCATAGTACCGTATTAATAATAATAAACATATGATAAAGCAAAAAATTGTTGTTTGTATTCGAATCAAATAAATATGATTTTGAAACTATTGTAGTTTTTTGTGTACTTTTCTGTGACTAAGATTGCGTTGAGCAAGTGACTAGCGAGTGGGTATTTGAATGAATGAGATATATATATACACACCGTTCCTCATGGACCACAAGGCGATGCTCTCTTTTCTGACTGAGACCCCCGCATCCCACACTGTGACTGGCAATACAGTATTAAAAAAATAAAATAAAAAACCCCTCTAATAACACAATCTGAATTTTGTGTAAAACTTGGGGGGGGGGTGCCCTAAAATTAAGCTCACCCCGCAGTCCGCAAAACACAATATATATTATGCAATCCAACTCATGAATTAACAAATGAATAAATGGATTATTGAATAACTGGCTTTAAACTGACTATATTCATACATGTAGACATAATTAACAAAGCCATTACAATGGAGTGTAGGGATTGGACGTTTGGTCTGTGATTACGAAACAGTTGATATAATAAGAGGGATTTTTTCCATTTTTTGACAGTCTTGCACACACACATCTTGCACTTAAACATCAAAATATAATTATGAACTTTGATTTTGTCCCCTACATTCCTACACACACACGACTCACACACACCCCTCCTGCCCCTCCATTCGCACACACATTAACGGTCTCCTGCTCGTATTATAAATTCACATAACAGAGTAAGCTCAAAACTAAAACTAAAGTACCACAGTAGCACTTTTCACCTATGTATCTCAACAATAACTAATGGTGTGAGTACTATACAAATATAAGAGGGAAGTTTATCCTTTTCATATTATCATACATGTGTGAGTGATTTATTATGGGGTTGTTGTTACTCACAAAATAAATTGAAAATTATATGCCAGATTCAATGTGTGAGTCTCAAGCACTATCTTGCTCTCAAATAAAAAGACAAATGAGGTAATGATTGATATGGACAAAACCTATATACACAGAAAACAACGCATCAAAAACATTTAAGCCAATCATCCACTCCTGATAGTCTTCACCTCTTCACCCACAACTATCAATGAGTAGCTTGTAAACCTCCCAATCATGTGCAAATTTGTCAATATTTCCCTCCATAGAATGGCAGGACAATTCCACCCAGTATCTTTGTTTCAAAATATTTTTAAATGCTGTTGAACATGGAATGGTTTTGTTCAGTTTACATTTATATACATAGAATTTGGCTAATAGAATAATCAAATCCATCACCCCATCTGTCTTCAAGTTTTGTTTCCACCCCAAAATAACAAATGTTTCTGATAAGTGAAAATTCTGAGTATGATCACAACAGTCATGTATCCATGAAATAAGATTTCTCCAAAAGGTCTGAACATATCTACAAGTCCAAAAAAGGTGAACTAGAGTTTGCTCCTCACTTCCACAAAACAACACAATGATGAATTTGAAATAGGCTTACATTTTCTGGCATTGTTTTGTAGTGTTTTAGCACATCTAACCAAACTAAATTACTACATTCTCCTGTTATTTCTGTGACATAATCACTACCAAAGACTGTTATTTTTTTAATATGCGGACAGATGTGAGCCAACATTTTTCTAAAAATATTATCTTCAGAAATTTTTTTTCTTTTCAACCAAGATATTTTCATCGCAGACAGAAAATTATATACATTGAGCATTTTCAAACCTCCCTTTTCATAAGAAGAACAAACAAGTCTTTTATTTATTTTATTATTTTTTCCACTCCATAAGAATCTATAAAAACAGTTATTAAGTTCATGCATAAACTGCATAGTTGGGTCTGGCAAATTAGTAAATAAAAAGATGAATTATCTTGGATATGGCTAAGGTCTTAATCACTGTTATTTTACCTAAAGGAGTTAACTGCCGCCTGGACCAAGAGGATAATAAGCGTTTAATTTCTTGTAATTTTGTATTATAATTTAAAGCAGTTATTTCATTAATGTTAGTTGAAAAAAATATTCCCAGCACCTTAAAGACAGCTGGATTCCATTCAAATTGCTTTTCTGGCATATATCTAAGTCTCGAATTTTTCCTGCTACCTATCCATATTAGTTTTGATTTATTAATATTAATTTCGAGACCTGATATACTTGCAAAATATTCCAAACAATATATGCACTCTTCAAATGACTGTTTCGTTCCGTCTAAATAAAGTGTTGCATCATCCGCAAATTGTGATAATAGTACTTCCATGTCATGTGATAATTTTATACCCCTAATGCTGGGTTTTTTTCTTATTAGTAGAGACAATATTTCAGCACATATTAGGTATATGTATGGTGAGCAGGGATCCCCTTGTCTCACACCTCTGTTTATACTAAGCCATTCTGTATAACTACCATTTATTGTTACACATGATGTAATGTTTTTGTAAAATGTCAAAATCCATTGTTTTATATCTGGTCCCAAACCAAACAAATCTAAAGACTTGTTTATGAATGACCAAGATATACTGTCAAACGCTTTTTGAAAGTCAACTAACAAAAGCAATCCCGGTATATTGTTTGATTCTGTGGACTGTAATACATCATATAATAAGCGAATATTCTCCCCAATGCATCGACCTGGTAGAAAATCTTTTTGACTTTCATGAATTATGTCAGGCAATACAGATTTAAGTCTTTGTGCTATGCATGATGCTCTAATTTTATATGAAGTATTTAGAAGAGTAATTGGCCTCCAGTTATTCAAGTATTTTTTTTCCTTTCCTTCTTTAGGGATACAGGTGATAATCCCTTGTTTTTGACTAATTGACAGTTCCCCCCTTGCAAAACTCTCATTTAGACAGCGTACCAAAAACATTCCTAAATCACACCAAAAAAACTTTAAAAATTCAGTAGTAAATCCATCTGAGCTGGGACTTTTGTTATTTTGCATTTGTTTTAAAGAATCAAGGGCTTCGGTCCACGTGATAGGGACTTCTATAGATACACTAGCCTCTTCGGATAACTTTGGTCCATCCAATATTGCTGATAAATCTACATTTCTAACATTACTTTCTCTTGTTTCATATAGGTTCTCATAAAAAGTTTGTACCTCTTTCTTTATTCTCGATTGTTCTGTTAAAATTTCACCTTGATCAGTTTCTATACAATATAGAGACTTTTCAACAAAATTCCTTTTTTCCAAATTACAACATTTTTTTTCTTTCCCCGTCTTGAATCCATTTAGCCTTCGATCTGATAATCATACCGTTCACTTTTTTCTTTCTTAAATCTTCAAGTAATTGTTTTTTCTCTTCTAGTGTTTGTATGTTATTATAATTTACATATTTTTCCAAATGTGATATTTCTTGAATTAATCTTTCCTCTCTTTGTTTCTCTACTTTTTTTTTAATGTACAGAATATGAAATAGCACTGCTTCTAATTTCCATTAGCAACATTTCAAAAAAGAGTTGATCACTGATAGTGATTTGTAATGATTCATCTGAAACTTTGTCTATATTATCTTTTTCATAAATTAATAAACAATACTTTTGCTTAGTTTCTGTAATTGTTTTTTTTTTAGCTAAGTCAACAAACTGTTTATCTTTTAATAAGTCATTGTTAAACTTCCAGTACATTTTAGGACGTCTAACTCTTTTGGTCTGAAACTGAAGCGTAATAATGCTATGATCAGACTGATAGCCTGGCTTAATAGAAGCATTTTTAATGTTAAGCATTAAGTCGTTTGTAATTAAAAAATAATCCAACCAACTACAGTTGTTAGTTTTATGCGAACGGTCCGGGTCTTAAGAATAGCAATCACCAGAATAGCACTTCGAAATGTCTCCCACTGCATTCCCCAAGTGACGCCGATCACGAATATGTATGGCTTAAGTGGTCTACAGCCAACTGTTTTCGGGTTACAGTCTGTTTTTATATAACAGTCTCAAGGTCAAATGTCAGGTCAAGGTCAAATGGCTTCAAATGTCTCCCACTGCATTCCCCAAGTGACGCCGATCACGAATATGTATGGCTTAAGTGGTCTACAGCCAACTGTTTTCAGGTTACAGTCTGTTTTTATATAACAGTCTCAAGGTCAAATGTCAAGGTCAAGGTCAAATGGCTTCAAATGTCTCCCACTGCATTCCGTAGGTCCTGCTGATCAAGGATATATATGGTCATGTGGGTGTAAACCCAATGTTGTCTGAACAATAGCCACTATTAAAAAAGAGACGTTCAAAAGTCAAGGCCAAGGTCATTAGGATAATCAATACTTTGCACCACACATGACCTTCAGGCAGTCTACTAACCTGCCAACTTTGAAGCCTGTAACTGAACAAAATGCAAACTATATGGCCACAACACCAATTTGACGCCTCCAAGGCCTATATCTATGTCCTTGACCTTGACCTTCATTGGTACCCAATATTCAGCATCACCATGAGCCAATGCTCCCCAATGCCAAGATTGAACATTGTAAGTCCAACGAGATGAAATATATGGCCTCAGGAAGAAATGCCGGTCTTCAGGATCAAAGGTCAAGGTCAAGGTCAGCATGTTTATGTTTTTCTATGGGACCATCCCTACACACTGATTTGAAGCCATTCTGTCCATTGGTTCGTGAGATACAGCTTGGATAATGAAATATATAGCACAAAGAAGGAAAATTCGGTTTTATGAATCTCCCCCGGCGGAGGTTTGCACTGAAAGTTCACACTTCAGGATCTGAATAGGTTGCGTGATGCTGATCAAGAATATATATGGATATATAGGGTCTACGGCCAGCGGTTTGGGCACCATCGCCTGGAGAGACAGACAGACAGACAGACAGACAGACAGACAGACAGACACACAGACAGACACAACACACACACACACACACACACACACACACACACACACACACACACACACACACACACACACACACACACACAAACACCACACAACATATACACACACACACACACACACACACACACACACACACACACACACACACACACACACACACACACACACACACACACACACACACACACACACACACACACACACACACACACACACACACACAAACAAGCCGATTATAGTAGTGAATGTATGATAGTAAGAAGACGAGAGTTTGGTGACAGAGAACTCGAACTCGAACTCGAAATTTTTAATGAGGATAAACTGAGTAAGCAGAAATAGCTTATTTTCATCAGGTCCTCTAAAATAATGACATATGAAGTGAATAAATAAATAAATAAATTACAAAACAAACTCAAATGGTTCAAAAGTAAACAATGTAACAATCAAATGTAACAAATCCAAAGAACAAGGACAACATGACATATAAATCAACATTCTCACAATTCCTTTCACACACATAAATCATAGTTAGACAAGTAATCAATTGACAATTTTACAATATCAGGTAGTAGGAGCATAGCTACAGACATGCGCATTTACTAAAATTATAACATGCACAATAGATAAGTTTAGAAAAGGGGAATGAACTGTTATAACCTTTCGAATAAATATTTATGAAAGCATCTTTTAAATGACAGCAATGTGCTTTTAGTTTTTATGCACTCGGGGATTTCATTCCACAACCTTCCACCTGAGTATGTTAACGATGACATAAATAAGTCTGTTCTAGGTCGGGGGAGGAGTATGGTTTCTTAATTCCGCACCTGAGTTACAGGAAACCTTTTACATAAATAAGGAGGTGCGAGTCCATTTAAGATTTTATACATAAATACACCCTTATTACATTTGCATTTGGAGTGGAAGGGAAGTATGTTAACAATTTTATAATCAGAAATTTGTAGTGTTGATGATTTAAGAAGAATTAGTTTAATTGCACGTTTATAAATACTTTCTAAATGTCTTACACAGTTTTTGCTTGCTTGATCCCAAGAAGTTGAAACATAATCAATGTCTGGCTGAATATATGCATGAAAGAAGAGTTTTCTGGTGTGAATATCAAGAAAGTGCTTGATTCTGTTTAGTTGAAATATTTGTTTGGATAACTTACGAGTGAGAATAGAGGCATGGTACGACCAAGAAAGATTGTTGTCAACACCCAGACCAAGAATAGTATGCGAGTCCACTTCTTTTATAAACTTGTCATGTACTTTAATTTTTGGTAAATCAGACTTTATGTTCTGTCGCTTTTGTCTTGTGGTAATTAGCATAAGCTTTGATTTTTTAGGATGAAGGGCCATGTGGTTATATTCAGTCCATGTCACTAAGTTGTTCACGTCATTTTGTAAGTTGGTAAGTACTAAGTCAGCAGTCTTGTTCTTGTCGTGTAAAGTAGTATCATCGGCAAAAAGTTCACAGGGACAGGAGATGTGTAAAGGTAAATCATTTATATAAATAGTAAAAAGAATGGTACCCAAGACTGAGCCCTGAGGCACACCATACTTTACTGACATTAATGAGGATGATTTACAGTCCCGATGGACCAATTGCCGCCTGTTGGATAGAAAAGATGATATGAGACTAACCGATTCTGTTGACAGACCATATAGAGTTAGCTTTCTTTGGAGAATGTTATGATCAATGGTATCAAATGCTTTTGCGAAATCTACAAATATAGCCCCTGTGATAAAATCGTTATTTATGTTCATATGACATTGTTCAATGAGGTTAGTAAGTGCTGTGTGGCAGGAATGATTCTTTCTGAAGCCACTTTGATTAGGGTGAAACAGATTGTGTGTGTCAAAATGAGACTGGAGCAGTTTTGTAAGGTGTTTTTCGAGAGGTTTGGACAAAATAGATAAAATTGATATAGGTCTGTAGTTTGAACAATCGTTTGGATCACCTGATTTAAATTGTGGCAGTACTTTTGCATCTTTAAAAGCTTGTGGGAAATGACTTTTTTCAATACAAAGATTTTAAATGTATGTTAAGTGTTCAGTAATAATTGGTGCAGACGCTTTCAAAATGTTATTATCTATATTATCCAATCCTCGAGATTTAGACGCATAGAGAGAAGGGAGGAGAGAGAGAGAGAGAGAGAGAGAGAGAGAGAGAGAGAGAGAGAGAGAGAGAGAGAGAGAGAGAGAGAGAGAGAGATGGGCCACATGAGAGAGAGAGAGAGAGAGAGAGAGAGAGAGAGAGAGAGAGAGAGAGAGAGAGAGAGAGAGAGAGAGAGAGAGAGAGAGAGAGAGAGACTCAAACTCAAACTCAAAAATGTTTTAATGTCAGACCTCTGGCGCATATACACACATAATGTAATAAATGAAAACAGGACAAATGTGAATATTTTTTCACTTAGCACTAGCATGTTATCCAAATAAATTTCATAATGCATAAGTTCATGTATTAACTGACATAAGTTCATCTCTTTTTTTAAGCGCATAAAATATAAACATGGCAACATCTCTAGTTATGAATGTATTTTCATTGGCAAGGAGGCTTTTTATTTCAATGGAATAGTTGTTTCTAAATTGATTATGTTTGAAAATATACTTGTCTCTTAGCTCTTTATAGGTAGTGCAATGAATCAAGAAGTGCAACTCGTTTTCTATTTGATCGCAGAATGGACTGGATTTGGGAATATTATTGTCGAAGCGTTTGTTATTTCTCAAATCATTTACGCCCAGTCGAAACTGAGCGAAACAAGCCTTGAACTTCTTAATTGTTAGTTGAGTAAGGAAGTGTTCAGGTTGTAGAAGAAGTTTGAACGTACGATAAGTAAGGAAACGGTCACTAGAACTCAATTTACTGTTCCAGTCCTGTTTATAACAGTCTATCATCCGTTGCCTGAATATGCTAATGAAATTTTTTATATTTACAACCCCTCCCGCTAACCACACCTCTGCAAATCCATATCTGTCTAAGCAATGTTTAATTCTTTGAGCCCAGTTTGTGTTGGTTCGATTACTGTCTGTCCGTTTATTTGCGCTTGAGACGTAGGCTTGTTTGGGGATTCTGTTTAAAGCCATGTCTTGTAATATAAACCAGTAACGCAATGCCCTTATCGTGCTGTCTATATATAATGTATAGCGGCCTAGAGAGAGAGAGAGAGAGAGAGAGAGAGAGAGAGAGAGAGAGAGAGAGAGAGAGAGAGAGAGAGATGGGCCATATGAGAGAGAACGAGAGAGACAGAGACATAGATACAGAGACAGAGACAGAGAGACAAAGAGAGATAGAGTTGACGCGAAGCCTTTCCCCATGCTGTTTTATGTTGAATTGCACATGGCTGCGATTTGATGAATAAAACAGTTTAATTAAACCAGATTTTGAAGTGATTCCGCGCAGCAGTTCCCAAAGACATTGCTCGGCACATGACTTTCCCCGAAAGGCGATGATGCCCTTTACCCTTTATACATCGTCGTGTACGTTACTCGACGAGAAACTCGTCCACTTCCGAATTTGAAAGCGATTCCCTTCAGTTAGTTCACAGGAAGGACATGCAAACCAACAGACAGAAACGAACACAATACCCCCGTCCCCCCCCCCCCCCCCCCCGTCCCCCCCTCCCCCCCTCCCCCGCTTACAATATATCTGAAAGAGACAGGGGACTAATAGACAGCAGCTACATACGGTCATAAAGCTCTCCAGTTGGGTATTGCACCCCCCACTCCCCACCCCCCACCCCCCACTCCCCACCCCCTTTCCCCTCTTCTCTCGACGTCCCACCATTAAATTGCAATAAACCCGTGGTTGAAACTGTTTGTCACAATGCCCAAGAATCCCCATGGTGTTGGCGTGAAGCCTTAACCTTCACAGCAAAATGGCTACACCATATATCGTTGACTATCTCAACTATCTGTACACAGTGAACGTTTTTCACTCCCCCCCCCCCCCCCCCCCCCCCCCCCCCCCCCCCCCCCCCCCCTCGCAAACACGTGATATGCAAGTCATATTAAGGTATGTGTACACGTTAACACTATTCACGAGATATTTCTATTTCCCCATGGCAACACAGTGAGCTGTAATTCATATTAAGGTCTGTGTATACGTTAACACTATTCACGATATATTTATGTTTCCACCATGGCAACAAAGTGAGATATATGTCATAGGTCTGTGTACACGTTAACACTATTCACAAGATATTTCTATTTCCCCATGGCAACACAGTGAGCTGTAAGTCATATTAAGAGTGGGCTATCACTGTGTTGCCATGGGGAAATAGAAATATCTCGTGAATAATGTTGACGTGCACACGGACCTTTATGACTGGTCTATCACTGCGTTGCCATGGGGAAAGAGTGAAAACGTTTCACCTTTACATGTCCCCATAGCAACACAGTAATACTTATGCAAGTCATAGTATGACTGGTCTATCACTGCGTTGCTATGAGGAAAGAGTGATACATTTCCACACCGTACCGAGACCTTTAACGTAGCCTACCTCTGGGACCTTCCAGCTTTGGTCAAGAGAAAGAGGCTGCGGGTATGAACGTGCACAGCAGGTCGTACAGGTTGTGTGGGGAAGCTCACAACCTATCTACCTCGACTACATTGGACAGGTTATAATAGAACCCCGTGCGACGACGACACTGTTTCTTTCCCTGTGGCTTGAACCAAGAAGAGTAGAACCATGATTCTACTCTTCTTGCTTGAACTAAGGGGTCCTGCAATTTTTTAAGGTCACGGGGTTTACATCTGTATCTATTAAAAAGAAAAAACCCGGCACTTTCCTGGTATTGCAGTACCTCCAGGATCGTGCCACCATCTGTACGTTCAAAAATGTCCCACATGTATCTGTTCAGGGTCGGAGGACGTTAACCCTTTCACCGCCAGCCATTTTTCAGCCAAAAAATACCATTACACTTAACTGGGTAGAGAAAATAAAATATCTGCAATATAGCAAATTCCTCTGTGACATAATTATATAGCATTAGGCCTATCCTTACCTCCCAAAATTAAGAAAATAGGATTTTTGGATAACAGGTCCTGATTTGATGCCTTTTAGTGACATGGGTGCTAAACCATTGTGGTGCTAAAATGCGACATTTGCGGTGAAAGGGTTAAACGGATTTTCCTCAAAAGGGGTCTGCTTCGGTTGAAGTCTATGGTTACGTAGCATTGTGCCCCCGTCTCTTTGTGTCCCCCGTCTGTATATGTCCCCGTCTCTATGTGTCCCTGTCTCTATATTATGTCCCCGTCTCTATGTGTCCCCGTCACCGTGATGGAAATCTGCTTAACGTCCTCCGGTCTGGAACAGACATATGGGACATTAGTAGATATAAAGATGGTGGGAACAAACCTGTAGGC
>CM065703.1:30131911-30136911 GCA_017654935.2 Phymorhynchus buccinoides
TTTCTCCTTGCTAAAAAAAAAGAGAGAAAGAAAACAAAGAATAAATCACGCAAGTTGGATACAAACCTCATAACTTCGCACGACTATTCTGATCAAAACAGGTAATATAAATAAGTATGTGAGGCTTCATCTTATGGACCACAATCTATTGATCTTCTTTTTGTTTTTTTAATCCATGGACGTCGCTGATGCTATTCCAAACATCTCCATAATCATAGTGCCAGCAGACTTACTAAGGGCCAGCCACACGTCCACTAATATCACACGACTGTACGATACGATTCGATCACGTGGTCTCGAAGAACAAATGTGATTCGCCGCTTCGAGACCACGTGATCGAATCGTATCGTACAGTACAGTCGTGCGATTTTAGTGGACGTGTGGCTGGCCCTTAGGAGAACCCCCCCCCCCCCAACCCCCCCCCCCCCCCCCCCCACCACATTTCTTTATGAAGGCAGTACAATCCAATAGTAGTGCTTCCAGAATGAAAGCATGCAACTTTCCAATACAATCTGATGAAAGAACACAGTTGGAGTCGTTCACATTTCCCCCGACACTCCACAAAGTGAAACAGGAAGCCACATGTTTCGGCACTCCAAATGCCGGAAGTCACATTCTTCCACAATCCAGAAATCCGGAGTACGCCGGAAATGATAAACCACCCCTTCAACGCACAGACGAGCTGTCCACAAGGCATCTATGTCCGCATCGTTTGCACAGTGAAACATGCAAGTGTCTTGTACCAATAGACGATATTTGGAGAAAACAAACTAGGGGAGAGCACTTCGTGAAAATTAGAGTTGCTTACCTCCAATACTCGGTCAAATACCATAGCAACAATGCAACAAATGGCGCCGAAGCTTGAATCCGCAGGTTAGATGCGAGTCAGCGACTTGCAAACATTTTTTTTATATAGAAAAATTATTAGGGGTGGCCAGTGGCCACAAACTGATAAAACTTGCAAACTGTGACGTAAAAATATAAATGACATCAATTTTTAAAATGACGCACGGTGTTCTAAGTGCTATCTATATGTCTGCTCAAATACACGAAGCGAGAGTTGGGGATCTCCCTGAAGGTAGAGTAACTTCCCCTGTTTGACCGATTGAATTAGGCAAGATCACTCTCACACACCATGAAATTACTCTCCTTGATTATTTCCGAACAATTCCTATGAAAAGGCAGGTCACAAAACGTGAAGATTTGTTGTTGTTTTTGTTCTCCATTTCACGACATATTTATGAATATTATGGGAGACAATATAAAACGAAACAAAATCGCAGCAGATCGGTTTCTGAGTGTCCGTCTGGTCAGTATAGTAGGGCTTGGCTCAATTTAACGAACAATTTTTTTGTTTTTTTTATGTCACAAAAGCTTACAATAAAAAACAAAATTACGGCGGAAAACGAATACAATTACAAAGGATTTCATCTAAATTTCACTTTACAGCAAATGACCTCCAATATTTTAAAACAATGTTAACATTAGTAGAATAGCAGGTGAGTATAGTATGTGTTAAGAACGCCATGTGGAGACTTTAAATGCCTGACGGATGAGGTTTTGCAAGAAACGCGTCGAGATCACCAGGAAAACACCCTTTTACAGAGATCGCAAGACTCACTTTGCTCTTGTTTTCTAGAAATCAAACCGTCAAATCGGCGATTCCTCCTTGGCGGAGGTGCTGGAAGTCGAATTATTTCAGCGAAAACCTTCTCTTTTCGAATGGCTTTAACAAAAATCACGAAATATCCACAATACAAGCCTTTTTATTTATAGCTTACCAAAACGAGTTTCGCTCACAACAAAGGAAATAGCTCCATTATGGTTTTTTACTGCACTACAAAGAGGAAAAAGCTTCAACACACCCCGTTCAAAATGGCTTCTCTCTCCAAGCAATGCCATTTTGAAATTTTGATTTCTACGAAACCAGAGCAAAGCGTGTGTTCCGATCGTTGAAAAGGCTGTCTTTCTGGTGATCCCGACACGTTTCTTGACAACAAAAAACACGCAACCGTCAGGGTGTCCCTTTAAGCTTACCAACTCATAGGAAAGAGTGCCAAGACTGTTCAGCACATTCGAAGAATTGAAGAACAACGTGGTGCCCAATTTGTGTTTTTTCTTCTGATCTAGAGAAAATTAAGGGACTAAAAAGAAAGATTAGTTTCACACGAGAGGAGACGAGAAGAGAGAGAGAGAGAGAGAGAGAGAGTGAGAGAGAGAGAGAGTGAGGGAGAGACGAGAGAGAGAGAGAGAGGAGAGAGACGGAGAGAGGGAGGCGAGAGAGTGAGAGAGAGAGAGAGAGGAGCAGGAATTCTGAGAGAGAGAGAGACTGTGAGAGAGAGAGAGTGGAGAGAGAGAGAGAGAGAGTGGGGTAGTGAGAGAGAGAGAGAGAGGAGCAGAGAGAGAGAGAGTGAGTTCCTGAGAGAGTGAGAGAGAGAGAGAGGACAGTGAGAGAGAGGAGTGAGAGAGAGAGTGAGAGATGAGAGAGAGAGTGAGAGTGAGATCTTCTAGATAGAGAGAGAGAGAGAGAGTGAGAGAGAGAGAGAGAGACGTGAGAGAGAGAGAGAGAGAGTGAGAGAGAGAGAGGAGAGTGAGATGAGGAGAGAGAGAGAGAGAGAGAATGACATTGAATGAATCTCTCTCTCGTGAGGAGAGTAGAGAGAGAGAGAGAGAGAGGATTGTCTTGAGATAGATCATCTTTAGATGAGGATAGTCGAGAGACAGAGAGACGAGAGGATCTTCTCTCTGAGAAGAGAGAGAGAGAGAGAGAGAGTATCTCATGCATTCGATCTGAGAGCGAGAGAGAGAGAGAGAGAGAGCTCAGAGAGATTAGAGAGAGAGATCTCTAAAGAAAAAGAAAAAAATCATACCAAACATAATTAAACTTTAACTCCGGTACTCTTTAAACAAATAGGAAATTATTTTTTTTTAAATGGAGGAAAATCCAACAGAAACCAATGATTCTATCGTCGCAATTCTAATAATTGTTTCTTTAAAAAAAATAGTAAAATATCAAACTAATTAATCCACACACACTGTTATTAGATAAAGACTGTTTTGGAGCATACCGTTTATGCGGTATTAAATCCACGTGGAGAAAACCATAATGCAAACACAATAGATATCGTCGTATTAACAAGAACGATAATACATTCAGTAAACATTAAATCACTCCGTGTTTAGTATTTTCTCCTTTCTCCTTTTCAAGCTCTTTTGTTTTCCTTCTTTTTCTCTCTCTCTCTCTCTCTCTCCTCTCTCTCTTCTCTCTCCCTCTCTCTCTCTGTCTCTCTCTCTCTCTCTCTCTCTCTCTCTCTCTCTCTCTCTCTCTCTCTCTCCTCTCTCTCTCTCTCTCTCTCTTATCCTCTCTTTCTCTGTCTCTCTACTATCCCATTAAAGAAAATTAATCAACATAATTCTCCACTCTCTCTCTCTCCTCTCTCTCTATCTCTCTCTCTCTCTCTCTCTCTCTCTCTCTCCGTCTCTCTCTCTACTCTCGTCTCGCTCTCTCTCTCTCTCTCTCTATCTCTCTCTCTCTCTCCTAATCCATTGCACAGACAACCTATTTCCTTTTCGAAGAACTACCGCGTTTTCTTTTTCACTTTTTTTTCTTTCTGTCTCTCTCTCTCTCTCTCTCTCTCTCTCTCTCTCTCTCTCTCTCTCTCGCTCTTCTCTCTCTCTCTATCTCTCTCGTCTCTCTCTCTCTCTCTCTCTCTCTCTCTCTCTCTCTCTCTTCCTACATCCATTGAACAGACACAATTTCCTCTTCGAACGAAACTACCTTCTTTTTTCTTTCTTTCTTTCTTCTCTTCTATCATCTCTCTATCTCTCTCATTATCCATTGGACAGACAACTATTTCGTTTTGGAACGCCATATCTTGTTTTTTCTGTCTTTCTTTCTTTATTTCTCTTCTCTCTTCTCTCTATCTCTCTCATAATCCATCGAACAGACAAATAATTCCTTTTCGGATGCACTGTCGTCTTTTTTTTTCTTTCCTTCTTTCTTTATATCTCTTATCTCCTCTCTCTATCTTTCTCCTAATCCATTGAACAGACAAATAATTATTTCCCTTTGGAACGCACTACCTTCGTTTTTCTTTCTTTCTTTCTTTCTTTCCTCTCTCTCTCTCTCTCTCTCTCTCTCTCTCCTCTCCTAATCCATTGAACAGACACATCATTATTTCTCTTTCGAACGCACTACCTTCGTTTTTCTTTCTTTCTTTCTTTCTTTCTCTCTCTCCTCTCCTCTCTCTATCTCTCTCCTAATCCATTGAACAGACACATCATTATTTCTCTTTCGAACGCACTACCTTCGTTTTTCTTTCTTTCTTTCTTTCTTTCTCTCTCTTCTCTCCTCTCTCTATCTCTCTCCTAATCCATTGAACAGACACATCATTATTTCTCTTTCGAACGCACTACCTTCGTTTTTCTTTCTTTCTTTCTTTCTCTCTCTCTCTCTCTATCTCTCTCTCTATCTCTCTCCTAATCCATTGAACAGACACATCATTATTTCTCTTTCGAACGCACTACCTTCGTTTTTCTTTCTTTCTTTCTTTCTTTCTCTCTCTCCTCTCCTCTCTCTATCTCTCTCCTAATCCATTGAACAGACACATAATTATTTCCCTTTGGAACGCACTACCTTCGGTTTTCTTTCTTTCTTTCTTTCTCTCTCCTCTCCTCTCTCTATCTCTCTCCTAATCCATTGAACAGACACATAATTATTTCCCTTTGGAACGCACTACCTTCGGTTTTCTTTCTTTCTTTCTTTCTCTCTCTTCTCTCCTCTCTCTATCTCTCTCCTAATCCATTGAACAGACACATAATTATTTCCCTTTGGAACGCACTACCTTCGGTTTTCTTTCTTTCTTTCTTTCTCTCTCTTCTCTCCTCTCTCTATCTCTCTCCTAATCCATTGAACAGACACATAATTATTTCCCTTTGGAACGCACTACCTTCGGGTTTTTCTTTCTTTCTTTCTTTCTCTCTCTTCTCTCTCTCTCTAT
>CM065703.1:30141911-30149411 GCA_017654935.2 Phymorhynchus buccinoides
TTCTATTGACTTTTTTAATGTAGTGTAAGAAAAAAGAAGAGAGATTAGCACATTATCTAAAATCAAGTCTCTCAGATTTGAATTATTTAGGTTCTTTGTTGTCACACATATATGGGATCGTGGTAGCGAGAGGGTAGATTTTTTCCAAATCAGTAATCATTCAATTAATTGTTCTTTACTCCACAATGGGTGTGTTCTCTTTATGAAACTGGATGAAATATGCTATGCATTATTGTAGAAAGTAAATCTCTGTTGTTTTTTGTTTTGTTTTTGTTTTTCCAGCCGCTGCTTTACTGTAAACGAGGTTTTGAGTATGCTGGAAGATGAAATCCCATTTGAAGAAGCAAGCGTGTTTGTTGAGCCACATGATGTGAGTGAGGAGACAGATGAAGATAGTGGTGATGAGGACCAGGAAGGACGAGTACCAGCCAACTTCAACAGAAACCAGCTGCTCGCCGGCGCCACTGACACCGTCCGTTCTGATGCATTTACTGATCCTGTGAAGCTTTTCAACGATTTCTTTGATGCCGACGTCATCCAGCAATTGTGGACTATTCTGAACTGTATGCAAAGTCCAAAGGAAACATCAACGTCAGCACCACACCAGATGAGATCCGAGCTTTCCTCGGGGTTCTGTTAGTGTCAGGCTACAGTCCAGAACCACGCGGGTATTTGTACTGGGCACAAGATGATGATGTCCATAATGAAGCAATCGCATCTGCCTTCACAAGGAATCGATTCGAAGAACTCATGAAATATATCCATCTGAGTGACAACACAAGACTGGACAAAGACGACATGATAGCCAAAGTCCACCCTCTCCTGGCAATGATCAATGAAATATTTCTGAGGTACTTCACTTTCATGAAACAACATAATCTGAGCATTGATGAAGCAATGGTCCCATATTTTCGTAAACACGGGGCAAAACAGTTCATCAGGGGGAAACCCATCAGATTTGGCTACAAAATGTGGGTCCTTACGACGCCTCTTGGCTACGTGCTTCAGTTTGAGGCATACCAGGGCGCACATGGAAGGCAGACTGAATACCCAAGACTGGGGAAATGGCGGGGGGGGGGGGGGGGGGGGGGGGGGTCTGTGGTGATCGACCTGATGATTGCCTGAGCTGCAGGAAGAGATAGGTAGCTCCTATCACTTGACATTTGACAACCTGTTCACTTCCTTCAATCTTGCCGACTGCCTGACCTCAAGGAAGATTGCTTGTACTGGGACCCTCCGCTCAAATCGTGTAGAAGATTGCTCCCCTCAAATCTGTGAAAAAGATGGAGAAGTTGAAAAGAGGAGAGTTTGACTTCACTTCTGACACCAAGAATGGTATGGTTGCTGTGCGCTGGAATGACAACAACGTTGTCAATGCTGTCTCCAACATGGTCGGGGTGCACCCACTACAAACAACAAAAAGATGGTCCAGATCTGACTCACAGAGAATTGACATTGGCCAGCCACGTCTGATCCAGCACTACAACAAAACCATGGGCGAGTTGATCGGATGGATCAAAACGTTGACAAACATCGCACAACCATCCGTTCAAAGAAGTGATGGTGGCCTATCTTTGCGTTCTGTCTGGATGTGACTGTCCAACAGGTCTGGCATTTGTTCCGGCTGACCCAAGGGAGCATCAACAAAACCAACAACTTGCTGGCTGTCCGCCGCACCATTGCCAGGGCCTGTCTTGCTAGGGGTCCTCGTCACACAGCACCAGGACGACCAAGAGGGTTTGCAGCTTCCGACCACCGTGTGCTGGACCAGGTGCGATATGACAGGATGGACCACCTCATCCAGCCCTGGCCAACACAACTGAAGTGTGCTTGCTGTGGCATGAAAACAAAGCACAGATGCAGCAAGTGCAAGATTGGGGTACACGACCGATGCTTCATCCAGTACCACAACAAGTAGAATCGTCCTCTGGGAATGGTTGCATCGAACAATGGTGGCTGTTGATTGATACCTGGCCATAACTTTGAACAAATGTGTGTGTGTGCGTGTGCGTGTGCGTGTGCGTGTGCGTGTGCGTGTGCGTGTGCGTGTGCGTGCGTGTGTGTGTTTGCGTGTTTGCGCGTGCGTGCATGCGTGCGTGCGTGCGTGTGTATGTGAGTGTGTCTGTGTCTGTGCGTCTATCTTTGAGTATGTATGTATGTCTATGAGTGTGGCTGTGTGTCTGTGTGTCTGTGTGTCTGTGTGTGTGTGTGTGTGTGTGTGTGTGTGTGTGTGTGTGTGTGTGTGTGTGTGTGTGTGTGTGTGTTGTGTGGTGGTGGTTGTAGTGCTGTTGTTCTTGATGCTGTTGATGTTACAAAATGTTTCTTGTTGCCCTTTGCTGGTGGTGCATGTGTGAGTAGTTTTTGTTGTGTTTGGTATGAGAATGTAACTATGTCCGTTCGACGTGTTTGTTTGTTTGTTTGTTTGTATGCGTGTGTGTGCATGTGCGTGTGTACTTAGAAACTGATTTGAGGCAGATCTTGCTGTGCTTTGGTAGAAAACGCTACCTAAGATTTTAAGTTTCTTTGGCATTTTCCATACCATTTCTTTTCAGCAGTTTCCTTTTTTCCTTGCATTTGCTCCAAATTACAGGAAGCAAGCAACACTAAGACAATTTGTCTGGAACGGCAGGGAATTTTTGTGTTTTTTTGCTTTATTTTTGGATGCTTTGGTAGTGTGACAATCAGTGGTAAGCAATGCCATGTCCATTTTATTATAGCTGATTGTTTGTTTTGATTTGTAAACATATTAAAGGCAAATAAATAGTTTCAAAAACGAAATGTCTGCCTTTAAATTGCGCGTGACATTGCACAAACCCCTACCCTCTCGCACCCACGATCCCAAATATGGGATCGGCCTTGTTTTGACATAAACACTAGTTTTGCATCAACATACTCAACTATTACTGTCACATGCCTTCATTACATACAGCAAGCTTTTTCAAAATTTAGTTTGAATATAAAATTTGGGGTCTAATGGGTTAAAGGCTCTAGACTTGTACTCTACTTGCGAAGAAAACCCTCCGGCTGATCATATGATGATGATATGAGTGAACACAACCAACAAGAGGGATTTTCCATCCAAGCTGCACCTCTTTTTAATCCCTGTCACCACACCCCTTCTTTGTTCAACAGCCGCGAAACGTCAGCTGCTTAATATTTTCAACGCTGTTTGTCTGTTGTTGTTGGCGTTGTTTTTTTCCTGGATGGCTGACTGATGGTCTGTAGGGTTGTGTTTTGCATGCTTTATGTTGCTTTGTCTGTGCTCAGTTTCCTTTTTCGATTTCTACGTTTTTTATATTTGTTGTTTTTTATCAGAGGACTGGAGGACGGTATATATATATATATCTATATATATATATATATTATGTAAAAAGCATCGTTAGTTGCTTATTCTTATTAACCTCTATAAATAAATTTCATTCAATTCAACTCAATTCAATGATTCAATTCTGTCTGTCTAAGTTTGTTACCGCGACAGCAGTTTGAACGGAGACATGTAGAAGGCTGACAGTTTGGATGCGGATCGGTACTTAGGATAGCTAGGCCCCAGTTCGAACGTGAAGGTCATTGGTCCTAGGTCAAGGTCACTGGAGCCGAAAGTGATGTCACGCGGCTGCTTGATATAGCGTTTTCACACTTTAGTTTTCAAGACTCAAGACTACTTTATTATCTCAAACGTGAGAAATTGATTTGTGGCACGGCATAAACACATGCTATACAATAAGAACATAATAATTAAACATCCAGCAAATATAAAACTATATAGGATATAATGTTAAAAAACAACAACAACCCACGATCATTCGTTTTAATAATACACATATACATGAAAAGATTACGATAAAGTAAGTAGAACCCATAAAATAGAATACAATAGCTCGATATTACCAAATGACAGTTTTAATTTAACCCTTTCATCGCCACTGTCGCCTCTTGGCACCACAATGATTGAATACCCATGTCACTGAAAGGCATCAAATGAGGGTCTGGTATCCAGTGACCTTATGCTTTCTTAATTTTGGGAGGTAAGGATAGGCCTTATGTTATGCATGTCATAGAGGAATCCCCAATATTGCAGACATAATCTTTTCTCTACCCAGGTAAGTTTAATAGAAAGTTTTAGTTGAAAAATGGCTGGCGTTGAAAGGGTTGAAAACCTAGAGATAAGTGGATGCGTAAGTGCGCATTACACGCTCTCCGTCTTCCTTGCGACAGCTAACTTCATCGTTTTGAAGATCATGACGACTTCTTCTTCTTCTTCTTCTTCTTCTTCTTCTTCTTCTTCTTCTTCTTCTTCTTCTTCTTCTTCTTCTTCTTCCAATATAGTTGTCAAAGTCAGTTCTGACTATAATTACAACTGAAAAATGATAGGGTTCTGCAGAAAAAGTCTATTGGTAGTCAGGTGTTTGAATTTTTTTTTATCGGTTTTGTAAGTTGTAGAATAGGGGGGCGGGGAGGGGGGCGGGACAAAAGGGGGGGGGGGTCCGAAATGGCAAGGGTGGAAAGTAGGCTTGGAATAAGGACGAGGAAGGGAAAGTGGGACAAATGGAGAGAGAACGAAACGAACGAACGAACGAAATGTTATTTATTCAGGGTAATGAGATAAGCTAATTAGTTACAGCTTTTTTTCACTCAGCCCTGAGGCAAACAACAAGAAAGCAACAAACAAATTAAATTTAAGAACAAGAAGGTGGGAAAAAAAGCATACTAAGAAAAGCAACAATCATAAAAAAACACCAAGAACATTATTTACATATATACATAACCAGCAAGAGTAATGGGAGATGGGGAATGGGGATTTTGAAAAAGGATACTGTAAAATGTGGCTACTCGATAAAACAGGTGATTCTAGCGAAGAATGATTATGACAACATAATTCATACATTGAAATTGGTAAACATAGTAACAAGACATAATATTCCTTTCCTGAAGACAACAAACCCTTAGAAATTGACCAGTTGCCAACTAAACTTCTTTAAAGCTGGGATTTAGGTGTTTGTCGTCACTCTGTCAAGCAAGAGCTTTTTGTATGCTATTTTAAAGGGACGAAGGCTGTTCTTTTTTTTAATATGGCTAGTGGAATAGACTAGGCATGGGGTAGGGGTGGGGTAGAAAGGGATGGTGGGCTGGAGGAGGGGTGGGGGTGGGGAGGAGGAGGGACTTACAGCTGGTTTTGTGAAGTCTTCCGTCCGTGGCTGATGTTACTGATACCAAGGATGGAAGCACGTTCACTACGCGCTAATCACGTCCGAGGGAAAATAAGCATTGCGGGAGGTACTGCAGAGTTCTGCAGGCTGGCAGTCCATACGCCTCAGCAATGCAGCGACGGGGTCATCTTATGGTGAGGACAGGGAGGAGGGGTGGGGTGAGGTAGGCTTCCTGGAGGAGTTGATGACCACCTCTCCACGACGGTGTTAATGACATAGCAACCGATCCCAGGATCGGCCTCTCGCTAGTCTGAAAAGTTCTGCCTCGCAGTGGCTCGCACAACAGGTGACAAAATAAAGAAGGGCTCATCCGTTCCCGCTGCGAGCAAGCAATTCAAATGATAACGGACGCCTCTCGTGATTGAAAGCCTTATAGATTATATGCCAGCTGTGGCTTTTTAAAGGGACACCCTGACGGATGAGGTTTTGCAAGAAACACGTCCAGATCACCAGGAAAGACAGCCTTTTCAAGGATCGGAACACTCACTTTGCTCTGGTTTCTCTAGAAATCAAACCGTCAAAACGGCGATTCCTCCTTTGCGGAGATGCCGGAGAGAGAAGCCATTTTGGACGGGGTGGGTGGAGGCCAACTCAAGAGTGGTTGAAGCTTTTTCTTCTTTGTAGTGCAGTGGAAAAAATTGGAGCTATTTCCTTTTGTTGTGAGCACAAATTCCTTTTGGTAAACTGTAAAATGAAAAGGCTTGTAGTGTGGACATTTGGTGATTTGGTCTAAGCGACTCAGGTAGACCCCACTACATGAATACAACATATAAACATTCTCACCAGCCCTTCATTTGATGAAGCTCTACTAAAGCTTAAGTGGGAAACTAAACGTTGCTACTTTCTAAATTAAGTAAACCGATTTACTTAATTTAGAAAGCAACGTTTAGTTTCCCACTTAAGCTTTAGTAGAACTTCATAAAATTAAGCACAGATTCGTGTACGGGGGAATACGAAATACAGTGAACAAAAAACTAGTAGAATTTCATCAGATTCACGTCAAGACAGTAGTATTGTCATGAGAATGATGCCTCACAAACGTCAATCCCATCGCATTGGCATCGACTCGTGTGTAGTCCTTTCGTGACAGATCCTGATCCACAAACCAGGAGGCAATTAATTCATCGCCACTGTCGCCTCTTGGCACCACAATGATTCAACACCCATGTCACTGAAAGGCATCAAATGAGGGTCTGGTATCCTGTGACCTTATGTTCTTCATTTTGGGAGGTAAGGACAGGACCTATTATATGCATGTCACGGAGTGACGGAGGAATCCTCAGTATTGTAGACGAAATCTTTTCTCTACCCAGGTAAGATTAATGGCAAATTTTGGCTGAGGAATGGCTAGCGTTGAAAGGGTTAAACCGGCTTTTTAGTGGTGCAACCCAGGGGATTAGTTTGCCTGCATGAGACCTTCCCCTACTACACCATCACACTCTTCGTTCTACCATTCTGCGGTGAAGCGATGTTTGCCACGAAAGGGACATGAAGTGTCCAAATTACCATTCTGAGAAAATGGTACAGATAGAATCTTCAGACAATTCTCCCTCAAATGCTATAAGAGCCAGTCTTGTAACTGTTTCTGTTTGAGAGTTATGAGCATTTACATTTGGTAGGGTGACTGTCAGCCGTTTTGAGAAGTCACACTCTAAAGCTTTGCCTGGCTTAAGAAAATGCATTGACCTACTCATTTCAAAGTGCTTTTTGGAGTATTTAGAGACCATATAACAAGGCTTGTCCTTTATAAATATGAAAGATGGGATGATAGAGAGCACGAAAATACCCTTAACTCAAACTTGATAATCAAGAAATGATGTGTTTGACTTTTACAAGCCTGTTGTGAGAAACTAGCCCAGCGACATAATGTCCCTTTCGTGGTGCTAGGTCACGTTTGGTTTCTATTATTTTCGAACTTGGCCTGGATGCCCTAACTACCAATGCACGTGCAATGTTTGAGCCTCCTATGTCTTTAACTCCCTCCAAACGTTATGGTCATAAGTCATAAGTTTTCTTTATTGTCCATTGGCATTGTACAACGCACATGGAACTAATCTTGTCTTCCACCGTGTAAAATTAAAAAAATATTAAATAAAAGTATGAAACATAAATTTACATTAACAAATATGTAACTCTCACACCACACCCAATCATTCATCCGCTCTCCGCTATCTTGCTCACTCATCATGCAACCCACCACCACTTCCGCCTTCATTTTTAACCCTTTCTTTTCTTTTTTCCTTCCTTTCCTCCTTTTTTCCTTGTTCCTTTTCTCTCTCCCCCCCCTTTCCCC
>CM065703.1:30151911-30169411 GCA_017654935.2 Phymorhynchus buccinoides
AGAGAGGGAGAGAGAGAGAGAGAGAGAGAGAGAGAGAGAGAGAGGAGAGAGAGAGAGAGAGAGAGAGAGAGAGCATTCAAAGTTGATAACGATTGGTTCCTTTTATCGCTTCTTTAAGTTGTTTCCTTTTTTTTATATCCTCCTTGTCAAACGTTAGGGTTTTAATGAGCAACAAAGAACTAGTTGTGTTTTAAAGAAACAATTAACAATAGACCATCACTCTCTAGGTCTAAGAGTCTCTCTCTCTCCTCCTCTCTCCACAATCTCTCTCGCTCTCTCACTCATCTCCTCCTCTCTCTCCATCTCTCTGTCTCTGTGTCTCTCTGTCTCCTGTCTCTGTCTCTGAGAGAGAGAGAGAGAGAGAGAGAGAGAGAGAGAGAGAGAGAGCGAGAGAGAGAGAGAGAGAGGAGAGAGAACAATGTTCTGGTTTAGTAATGGGTTCTTTTGGTTCTTATGATTTATTGAATACAACTTTGCCTTCAAACAAACAGAAGAAGAAGAATACACATAAGAAGAAGTGGGAAACAGAAGAAGAAGAAGAAGAAGAAAAGCAAGATAGATTTCTACTTCAACAGGTCTATATAATATTAGCAACACCCTGACACCAAAGATTAAACAATTATCAAACCAATCAAGCTATCAGAAAATAAAGTTTCTTTTTGTGTGTGGAAAAAAAGAGAAAATGACAGACACGGGTTCTCATTCCAATCAATCATCAAACCAAAGCAATGATCACACTAATAATTATCATAACAAGGGCAATAACTCGGCCATGACCTTTGATCTGTCCAGCATGCTCAGTCAACCTTGGGACTATTCTGACCCATGGTTCAGCGCGGACACTCGAGACTTGTTGAAGAACATCTTCAAATGTTATGTGAGGCAGTTCATTATCTTCATCGGAATCCCCGGCAATGTCGTCTGTGTTACGGTTTTCTTAAAGGTAAGGAAGAAGTTGTCTTTAACCCTTTCACCGCCAATGTCACATTTATGTACCACGATGGTTTTAACACCCATGTCACTAAACAGCATCAAGTCAGGGCCTGTTATCTCAAGACCCTATTTTCTAAATTTTGGGAGGCAAGGATAGGCCTAATGTTATGCATGTCCCAGAGGAATTCCCAATATTTTTTTTTTTTTTTTGTAGATTTTTCTGTCTATCCAGTTTCAGTTTAATGGTATATATTGGCTGAAAAAATAGGGCTTAAGGGTGTAAGCAGATGCGAAGCAAAAGCTGCTGAAATGTTTTCGCCACCCCGCTGTCCTGTTTCTGGACGATTATGCTAACACGATAGCGTTTGAACACATGAAACACAAAAGACATTCATCCTAATTTTTCAACTGTTGTTATATTGTCACGAAATCCCCCGCTCGATCTTGAGAGATCGGGAGAGGGAAATCGCGAACCCCGAGGAGAGTCTCGGGGGGGGGGCACGCCCAAACAGACAAACTCACAGGAGAAGGCACACGCGCACACCAGAAATACAATACAAAACAAGACTATTTATTATATCCGTGGGCCTGTCTGTGGGTTTGGGCCAGGCCTCGACCGTTCCTGTTGAGGAGTCTGGGGGCGACCTCTGCCGTTTTTCTCCTCTTTTCTGTTTCAGCTGCTGTAGTCTGCCCTAGGAGGGGCGTCAGCTTTTCTTCTTCTGACTTTAGTTTTCCCCCTGTCTTCTTCTTCATCTTCTTCGGACGCTCTGCTGTTTGTTTTGTTGGACATCTCTTCTTCGTCTGCCCTTTCGTCGTCTTCTCTTCAATTTGTGTTTCTGCATACAAACTTTCTTTTAGTTAATTAGTTAAGTTGCCAGCTTTAGTTTATTCCTTGGACAAACTTTTGAATGCCATGTATAATATGTAGATAATTTGTTAAACGTTGAGTGTATTGAATTGTGTAAGTGTGTGTCTGCTTGAGAATTTACAGAAGGTTCTTCGTCAGCAGTTTCGCCTTTCGCCGGAGACCTACCGCCGGAAGTTCCGCAATAGTAAGAAGGAATCCAGTGAAACCTTCTACCAGTTTGGGACAAGGCTTCGTCAGGCACTGAAGCACTGGGAGGAGCTCTCTGAGGCCGAGCTGAAGGACTTAATCCTCATTGAGCAACTCTATAACACCGTGTCCCCTGAACTCCGAGTACGGATGAGTGAGAAGAAGCCGACTACCTTCGATGCTGCCATCGAGATCGCAGAGACTTACTCGGAGGCTAGGAGAACTGTCGTCTCCAGGGGATCCGCGCGCGTTGTTGTACGACTTTTATCGGGATTAACACTAATTTTATGCAGCTACTGACCAAACTTCCAAGTGGCAGAATGAAGAAGAAGAACCCTCCCCACAAGACAGTCGCAGCTCTGGTCTCGCCAAGGGCTCGAGGTAAGCGCGAGCAGGTGGAAGGGGTTCCGGACCGGCCACAGCTTTCTTCCAGGACTCCAGTGAACGCCAGGGACGATGACGGGGAAAGGAGGACGATGAGGAACCAAATAAAAGGGGGTGAAGATGGCGATGAGGATGAAGAGAGAAGATGATTTCAGCCGAAGCTCAAACAGCTTCACTACCCCCACGTCTAAGCCTCGTGCAGGGTAAAAAGTTGAATACAGGATCCTTCAGGGACGTGGCCCTCACCACACCTCAGCACTGGGCGGCCGTAGGTGGACAAAACGATGAAAAGGAGAAAGGATGAAGCGATGAAGCGATGTTGACTAACTGAAGGAAAAATATGGAGTGACGTTTGACCGGTTTAAAGCTCATGAAGTCGCAAGTTGAATGTGGAGTCTCGCGAGAGGTCAGAGCTGATACGAATTGCACGCATTTCATTGAGTAGGTTGTCTCCCTTAGGTGAAAGAGAGGCAGAAAGGTCTCTAGGGTTCCTTTTGTGATCGAGTGGTAGACGGTGCCTTTCTCTGTCTGTTCAGATGAGAATGTCACAAACTCGTGACATATATCTTAATTCCAACTCAGTTTTCTCTTTCTATTTTGAACTCTTAAATATTTTGCTTGCTGTCTGTCAGTCTTTCATTTTACATTGATGAAGTATACGAAACGTCTGTATGTTGAGCCTCAATAAAATGACCAAATACTACCTGAATGTCTCGTGTTTCATGTGATTGGCCCTAGTGGTCATGTAATCATTTTCAAGCGTTTGAACAGAGGGACAAGGACCCACAACATTTTGCATGTGGATAGGTATTTAGGATAATCATTTAGGCCAAGTTCAAAAATGTAGGTCATCGGTCAAAGAAGGTCAAGGTCGTTGGAGACCCCAAAAAGGCTGTAGAGCAGCTGCTTGATCTAACGTTTTCACGCTCTAGGCATTAAAAAAAAGTAAAAACGTATTGGTTGGCATTGTAAGCCTGAAGGTTTGCCGCAGTAGTAAAGTGAGAGCTGCACGCACAATAAATCAATTATTTCTTATCTGTGTGGTGTGTGTCGTGTGTTTGTGTGTGTTGTGTGTGTGTGTGTCGGTGAACATAGTGTTGGGTCGTGTGTGTGTGTGTGTGTGTGTGTGCGTGTGTGTGTGTGTGAAGTGAGTGTGTGATGTGTGTGTGTGTGTGTGTGTGTGTATATGTTGTGTAGTGTGTGTGTGTGTGTGTTTGGTGTGTGTGTTGTGTTGTTGTGTGTGTGTGTGTGGGTGTGTGTGTGTGTGTGTGTGTGTGTCTGTGTATGCGTGAGTGCGTGCGTGCGTGCGTGCGTGCGTGCGTGCGTGCGTGTCGTGCGTGTTCGGGCGTGCGTGCAGTGCGTGCGTGCGGAGCGTGCGTGATGTGCGTGCTTGCGTGCGTGCGTGGCGTGCGTGCGTGTGTGCGTGTGTACGTGCGCGCGTGCGTGCGTGCGTGTGCGTGCGTGCGTGCGTGTGTCTGTGTGTGTGTTGTCGTAGAGTGTTAGTGAGTGTGTGCGTGCGAGTGCGTGCGTGTGCGTGTGTGTTTGTGTGTGTGTGGCGTGCGTGTGTGTGTGTGGTGTGTGTGTGTGTGTGTGTGTGTGTGTGTGTTGTGAGAGGGAGAGACACGCGTGCGTATGCGTTTGTTGCTGGTTTGTGTCATTCTTAAACACTATTTTTGTGTTGTCTACTTGTTGATGAATAGTCCGTGCGATGTGTAAAGCGCTTTGGGCTCATTTGAGGTAAAGCGCTATATAAATGTACTATTAGTATGCGTGGCGTGCTAGCGTATTTTCTACAGTGCATTTGTGCATATCATGGCACAGCTTAGTCTTTCGTGGAATACTATGACTCTCTTACTAGGGGGTGCGTGCGGTAGCGTGCGTGGGGGGGGGGGGGGGGGGTGTCGTGCTAGCTCGTCGTCTCAATGCTCTGGGTGACCTTTGGGACATTCCCCATCGCCAATTCTCGTCTCCCAAAATGCCTTTCGGTGGCCGAGAGAGTAGGGATCGTGCGGTGCCGTGGGCAAGGCTTTCCCGCTCGTGTAACAAATTGTAGCGCCCTGTGCCTGCCGGAATAGCGTGCGTGCTCTGCATCCAAAACTGCCCCCCCCACCCTGTAGTACTCCTGCGAGCAGTTTGCTTGTCGGCTCTACGGTCGTGCAGTGCTGACGATGAACTCTGTGGCATGTCTTTAACGTTGGCTTATGTTCGCGGTGATCGTAACTCGCGTGCATTGCATCGATCAAACTTTGCACACCGTGTCTGTGCGTGCCTGACTCCACTCAGTCCGTGCTCCTGTCTTTCTCTCGCATACGGGCGCAATTATTGGCAATGACTGCTGTGGAAACAGATGAAGTGTTCAAGTGTAGCTGCTGCCATCCGTTTCTTGCGAGAGTATTTCAATCGGGCTCATCTCATCGGCGTCTACTAGCGTCATCAATGCGTTGCGTGCGTGCGTCCCTGCGTGTTGTGCGTGCGTGCGGTTGGCGTGCGTGCGTGAGTGCGTGACATGCTAAGCGGATTGCGTGCGTGCGTGCGTGCTCGTCTCTGCGTGCGTCGTCGTGCGTGCGTGCGTGCGTGTGAGGGGAATAGCAGTGCTCGTGCGTGGCGTGCTTGCGTGCGGACGTGCCGTGCGTGCAGTGCGTGCGTGTCCGTTTCGCGTGCGTGTCGTGCGTGCGTGCCGTCCCTTGACATGTGTGGACGTCACGTTCATTGTCTGCCGTGCGTAGCTTTAATGATGCGTCACGTCATACTGCTGCATGCTAGCGTGCATCCTGCATCCTGCCCTATGCCAGCGTGCGTGCGGTGCGTGCGTGCCGTGCTTGCGTAGCCAAGCGTGCCGCGCGTGCGTGTAGTGTAATCTCGTGCGTGTGTGCGTGCTGTTGCGCATGTGTGCGTGCGTGCGTGCGTGCATGCGTGCGTGCGTGCGTGCGTGCGTGTTCGTGCGTGCCGTGCGTTGCGTGCGTGCGTGCGGTGCGTGCGTGCGTGCGTGGCGCTGCGTGCGTGCGTGCGTGCGTGCGTGCGTGCGTGCGTGCGTTGCGTGCGTGCGTGCGTGCGTGCGTGCGTGCGTGCGTGCGTGCGTGCGTGCGTGCGTGCGTGCGTGCGTGCGTGCGTGCGCGTGCGTGCGTGCGTGCGTGCGTTGGCGTGCGTTCGTGCGTGCGTGCGGTGCGTGGGCGTGCGTGCGTCCGTGCGTGCGTCGTGATGCATGTGCGTGCGTGCGTGACGTGCGTGCGTGCGTGCGTCTCTGTGAGTGCGTGCGAGTGCGTGCGGGGAGTGCGGCTGACTTGCGTGCGTGCGTTCGGTGCTCTGTCGAATGGCGTTAGCGCATGCAATACGTGCGGCGTGCGTGCTGGTGCGACTACCGTGCTGCGTGCGTGACGGTCGTAGCGAGTGCGTTAGCGTTGCGTTGGTGCCGTGCATGCGTTGCGTGAGTGCGTGCCTCTCATACTCTGCGTGTGCGTGAGTGCCCATCAGAGCGTGCGTGCGTGCGTGGTTTGCGTGCGTGCGGGCGTGCCCTGCGCTGCGATCTCGTGGCGTGCGTGCGTGCGTGCGATGCGTGCGAGCGTGCCTGCGTGCGTGCGTGCACTGCAGTGCGTGCGTGCGTACGTGCCTCGCTGTGCGTGCGTGCGTTGCATCGCGTGCACGATCTCGTGCGTGCGTGCCGATGCGTGCAGTGCGTGCGTTGCGTGCGTGCGTGCGGTACGTGCGTGCGTGCTGAGTTGCGATGCGTGCGTGCGTTCATCCTCTCGTCTGCGACTCTGCGCTCGCGTCTGTGAGTCATCTTCTCCTCGTGCGTGCTACTTCGTGCCACCAGTTTAAATCCTTCTCAGCGTCGGCCTCCCAGGTACTGCCTCCTCTGCTCCCATCTCCCTATCCCCCTCTCTGGCTCGAATAGTCCTTGGGGATAGAGGTTTAAAACGTCCCATACAATCGTTCATTACAGATCTGGCGCTTCCCTGACAGGATCGTCCGGACGTCAGCTATGTCCACTCGGTCTCTCACTCTCTGGCTTCACCCCCCTCTGAAACTCACTCGCATCTCCCCTCGCCTAAGAAATAGTCATTGGGAGTAGGATAGCGGCGCGTCTCATATCCTCTTGCTATCCTCGCGCTGATCTTCGATTCCCTCTTATCTGGTAGGAAGTCGGTGCCTACAATCTCTCTTGCTTTTTCGAATCGTCTCTCGGGGGACAGCTCAGATATCCCGGAATACAGTTCTCTAGTGAGGATTTGCTACATGTCTCGTTCTCACCGACAGTAGAATCTCACTAGAATCTCTGCCTCAGGCAAACCCGGTCCACAGATTCTTCTGCGACATTTGGATACGAATGCGGCCTTCTAATCGACTGGAAGGACGCCTGGAGATTCCGATATGAGAGGCCTTGGGACTTACTCTGCACTTTTTCTACTCCTCCTTACACTCGGCGCAAAAAAAATCTGATGTCTTGCCAACCAGAATGATGAAAGGACAGATTTGTTCGTTCTTGTTTTTCTCTCGTCGCATCGTGCAGTCTACTCTAGCTGACTCTCTCGTGTCGGATGGGCGCATCTCTCATCGGCATATCAATGCTCCATGTGAGTACGACCACGCGTGACGGTCCGGATTGATCCTGCCAGCATCCTATGCAAAGGTTCAGGTCTCCGCTTCTTGCTCTCACACTCCCTCCTATCGTTCTGTCTCGACTATCTCTCTCTCTCTCTCTCGGTCGTGCATAAGTAGACCCTCTATCGATCTTAGGGCTTTGCTCTCTCTCCTCTCATCTCTCTCTCTCTCTCTCGCCTCGCTCAGTCTGTGAAATCTCCAAACCCACTTACTTGTATCTTGCCTCCATTGGCTTGGAAGTGCTCCATTCTAGTACTCCCTGCAGTTTTGATAAGTCAAATCCTCTTACTTGAACACAATCGGTTAGAACTGCTTGGTGATCGGCGACACCTTGGCTGCGTCTGCAATAACGCTGTCTTGTGGTCTGGATATCTCCCCTTGTTTGGTTTTGTGAGTCTGTTTGTCTCTTTTCTCGGCCCTACCCTCTTTTGTGCGATTTGCTCTCGGCTTGGCTTCTTCCGTCGCATGTATCCCCTCAAGGGGCATTTTTGGGAAGTCAAGAGAGGCTCGTGAGAAGAGAAACGCTGAAACCTCAGTCTATCACAACAATGCTTCAAAAGATACACTGTGGGGCGCACCACGATTCGTGGTTTTTTTTTCGGGTAGCTGTGACCCACATACATTCTCAAATGTCCCCAACTCCAAATTGAGGCCTGCTCTTTAAAATGATTTTCCAGTTTTCAATTTGGGGGCAATTTGTCTGGGAGTCTCTAATCGATAGGCCTTCAAAAATCGGTAGATCGTTCTCGTTACCATACTGCTAAGATGGAAAACACGTCTCTCATGAAAACTACGATTACGTTGACTCGCACTTCGTGACCATGGTGCATAGTCTTTAAAGACCCAGCATGTCACGTGTGACGAGAATCATGCTGTTTTCACGTTCCGTTTATCCCTCTTAAGTGTGAGGAGAGAGTAATCTTAAGATATCTATACCGAAGGACGAGAAAGACATATCGAAGAGCAGGGAATGAGACGCGATGACGTGGGGGGGGGGGGTCTATTAAAGTATTTCTTGGCCCTACAGGAAGGCGAGACTGCTCTTCTGGACGCATCGAAATTCAGTAGCACATGAGGGAATTCTTACTGTCCAATCTCTGGTGACCTTGGGCTCGGACCCTTCTACCTTCTCAGTTTCGGGGCCCTCGATGTCGAAGTGGATTCGACAACCCTGTCATTAACCGATGTTGGCGGGTCGCTTACATGCAGCACTCCACACCACAGCAACTTGTCTTCGCACGCGGACCTCCAATTTCCCAGGTCGTCAACGCAACGTACCTCAGCCTCGATCAGGCCAAACCCCCTCTTCGTCACTGTCAACTCGTTATTCGTGTTCGCTAGAAAGACCCGGATCTCCACGTCACGTGTCAAAATCACGGTTTTTCACGTGTTGTTTTCCCTCTTATAGCTGGTAAGACAAATCGCAAGAAAGCTTCCTAGCATAAGAGGGGAATGTGACACGTGACGTGGGGGCTCTTCTCTGCCATCGATCGTGCATTTTGCGAGCCGCAAAGGCCTCTCCGGCGGAAGCAGTCTCATTGGAAAAGAATGAGACGAGGAGATCGGGCGAAAAAAATCACCAAAGGAACGCTGCCGCGGTCTCGGCCGCGGGAGAAAAGTCCCCCCTCGATCTCATCTCGAATTGGCTACGAATGCTGCTTATTTCTTAGGAGCCGGTGATCATGAGTCGTGTCAGATAATTTGTTCCGGCACATGCACTAGTAATGAAGAGGATGTCGGTGGATGCTTATGTTTACTGGGTATTTCATTTACGAGCACAAGATAGACATAAGACACTCTTTACGAGGTCCCGATCTACGCAGCGTGTATTGTCCTGACAGACCGCAGATGCACACAGCTGAAATTCCACCCGCCAACGTGATTATGATGCTTACTGCCCTGTTGAACTCCGTTCCTAAGTTTTCGGAAAATACTAAAGGAGTGATGTGGACAGTTGTGGGACGAGGTGAGCATAAGGTATAAGTAGCATTTTTTTTCTAACTGCTAAGAGTATTAATTTTAGGCGCATTAAAGATAGACTTGACATAGTGGGGTACGGAGGTGCTGACTATTCACTGAGAGTTTCTCTTTCTCCTATATATATATATATATATCATAGTTTGCGCTTTGATAAAGCTTTTCTGTGTCCAAATGTCTTTATTTGTGAACCTCAGAAACAAAACCAGTTAATGTTAACTTTGATTAATGTTCGTCTGTTGGAAAAAATAAGAATATTCACAAAAACTGTAAAAATTCAAAAAGTTATATAAAAATTGTGCTGAATTTAACGTTTTTCTCCTCTATGGTTTTTTTATTTTTTTTTTGCGAGAAAGGCAAACGGCTGCTGATTTCAAATGCACTAACTTTTATATGTCTTGCAGAGTGGGGGTACGGAGCTGGCGCTATTCCACTTGAGATTTTTATTTCATGATAATATATACTATATATAATATTACCACGGGGTTCCCTCCAGTGACTGGACGGCGGGAGGAGGTTCGAAACACATCAGGGGTCTTTTTTTTTAGGGGTAGACCAGATACCTATGCCGTCGGATCGACTAACGCTCGATCTACTACCGCTTTTCTGCGAATCATGTAGAAACGCCCAGTATGTTGGAGAGACAAAAGACAAAAAAAACTTCAGGTTAGCGTGAGGTTTGATCACTCTTACCACCGGATCCCATATCAGGCACAACACTTGGGACTCTGGTGGCAGAGAGCACTTTCAACTTGGACCAGTGACATTCCTGTGAGAATGTCAGATGCATTCATCCTCGAACAGGTTCTTCGTTCCCAAGAGCAAGAGAGTCCAGACTCCGTCGTGAAAAAAGTTCTGGATGGACAAGCTGAAGGGGGGGAACCATGGCTCCGCTGGGTCTGAACTCTCTCTAATGAATTGTCTGGGAGAGGGCAGTTATTTTTCTCCATCGAGCTGTGTTATTTGTTTATAGTGGAGATGCTTTAAACCCAGGATCCACTCTCTTGACCTTGTTACTAGGGGAGATGCTTTATGTGGTTTATAGTGGAGACGCTTGGCCCAGGTTACACACGCAGTCACTCTCTTGGCATTATCATAGTGGAGATGCTGAATTTGTTTATAATGAAGATGCTTTGCCCATGATAAAGCAAACAAATCAAACACAATGCATCATAATGAAGATTATGATGCTGCTGCTGCTGATGATGATGATGGTGGTGATGATGATGATTGTGATGCTGCTGCTGCAGATGATGATGATGAGGACGACAAAAACAGTAAATCAACCAAACCACCAACAAACCAAACAAGCAACAAAATAAAAGACAATGCATCATAATCACCATCTTATGCAATCATTAAGAACATTTTTAAACAAGAATCCGTACCTTTATTATTAGACACAACTGTATATTGAAAACGTGAAATGCATATTGTTGTATACATGCAGCCACACAGTAAATCGCGGCTGCTTGTTGCTGAAGCACTTACTATCTTTATTCCACGACAGACTCACTTTGCCATCACATTTCCAGCCGCACCCCCCTTCACCACCCCAAGCGCTTTAGCCTTCCTCTTGGCCTGCACGAACTGCCTCACTCTGTCCTGGTGCTGCCGCAGTTGTCGCTCCTGCCACACGCCGTAACCGAACATGAGCGGCTGGAGAGCGGAGCTGAGGGGTAAAACGCCCACCCCCATTGTCTGCACGCCCTTGGTGCACGTGCCATCTTCGGGACAAAGCGCCCACCCTGCGGCGGCTAGACAGAACCAGCACAGTGCCTTGCTGCACGCTACGGGCAGAAACGTCCGCGCTGTACGAGCCTCCGTAGAAGTTGGCGATGTCTGTTCCACGTGTTCGTGTAGTAGCCCCAGCATGTTGGGTCGAGTTTTGATGTAAATAAAAACCTGGAAGAGGAGGGTGAAGACGTGTAAAGTGCAGGAGAAGTTCACAGTGACGTTGTGAAAGTATCCTCGACTTTCTGCTGTGAAAGGTACAGGGATGCACAAACCTGAGGCGCTGAACATTTCTCCGTAGTTCCAGAAGAAGGGAACAATGGCTAAGCCAATGCCGGAGAGCCAGCAGAGGAAGCCTGTTAGATGCGCTGCGGTGGGAGACATACGTTGAGGTAGAAAACCACAACGTTCGTGAAACAGCTGAGCCATTCGCTCAATTGTTATAGAGAGCACGGCGAGAGAGGACACTTCGCAAGATGTCAGAAACAGAAATCCAGAAAGCTTACAGGCCATGCTGTGTCTCCAAGAGATCTCCTCCCATAGATAAACACCTTGGTACAGACGATCAGCTGTTCCAATGACAGCTAGATAAACACCTAGCAAAATGTCTGACTTACACAAATGAAGAAGAAGAATGGAAAAAGCTGATTGTTTCACTTCCTTGGAAACAAACATGCAGAGGAGGATAATATGAACACTGTTGGCCACCAGACAGACGATACAGGATATTGCCAAACACACAACGTGGAGAGAGTTCTTCAACAGTTTATCACAGGAAGATAGAGTGTTCGGCATTGATTTGCAGTTGTTGGGGTTGAACCCTTCTGGCAATGCAACAGGACAGCAGACTCTGTAGCTGGTGGCGTACACAGCACGCAGCTGGTACAAGCCTCGGATCGTCCCTTGGGGAAAGTGGGACAACACACAACCACGTAAATCCAGAACATTGAGGCGTGTCAAGGGCACCAACCCAGGCTCACGTAGTTCGTCCAACCCTGTGTGGGACAAGTTCAGCCGCTGGAGGTTGGGTAGGGACAGACTGATGTGCAGCACGGGCAGAGTCAGGCGAGAGAGATCCAAAGACCTCAGTACTGGCGGAACGTTGTACACCATTCTGTCCCAGAACTGTGAAGCTGTCAGAGGGTTACCCGCCAACAGCAGCACCTGTAAGTTCACCAAAGATGTTACATTACTGGAGCCGAAGTCTCGGATGTAGTTGTCCTGAAGATCTAGGTGAATTAAGTTTGGCAAGGAAACGTTGGTGAATTGTGACAGACCGCACCAAGCCAAATTGAGATGAACCAGCATCGTGTTGTTGACCAAGTCACCCGGTGTCAACCCAGTACCACTAGCATCAATATACCTTGAATCAAGATACTGATCCGCGGCAAATATCTCAGAACAGAAAAATGCCAACCCATAACACACACACCCAGCAGGACATTGCAGACCGCAGAACAGTTCATCATCAAACTGTGGACATTTAGGAAATCCGTCACACAGGTCCCTCCCTGGCAGACAGATGCGTGAATCCCTGCACCGATACAGCCCAGGACAGACGTATGTTTCACAAGCGTGCTCGTCTTCATGCCCTGGACAGTCGCTGACACCGTTACAGCGGAATGCTAACTCCAGGCAATAGCCGTCTGGAGAACACTGGAAGAAGTTCTGGGGACAGGGTCCTCGGTATGGGATCACCCTGAGGATGATGTCTTGGAACAAACGGTTCTGGATGACGAGGCCGGGTGGAGAGTGGGTGAGCCGCTGCTCGCTGTCCTCATACATGGTGCACACCCTCTCGTCACTCTCGTCCAAGCATTCTGGCCGCCCGTTGCACTTCATACCACCTGATATGCACTGAAGAAGAAGAAGAAAAAGAAGAAGGAGGAAGAGGAAGAGAAGAAGAAGAAGAAGAAAGACAAGAAGAAAAAGGAGAAGCAGAAGGAGAAGAAGAAGTTGTTGATGATGATGATCATAATGATGATGATGAAAAAAGGAAGAAGAGGGAAAATGAAAATACGAAAACAGATCTTTGGGATGATACAGTTACCCTCCAGAAGCATAGCCTTTAGACAAATAAACAAGGTAAACAAAACCAGAAACCATAATATCAGATGATGAGAATAAAAATATGCGTGGCCTGCTTTGTTGTTGACAATCTTCATCGCTTAAATTTTATTCATTTATTCTGTTAATAAGTTCGTTACAAACCAGGACGAGTGACTAAACCATTGAATGAAGAAAGGAGAGGGAGGAAGACAGACACAGCGAAAAAGAAAAAAAAACAGACAAATAACAGGGGTGGCGGGGTGAGGTGGGAGGACACTTGCTAAGCTGACCTGTTTAGAATTCCCACACAGCAAAGGTTTGTCTCTGGGGCAGGGAGGGAAATGACAGAATCGTTCATCACTGTGATCCACGCAGTCCAAGCGATGATCGCACACCAGACTGTACGCCACGCTCTCTCCCCCGCTCCGGCACACGAACAACGGCGGCAAGGGATCCAGCTGCACCTCAGAGGGAGGACTACAAACCGGAGCATCCAAATCATCCCTGCTTACGTAACTCACCGAAAAGCACGCGCTTTGAGCATCGCACGACAGGAAACTGTGTGTCACGTGACCACGCGGCGTGCAGGTCACGCGCGGGAATGGCACGCTTTGATTGGGCGAGAGGTAAAGAGATAGATTTCGAGGCACGATTTGGGCGTTATCCGTGTGGCCTAGTTCGCATAAGTAGGCTGAGGCTTCGGGAACCTGACAGAGAGAGGATAGAGAGATGGCGCCGAGTGCAAACATGAAGCCACACGTCTTCACGCTGCCCATGGTGATCACATAGGCGAGATAAATAGCGATGGTGTTGTCGGCCCATTCGAACTGCTTTTGATACCTAACAAAAAAGGTACAAAGACATATTATTATTATTATTATTATTATTATTATTAAGTTTTGTGTAATTCAAAGTATAGATAGTTTGTTGTTTAAAGAAAGAGTGGGGGAGGACGAAAGCGAACAAAATCGCCTGAATCAAATTTCAAAGTCAGTTTTGTATGAGACAACATTGAGTGGCATGCACAGAGAAGCGTCTCTCTCTCTCTCTCTCTCTCTCTCTCTCTCTCTCTCTCTCTCTCTCTCTCTCTCTCTCTCTCTCTCTCTCTCTCTCTCTCTCTCTCTCTCTCTCTCTCTCTCTCTCTCTCTCTCTCTCTCTCTCTCTCTCTCTCTCTCTCTCTCTCTCTCTCTCTCTCTCTCTCTCTCTCTATCTATCTCTGTGTGTGTGTGTGTGCGTGTGTGCGTGCACGCGTGTGCATAACTGTCTGTCTGTCTGTCCTCACACCAGTGGTCTGTCGCTGTCTGTAGATCTGAGACCAACGAGTGTTTTCCTCTGGGCCATGGTCTTCATTTTTTGGGCCACAGCTAGCCACTCGCCCATGGTGTTCAGACTGACCAGGTAGGTTCCGAAGGTCTCCCGGCAAGCCAGGTTAGCCTCCATCCACGATACAGGGCGGCGGGCATCCACGAATATGTAGCATCTGCATGAAACATAGAAAGAAAGAAAAAATGAGTAGCCTAGATTTTAATTTTTGAGAGAGAGAGAGAGAGAGAGAGAGAGAGAGAGAGAGAGAGAGAGAGAGAGAGAACCAGAAGAACGTTTTAATGAACCAGGCCATCTGCCCATGTTAAAGGGAACAGTGGGAAGGGGAAATGGTTAAATCAAACCAAACTAGAGGCAAAGCCTTCAAGGCTCACGTCTGATTTTTATTACTAATATAACCGGCATGGGAATTCCCATGACAATTCCCATGCCTGTATAGAGAGAATACTGTTATGTAGACACTTGTGCATCTGAAAACAGAATTAATTTTTATTTTACGGTGTAAATTAAATTATTTCTATGCATTAAATTACCCCTACCCCTTTTTTTAAAATGTAATTATATGTATGTTTATATATATGCGCATGTAACATAGTGGAGCCCTATTTTTATTTTTGGCAAACAAGTAAAATTGAAAAGCATATTGACCAAGCTTTCAGAAAAACATATTGACCAATAATAATAATAATAATAATAACAGTACATTTATATAGCGCTTTGCCTCAGATGAGCCCAAAGCGCTTTACAATCAATTATTCATCAACAGATAACAAAAAACAACATTCAAGAGTGACACCAACCACCAACAGCGCATATGCAAAGCAACTCTCTCTCTCTCTCTCTCTCTAACACACACGCACACGCACGCACACACGCACACACACACACGCACACGCACACACACACGCACACGCACACGCACGCACGCACGCACGCACACGCACACACACACACACACACACACACACACACACACATAAACACACAATTATTGACGCCAACTCGTTCATACCCCATTCGGTAAGCCACAGCAACTGAGCCGCATGGACTGACCACATACACCAACACACATACACAAACACGCTCACACACAACGTACGCACGCAGACAGACACACAGACACGCACACAAACACACACACACACACACATGCGTGCACACACAACCCACAAAACCAAAATACACACAAGCACACAATCACCCCCCCCCCCCACCCACCCACCCCCCCCCGGGGTAAGGGGGGTATACGGACACCTGTAGTAGGCCTACAGTCTTTGCCTGTAGGTCTAAGCCTCTTACTCTTAGAAAATTAATAATTGAAGTTGCGTAATTCGTAAGGCCATACTCCTGTTACTGTTTTAAACTGATTGTTCATGCGATGAAAACTTGTACCACATCATCTACATTTCTGTAAGATATTTTATATTAGTCCTAATATTTTATTTTCGTTTCGTTAATCCCCCCCCCCCCCCCCCCCCCTGCCACAAAGCAAAGGTCAAGGTCACAGCCAGCAAGCTCATCCATGTTTATCTTCCCCTGTACAGTCTTTGCACATGGTGATCAATCGTCTAGGCCTAACAAAGGATTCGTACGTCGAAGGCAGTGAAATCGACGAACCCTGGATTTTCCGTATATATTTTTTTCAAGACTGAAATGAATGTGGGCTAAATGTTAAGTACGTCGTCTTGATTATGAGGTAAGGCGTGATATCTTATAATCTTATTCTCTAGGCATAGGCCTTGTTGCCGGAAGTGCGGTAGGCTAAGTATTGCATGCGCAGAGATGATGTGCAAATGAACACGAACAACCGTTGTCAAACTCAAACGCGCAAATATAAAACGAAACAACCGGGCCGTCAACGCACACACTCGGTACATCCATTTGTTACAGAAAATATAAGTTAACGACGTTAAAATGTACCTATTTGTACACACCTGAAGTCTTGTGTTTCTTTTTAAAGAGCGTTTTTGTATATCTAATGGAGAGTCTTCTTTCCAGTATATCCTAGTCCTACTCGGTACAACACAACAGTAATCTCTGCAACAAATGATTTTCTTTCTTTTGTTCCTTACCGATGTATCTGACTGCTTTGATCGTCATTACTTGAAGGCTCACGTCAAAATCAAGTATCCTGCTAACTTTAACCCTCTAACATCTTATGTTTTTTGGAGAAAACGACAACGTTAAAGCTTCAGTGGAGAGTGAGAGTCTTCTTTAGTTTGAAGAGTGTGACTGAGTCAAGGTTAAAGGTTGCACAACAGTAATCTCTGCAACAAATGATTATCTTTATTTTGTTCTTTATCAATGTATCTGACTGCTTTGATCGTCGTGACTTTAAGGCTCACGTCAAAATCAAGTATCCTGCTAACTTTAACCCTCCTAACGACTTATAATGTTTAGAGAAAATGACAACGTTAAGGTTTGAGTTAAGGTTAAGGTCGGGGCCACGGACGCAACACACACACACATACACACAGACACACAACCGAACATGTACGATACTATAGACTCACTTTGTTTTTAAAAACGACGTGAGCCAAAAAGGATGGAAATCCATAACACAAGATATTAAGCAAGTATTAAATATCCTCATACATGATTACACCGAGCCTCGCTTATCTGTGCAGATCATAAAGCGTCAGCGAGATAGAGAGAGAGAGAGAGAGAGAGAGAGAGAGAGAGAGAGAGAGAGAGAGAGAGAGAGAGAGAGAGAGAGAGAGAGAGAGAGAGAGAGAGAGAGAACAAGAACAATATTTTTAATATCTATAGGCCACTGGCCCTTGAGAGAGAGAGAGAGAGAGAGAGAGAGAGAGAGAGAGAGAGAGAGAGAGAGAGAGAGAGAGAGAGAGAGAGAGAGAGGGAGAGAGAGAGAGAGAGGAGACAGACAGACAGAGACAGAGACAGAGACAAAGACAGACATATCCAAACATGAGAATGTTTCACACCGTATGCTTTGTAAATGTACTATTATATACCATGCATGTTGTACTATGTAATACTGACTTTCCATGGGCCTCCAGCTGCCCCAAAGGACATCGTCCGGTGTAAGGGCAGCCCGCCTCATCCTCGCCATTCACACACTGCGCTTCATAGTTACAGTGGAAATAGCTCTGAAACTCTGACCAGTTGGGCACCGAGCAGTTCCAGAGACCGTTGGGCAGTTCTTCTGGCAGCGGGGCTGCTTTCTGCAAGAGAGAAAACAAGAAATTCTGTTGATGAAAGATCAACACGAGGTCAAACAGTGTTGACATTATGTAGAAGAGTCACGTCTGCTTCGGGGGGGAACATTTAGTTTATCAATATTTTCATCATTTTTTTCAAGCCAACTTTACTTTGCCATAAGTTACTTGTCATAAATAACAGTCAGTAATATGTTGTAGTATGTGACTAAATTACTTATATTCAGTATATATTGCTAGATTTTCACTCATGGTCAATTTTATTTAT
>CM065703.1:30184411-30186911 GCA_017654935.2 Phymorhynchus buccinoides
TTTCGTGATTTGGTCAAAGCGACTCAGGCGGCCATTCACTTAAAGAATTTGACTTCTAGCACCTCCTAAAAGGAGGAATCGCCGATCTGACGGTTTGATTTCTAGGAAACCAGAGCAAATTGAGGGTTGCGATCTATGTAAAGGGTGTTTTGCTGGTGACTGATCTCGACGTGTTTCTTGCAAAAAACACTCATCCGTCAGTTTATTATTTTTAGAAATGTACCGTTTATAACTGTACAAACAAAAGACTAAGTCACAGGCCTAACAATGATTTTCAATAACTGTAGACATCTCATTCAATGATTGTATCGCACCGGTCTTACTTTGTTATTGGCATCGTAGACTATCGTATGCCATGGACAGCTTCACACATCGTATAGGTTAGGTTAGGTTAAGTTAGGTTAGGTTAGGTGCATTATAGTCACAAAGGCGTCTCTGTGAAATTCGGTTGTTCCCACCTGGAGAGCGCGTCGCAGCCAGAGGCGCGCCACACAATTTTTTTAATATTTTTTTTGCATGCGATTTTTGTGTGACTGATGAGGAAGGAAGGGAGGGGGGTACATTTTGACCAAATGACAACTTTTTCGTTGCCACTAGGTTGAACGTATGCTAAGTGCATGAGCACACGGGACCTCGGTTTATCGTCTCATCCGAAAGACTCCACGTTCAGACCGCAAGGCCTAGTGCAAAGTGAGCGGAAAAATCCCCTGTACCCAGGTTCGAACGCGGGTTTACTTGACACGAAGCGAACGCGCTACCACTTGTGCCACTCTACCCTATATTTACCGCGTTCAACCTGTTATGGTGACACTACACGTTGCTATGCTTCGCCCTTTCCCCGTGGCAGCACAGTGATATGCGAGTCATACTATTTCTATAGCGTATCACTTGTGTTGCCACGGGGGAAAGATAGAAAAATAGCAACGTGTACTTTGACCGTCAGGCTTAAAGGCCATAATTAATTCGGATCTTAGATTCTTGCCTGTCTGTCGTTTCCGACAATGACTGCCAGATAGCAGAGTAGAGGGCAGATACTATTCTGGCGGGCTCAACAGCAACAGCTCTTCTGGAAAGCTGACCTGGACTTTGTTGGTAGTAGAGATGCCTTGCCCAGGGTACATCCCCAATCGCTCGACCATGGGGACTTTGAAACAGTTTGGTTATTAGGGCTAATCGATTCACGATAGCCAACTAATCCCCTAAAGGCTGCAGCAATAAATAAATAAATTAATAACTAAATAAATAAGCAAATAGATAAATAACGTAGGCCTAGCACTTTCGTGTGTTCTCTTGAAATTACGTCCCTTGCCTGTTAATTTGCGGACATAATGGGAGACCAGTAGGGATTTAAAAAAAACCTAGCGCAACGCCTAGTACTGGCAATGCACCGTACTGGTAACGCCTAGTAACGGTAACGCCAAGTACTGGTAACGCTGAGTACAGCAAATTTGAAGCGATTCGGTTAAGAAACGGCGGAGTTATAAGGCCCCGTTTCCAGTTGGCGCTGCTCTGAGAGTGACGCGCTCTCCCGATTCTGTTCCAATTTGCTGGCAGGCTTTACCCGGGCCATAGCAAGCCTGTCAGCAAATGTGAGGCGATTCGGTTAAGAAACGGCGGAGTTATTTGTGAAAAGTTGCAGCAGCGTATAGCGCGCGCGTTTCTGAACCGATTCGCTTCTGGATTTGGCACACCGATAGTCACCGTCCCCGGTCATCTACCTGCCAAATTTGAAGGCAATCGGTCCAGAAATGCCGGAGATATGGGTGCCGAGAGTCCGGCGGATACTCGTTTCGTGCATTTGCGAAACCGCCGCGACACGGCCGCCCCCGTTGCCGTTGCCATCGCCCCGTTAGGGCTCACAGCAAATTTGAAGCGATTCGGTCAAAAAACGGCGGAGTTATAAGGCCCGATTTGTGCTTCAGACAAGACAGACAAGACACACACTCACACACACACACACACACACACACACACACACACACACACACACACACACACGGACACTTGGCTTTTTACTATATGATGATGATGATGGCGTCGCATCTTTAATATATTCTAAGATGGCGGCTATGACGACAGCTAATATCCAGCCATTGGGTAGGGGGAGTGGGGGGTTGGGGTTGGAAGGGGTGGTGAGATGGGTAGGTGATGGTGGTGGTGGTGGTGGTGGTGTCACTTTGTATTCCGTCAGCAGCAACGGTGCCTATCAATGTGAACGGAACCACCGGAGTCACACTGGAAGCCGCCGCATCGACTGATGATCCCCGCTACAAAGATGTTCAGTTAAATGGAAATGACCCACTAGACCCTAGTTCTTCTGCAGAGGATTATCGTCATAACTATGATCAGTTTGAGACGGTCCGCGTGTCAGAACACGAACGTAAGTATAGTCATCTACTTTCGAGGCATGTTTGGTTCTTGTAAAAACAAAATTGTATTTTTGTGTTTGGTATATTCTAGTCACAGACACTTATCTCTGTGAAATTCGGGCTGCTCTCCC
>CM065703.1:30191911-30201911 GCA_017654935.2 Phymorhynchus buccinoides
GTCGCATATTTCGCAAAATTGTCGCACATATTTTAAAGGAGAAAAAAATACTTGGACATAAAGTAACATTTCAGTTGTCATATCTACATATCTACAATCCTTACGTATGGAAATAATTGTATACTGAACAGAGCACATGAATCGTCATTTTAAAGCGTAGAAAATAATAAACATACGTAATACAGACACTGCAACAGACACGACGAGTATGCGGTGCTTCTTTCGATGAGCATAAGTAGGATAAATAGATTTAAATGTTTTCCAAAAGATATAAAAAGTTACGAAATGGTGCAGAGATAACATTCTGGGACGGTATTCATGTCGAGATAGCATGAGACTTAGCATGATGCTAACTTAGAAGCTCTTCCAATGTCCTATAGGATTTAATAGGACTTTTGGAAGAGCTTCTAAGTTAGCATCATGCTAAGTCTCATGCTATCTCGACATGAATACCGTCCCTGGTTTACAGATTAAAATGATTGAAAAGCCGGGGGAAGCGACTCAGTGTATATAATGATTGCTGTGGTAAAAATAGACCGCACTTCAAATCGAGGCTGCTCTTTAAAATGATGTTTCGTTTTCAGTTGTCGCACGCCACCAACGACTGCGAATCCGCGCTTGTTTTTCTTTCTATTCCTACCTACATCCTGTTTTCAATTTCCCCACCCTCCAGACATCCAGCCCCTCCCCTACCCGCCACCCCTCTCTAAAAGGTCCAGAGGGCAACAGTCTGTGGAACTGTTCCATCTCTACGTGGGCCCGGTACCGGACTCACTTCGCCTGCAATTTGACCCCGGAGTGTGTAGGGGACGAGGACGAGGAGGACTGCTTCCATAGCGGCTGCGGGCCTGGAAACATCCTCGTGGAGACGTCAGCCGCGTCCCAGTCTTGTTTCACCCTCGTCAGATTGGGATTCGATGTGGTGGAGTGGGATCGTATCATGGAGGTATGCATATGCGAAATCGGTCATTTTTGTTTTATGAAATTCCTAACATTTTCGAGTCTTCCGACTGTTCCCGGGAAGATTTGGGGGGGAAATCCGATTTTCCCCAAGCAAGTAGCTGTATGCCGTATACCTCGAAATGAATCATCAGAGAGAGAGAGAGAGAGAGAGAGAGAGAGAGAGAGAGAGAGAGAGAGAGAGAGAGAGAGAGAGAGACACTGACACTGACACTGACACTTGTTTATTATCATTACCCCCGGGAGGGGTCTATTGACAAGGGGGGATGGTAACAGTGTTTCATTAAGCAGAACAGTAAATCATATCAAACATAAGCAAAAGAAAAGGAAAAAGGGAATCATATTATAATTAAACAAAACATATAATGACATAAAAGAAGTTAGCTCGCGACCATCCACACTAGACAAGTAATATACATAAGCATTACATCACACGACAGACATGGAATAGCAAGACATGGATTCAAACAACCGACTGTTGATGTATTATGTTATGTCTTATTCTTAGGGCTTCCGTAATAAATGTAGCCAAATATTTAACTGTGTTTTCGTCGTCGGACGAGAGAGAGAGAGAGAGAGAGAGAGAGAGAGAGAGAGAGAGAGAGAGAGAGAGAGAGAGAGAGAGAGAGAGAGAGAGAGAGAGAGAGAGAGAGCGCATGCGAATTGTGCGTTTGCCCACAACTAAACTGTATATGGCTGCGAGTGAGTGCACTCACAACAAACAATTTTTTTAAATAATTTTAATTTAATGGGGCACCCTTGCGGATGAGTGTTTGCAAGAAACACCTCGAGGTCACCAGAAAGACTTTTAAAGGATCGGAACACTCACTTTGCTCTAGTTTCCTAGAAATCAAACCGTCAAAACGGCGATTCCTCCTTGGCGGAGTTGCCGGAGAGAGAAACCATTTTGGACGGCGTGGGTGGGTGGAGGCCACTGAGAGTGGTTGAAGCTTTTTCTTCTTTGTAGTGCAGTAAACAAAGTTTTTGGAGCTATTTCCTTTGTTGTGAGCTAAACTCCTTTTGGTAAGCTGTATAAAAACTGACTGAAAAAAATGTTGATGCTGCTGCTTGTTACTGTTGCTGTTGCTGCTGCTGCTGCTGCTGCTTGTTACTGTTGCTGTTGCTTGTTGCTGTTGCTTGTTACTGTTGATGCTGCTGCTGCTGCTTGTTACTGCTGCTGCTGCTTGTTACTGCTGCTGTTGCTTGTTACTGTTGATGCTGATGCTGATGCTTGTTACTGCTGCTGTTGCTTGTTACTGTTGATGCTGATGCTGATGCTGATGCTTGTTACTGCTGCTGTTGCTTGTTACTGCTGCTGCTGCTTGCTACTGTTGTTGATGCTGATGCTTGTTACTGCTGATGCTTGTTACCGTTGATGCTGCTGCTGCTGCTGCTTGTTACTGTTACTGCTGATTATTGCTGCTTGTTACTGTTGTTGTTGTTGCTGGTTTTTGTACTGTTACTGTTGCCGCTGCTGCTGCTTGCTGCTGCTGTTACTGTTGTTGCTGAATGTTGTTGCCTGTTATTGTTGCTGCTATTGTTGTTGCTGAATGTTGTTGCCTGTTATTGTTGCTGTCGCAGCTGCTTGTTGCTGCTATTGTTGCTGCTTGTTATTGTTGCTGTTGCTGTTATTGTTGCTGCTTGTTATTGTTATTACTGTTGGTGCTGTTGCAGTTTTTGCTTGTTTCTACTGCTTGTTACTGCTGCTGTTTATTACTGTTGGTGCTGTTGCAGTTGCTGCTTGTTACTGCTGCTGTTTATTACTGTTGGTGCTGTTGCAGTTGCTGCTTGTTACTGCTGCTGTTTATTACTGTTGGTGCTGTTGCAGTTGCTGCTTGTTACTGTTGCTGTTTATTACTGTTGGTGCTGTTGCAGCTGCTGCTTGTTACTGCTGCTTGTTACTGCTGCTTGTTACTGCTGTTTGTTACTGTTGCTGTTTATTACTGTTGGTGCTGTTGCAGCTGTTGCTTGTTACTGGTGCTTGTTACTGGTGCTTGTTACTGGTGCTTGTTACTGGTGCTTGTTACTGGTGCTTGTTACTGGTGCTTGTTACTGGTGCTTGTTACTGGTGCTTGTTACTGGTGCTTGTTACTGCTGCTTGTTACTGCTGCTTGTTACTGCTGCTTGTTACTGCTGCTTGTTACTGCTGCTTGTTACTGTTGCTGTTTATTACTGTTGCTGTTTATTACTGTTGGTGCTGTTGCAGCTGCTGCTTGTTACTACTGCTTGTTACTGTTGCTGTTTATTACTGTTGGTGCTGTTGCAGCTGCTGCTTGTTACTACTGCTTGTTACTGTTGCTGCTGCCGCTTGTTACTGAGTCATGGCGCTTGGTGTTATGACGTTTCACGCTCGGCACTAATTTAATTGGAGTGCGACAGCTAATGATAGTTCGTAGCTCTCTAGTCGCGTTCATACGCTTCCCGTGTGTTCTGCCAGATCTGTCTTCAACACAAAGGGACACTAGCCAAGCTGGAGACTCCCAAGGAGTGGACGATAGTGACCAGGTCTTTGGTCAGTGCCCGGTCGCTGACCTCAGATGTCAACATTGGCCTGACCTCCGCCCCCTACAGCGCGCCCGATATGTCAGTTCACCCATTTATAGACAATGGTCAAAATACACATTCCTTTTTTTTTCGCCCTTTCCCCACGCAAACACAGTGATACGGTAGTAATAATATGACTTGCGTATCACAGCGCTGCCATGGGGAAGAGTGAAAAATAGGGACGTGTTTTGAGACCATAACCTAATGTCTCTGCCTATGATTTGTTCATTCGTAATGTTGTGGTTAATTTTAGTTGATGAGAGATGCAGACCTCTCTACATTCCTCCTCACCGGGAGTATGTTGGTGTTTACTACGATTTCTATTACCTCCTCTATTGAATCCTTCACTGGATCCACCAACATGGCATCCCATCTCTTCTACTCTCTTCGAGGGATTGTAATTTTAGAACATTATTATTTGTTATTTTACACAAGATTTTTACCTTTTTTTTTAATTAAGTGCTGGTTTGCTTTTATTGTGGACTTTCAATCTGGTGCAAAGAGAACAACCTTTCTCTTGGAGAAAGTTTTCTAGCTCAGTTTGAATGTTCACTGTGGACATTCTTTGCAGGCCGATATGCAGACTGAAGAGTCTTTCTCAAAGACGAAACAGCTGTCTTTGCATAGGCATTGTCTATCTCCCCCATTGGGAGAAAAAGTAAATCAGCACATTATATTCTTTTCAGAACACAGAACAAATCGTAAAGTTAAAATTAAAGTTATTGAGTTTCTTTCTTAGGTTCACAAAATCATACATTGGACACAAATAAAGTTTTATGAAAGCAAACTATATATATATATATATATATAAGAGGGAAGTTTAATGGTGTGGGTTTTTTTTTTTTCTTCTTCAATTCTTGTACGTGTTTATATATATAGCATACTACTATTTTTATCCTACTATTTTTATCCTTAATTTGGATATCACCACAGTAGTTTGCCCTCTTTAGTCAGGTCTATTAGGTTTTTTTAAATTAAAATTTCAGAACATTATTATTTTGTTCATTTTACCTAAGATTTTTACTTTTTGTGGCTTTCAATCTGGTGCAAAGAGGACAACCTTTCTCTTGGAGGTTTTCTAGCTCAGTTTGAATGGGCACTGTCCCTCCCCCATTGGGAGAAAAAGTAAATCAGCACATTTTATTATTAATAAATTATATTAATAATTTTTTAATTTATTTTTTATTATTTTTAAAGTAACACAGAATATTTTACTAACGTTAACTTGCTTCTGAAGTTCACAAATTCATATATTAGATACAGAAAAGTTTCATCAATTCGGCATTTCAAATGCAACAACTTTTTAGTCCTACAGAGTTGTGTGGAGTGGGAAGTTTGGCTTGTGCGGCTGTTATCTTTTTCTATATTATTTGATTCATCTGTCCTGCACAGCTCACCATCTGATGGTGATCGTTGGTCTATAGGATTTATTTCTTAACTATATATATATATATATATATTATCACAAACAAAATTCTCATTTGACCGCACTACCCACAAACAAAACAATGCTAAAACGGTAGTGGATAAAACAACAGAATAAAACAGTTTAGTCATTTTCTCCCACAGGGTATTTATTAAAACTCAAGCTTTCGCAGAACAGGCTGCTTTTTCTAGAGCATAGCTCTATGGCAAGGCCAAGAATAAAATGCTAACATTCAAACTACAATACACAAAACACAAAATCACAAAATTCCAATTCCAGAAAAAGTAAATCAGCACATTATTTTCTTTTATTCTTTTCAGAACACAGAATAAATTGTAAAGTTAAAATTAAAGTTATTCAGTTTCTTTCGTAGGCTCACAAACTTAAATATTGGACACAAAACAAGTTTTTTTCAAGTAAACTATATATATAAGAGGAAAGTTTAATGGTGTGGTTGTTTTTTCTTCTTCAATTCTTGTACGTTTATATATATATATATATATATATATATACAAAAAAAGATAACAGCCGCACAAGCCAAACTTCCCACTCCACACAACTCTGTAGGACTAAAAAGTTGCATTTGAAATGCCGAATTGATGAAACTTTTATGTATCTAATGTATGAAATTGTGAACTTCAGAAACCAGTTAACGTTATAAAATATTCTGTGTTCCTTTTTTTGTTTTTCCTGTATTACTTGATTCATCTGTCCTGCACAGCTCACCATCTGATGGTGATCGTTGGGGTCTATAGGATTTATTTCTTAACTATATATATATATATAGTTCTGGGCAGAACAGCTGCCCAGAAGGGAACTGTTCTGGCAGGCCAACTTGGGTACCGTCTTCATGGGACTTAACCAACGTTTAGACATTAACAAGGCCCTCCATAACAGAACGTGTTGACAATGAGACAGAGAACCTTGTTTTTCCGAATGTAATAGACACAAACTAATGTAAATGTGTGCATAGAACAATTGGTGTGTGTACGTGCATATGTGTACGTGCATAACTCTGTGTGTGTGTGTGTGTGTGTGTGTGTGTGTGCGTGCGTGCGTGCGTGCGTGCGTGTGTGTGTGTGTGTGTGTGTGCGTGTGTGTGCGTGTGCGTGCGTGTGCGTGTGTGTGTGTGTGTGTGTGTGTGTGTGCGTGTGTGTGTGTGTGTGTGTGTGTGTGTGTGTGTGTGTGTGTGCGTGTGTGTGCGTGTGTGCATATGTGTGCGTGTGTGTGTGTATGTGTGTGCATGTGTGTATGTGTGTGTATGCTATTCCATGCACATGTGTACGCATGTATGTGTTTATGATTGGAGATGTTTGTGTATGAGAATGCATGCATGAGTTTATCTGTGCATACATGTACTGGAAACTAATTTTAGGCATTAGCTTTAAATGGAGTATGACTATGGCGAGTCCTTTAATATTATGTGTGTATGAAGAGGCGTGTGTCTGTGATGCGCATATGTGTAATAATGGGCGAATATGTTGGCGTGTGTATTTGCGTGCATGTACATGAGTATGAGTGAGCATAGACTATGTGGTTGTATGTTAAACACAAAGGAGCCTATTTCGTAGCTTTAATGTTGGCACTGACGATAGTCTTAAAATTACAGATGGGGAGAGAGAGAGAGAGTGAGGGAGAGAGAGAGAGAGAGAGAGAGAGAGAGAGAGAGAGAGAGAGAGAGAGAGAGAGAGAGAGAGAGGGAGAGAGAGAGAGAGAGAGAGAGAGAGAGAGAGAGAGAGAGAGAGAGAGAGAGAGAGAGAGAGAGAGAGAGAGAGAGGGGGGGGGGGGATTGATTGCCCAAATCGATTAAGTCATGTGTTACCCTAAATACTACATACTGCATAATCATTACCTAAAGATTGCTGACGTAATTTTTGTACGTAATTTAGAATATGACGATTCACCTTTGGTCATGTGTTCCTAGGAATAAGGCAGACGCCGAAACGTTAGGACATTAAATAAACTAAAATAACCAAAATTGCTTGTTGTCTTGGAATTAAATGTTTTATATATATATATATATATATATATATATATAATCCCACCACTGCGGGATTGGCTTGATGAGGGGCAGGGTGTGCTTCACAGCAGTGCACGCATGAGGAAAGCTGTGCCCAAAGTGCCTGTTGTTGGGGAGAGGAACTCGAGGAGCATACGCAACCTCCTCATGCCCTCTGCCCTTCCCCGAGTCAGTCCAACCCAGGAACAGGCTGGAGTGGTGAAGTGTGATGGCAGGTGTGTCATCTGCCGTGAACACTTGGTGGAGGGCAAGTCCTTCTCCAGCTCCACCACAGGAGAACGGTTCACTGTCCGCCACAGCATGAACTGCAGGTCTTCCAACATCATCTACCTGCTCTATTGTCAACGCTGTCAGTGGGCTCAGTATGTGGGTGAAACAAAAAACGCACTGCGAACCCGGTTTTACCTTCATAGGTCCCACATTGCAAAGAACATGGGCACTCACGTCACCAAGCACTTCAACTCACAAAACCACACGCTGCAAGACATGAAGTGCATGTCCATTGAGCAGATCCTCACAGACAACCATGCTCACAGACACAACAGAGAGCAATTTTGGGTCAGCAAGCTCAAAACACTGTACCCCCAGGGCCTCAATACCCTTTGACTATATGGGCCAATGTTTGACACCATCCAGTCTCCACAAAAGACATGTCACCTACAATATGCATGCGGCTCACGTACTGAGCCCCATTGTGCAGTTGACGTACATTAAGGGGCAGATGGTTGATGCTGGAGATCTTGCACAACGGACAGTGAGCCAGTTTCCACATTAGAAAGTCAGAGAAAGAGAAGAGAGAGAGAGAGAGACACACAGAGAGAGAGAGAGAGAGACAGAGAGGTACAGACGGATAGTGCGTGTACGTGTGTGTGTGTGTGTGTGTGTGTGTGTGTGTGTGTGTGTGGTGTGGGTGTGTGTGTGCGTGTGTGCGCGTGTGTGTGTGTGTGTGTGTGTGTGTGTGTGTGTGTGTGTGTGTGTGTGTGTGTGTGTGTGTGTTTATGTGTGTGTGTGTGAGATAAAGAGAGAGAATGTGAGACAGAGAGAGAGACAGATAGTGCGTGTGCGTGTGTGTGTGTGTGTGTGTGAGAGAGAGAGAGAGAGAGAGAGAGAGAGAGAGAGAGAGAGAGAGAGAGAGAGAGAGAGAGAGAGAGAGAATGGGGGGGGGGGGGGGAGAGCAACATTAACTGAAACACATTTTATGTTAGCACGTGTGTATGTACATGCACATGTTTATTTTTACTTAACTTTTTAATATGTGAGGTCTTTAATTTAAGGGAAGCGAATGTGTTGTTTAGAGCTTGACGTCATTGTGTGAATTTGTCATGAATGAATCTTTAATTTAATGTCTTTTCACATAGATCGTGATTTTAGACAGCATGCACCAAAAAACAAAAAACAAACAGGTAAAATAACATGCACAAGAACGACATATTAAAAAAAAAAAAAAAAAAAAAAAAAAAAGTAAAGAAAACCTCTACAGTAGTCTTCCAATAGTTGAGGACAGCAATGCTTTTGCAATTACAGTAATGTCAATTTCTGCGTCATTTAAAATATCCTTGGTATTATCATACTTACGAAAAAAGTCCATATTGATCATTCGATATTTAGAGATCAATACTGGGCATTCTAATAGTAAGTGATGAATTGATAATTTATCACTACAAAGACAGTTAGTATCCAAGTATTTAGTTTTCCATGAATTGAGTCGTATCTTGTACACTAAGCTAACTATCGGTCTACTGTGCATAAAAATGTTAGATCTAAAGTCAGATGAGTTGATGTAAGTAGCTTTTTCCAATAAACAGTAGATTTCATGTGTTGATAATGGCAGTTTCTCATTAGAAACCAAGTTAGAGTTATTAAAAGCCCCTCTTTTGGCAGCTCTATCAGCAACTTCATTCCAAAAGAGTCCACAATGAGATGGCACCCAGCAAAAATCAATACCAATACCTTTTGCAACAATACAATGAATCAACTGTTTAATTTCAAAGACAATGTCGTTACGAGTTTTACTGTTACTTTGGTTTAGAGTTTGTAAAACTGATTTTGAATCCACACAAACTAAAATGTTATAAATTGAATATGGTAGATCATAAACAAATTCTAAAGCTCGCATTATTGCATATAATTCAGAAGTAAAGATTGAAATGCCTTTGCCTAAATAGTATGACTTTTCTATTCTAAGTGATGGAATAACAAAACCTGCTCCACTGTCTGACGTTTCTAAGACTGAACCATCAGTGTAAATTTTTAGATGATTTGAATATTTTGAATCTAAATGAAGTCGAACGTCAGAAACTAATTGATTAACTTCTTCATCTTTTTTGTAACTGGTATATTCTATATCAAATTTTGCCTGTCTTTGTTCCCATGGTGGCATTAGTGGTATAATAGGCATGGCTGAGATATAGTGGATATCTACCTTACTTCTACTTATAACGTCTTCAGTGAAATTCTTGATTGGCTGAAGAAACGTTATATTTTTTGCTCGCTTTGGATAATCTGTCTCTGAGTCTGTGAATATTTCCTCCTTTATATTGTTGTCAATAGAGAGACCTCTTACTATATATTTTGAGGCAGATAACTTTCTATATTCAGCTAATGACAATATATTGCTCTCTTTATATGTTCTAAGAGTGTTAGAGTGCATAGGAATACCAAGTGCTAGTTTAATAGCTTTACTGTCTATGCTTTGCAACTTATTTAAAAGAGTGTTTGATGCACTGAAATAAACCTCTTGCCCATAGGATAGTACTGATCGAACTAAAGAATTTGCAAGATGTAGTAATGTTTTGGTAATGAATTTGTCATCATTATGATGACATTTCCCCACAGTACGTCAATCATTCTTGTAACTTAGAATGTAGATCGATAAAGCAGTAAAGCGAAACGTCTCGTCCAAGTTTTGTTGTTGTTTTGAATTTTTCAATTAATATATATATATATATATATATATATATATATATATATATATATATATATATATATATATATATATATATATATATATATATATAACACAAAAAATAAAGAAAACTACAACAAATCCG
>CM065703.1:30204411-30231911 GCA_017654935.2 Phymorhynchus buccinoides
ATAAAAGCAAACCAGCACAAAGTTAAACCAGAAATAGTAAAAATCTTATGAAAATTGTTGCATTTGAAATGCCGAATTGATGAAACTTTTCTGTATCTAATGTATGAATTTGTGAACTTCAGAAGCAAGTTAACGTTATAAAATATTCTGTGTTACTTTAAAAAAATAAAAATTAAAAATTAAATTTTTTTTTTTTTATTAATAATAAAATGTGCTGATTTACTTTTTCTCCCAATGGTGCCCTGTCCAGTTACGGACGTACGGCCATGTGGTTAGGCGGCACCGTAGCCTACGTCACGTACCAACTGGACGTTACGTTCTACCGCTACAGCTGCGGAGCGTTACGCCACAATACTTTCCGCCAGGTCAATCTGTATGAAGCCTGCATGTACTACAAAACCAAATATACTTCCCAGCTGTGCGAGAGCACAAACACACGGGGGCGGCAAACAGGCTCCGTCATACCCTATAACAAAGTCCACGTAGCTTACCCAATGCGGAGGAATTTCAGCGTGGCTCACACCACGTGCGCTGATTTGCATATCACCCACTCTTTTCTTCCCTGCGAAGGAAGCAGCAGTAGTAGTAGTAGTAGTAGTAGTAGTAGTAGTAGTAGTAGTAGTAGTAGTAGTAGTAGTAGTAGTAGTAGTAGTCCACAGTTTGACAACGCCGAACAAGAAAAGTCAGAAGGAGAAAGAGTGCAAGAAAAGGGGGATGGAAAACAAGGGACTACTTTCTCTGGAGGCGCAATGTTCCGGTGTGAAGAGGCAGAACAGGAAGTGCCGTTCACGTTGGTGTGTGACCATCGCAAGGATTGCGCGGACCATTCCGACGAAGACTTCTGCCATTTTCCAGCCTGTATCGGGCACTTTGTGACATGCGGCATGTCGGCTCAGGTAGGATAGGTGTGTGTGTGTGTGTGTGTGTGTGTGTGTGTGTGTGCGTGCGTGCGTGTGTGCGTGTGCGTGCGTGTGTGTGCGTGTGTGTGTGCGTGTGCGTGCGCGTGTGTGTGCGTGCGTACGTGTGTGCGTGTGCGTGTGTGTGTATGTATATGTGTGTGTGAGCACGGAAAAGCAGACAAATCAATTATAAGCGATACTATATACGCCTGAGTCTGATTAAGTATTGGCATTTGTAATTTCTGTACCAGTGTATAGTGCTGTGTGTGTGTGTGTGTGTGTGTGTGTGTGTGTGTGTGTGTGTGTGTGTGTGTGTGTGCATGTGTGTGCGCGCGCGTTTGTGTGTATCTTGCGTTCCCTTGCGTGTGTTTGTGTTAAGTATATTCTTGCATGTGTGCGTGTATTTGTGTGTATTCTTTGCGTGTGCGCATGTATGTGTGCTGCGCGTGTGTGTGTATCAATCTGCCTGCATCTCTCTCTCTATATTATATGCACCAGTGCATCGAGCTGCATCGTTGGTGCGACGCCTCTGGCGACTGTCATAAGAGGCAGGACACCATCATCTGCGGACAGGCAATGGTACGCAACACCACTGAGACCTTCACAGCCACCCGCCCTCCAGCCATCATCCACTACGCACCCACCACCAGCACCGGGGTGGCTCTCACCATGACGGCAATGGAAGCATCGCACCACGGTCTGGTTCCCTGTCCAGAGACCCATTTTCTCTGTCTCGGGGTGGCGTATTGTGTACCCGTGTTCGTTCGTTGTAACGGTATCTACGACTGTCCCGATCACGAAGACGAAGCTGACTGTGAGGATTACAAATGCCCCGGTTTGTACCGGTGCAGAAAGTCTGATGTCTGTCTTCACGAAGAGTATGTGTGCGACGGTCCGTATCAGTGCCCTCTGCAAGATGATGAATTGTACTGTCACCTGCACTGTCCTGCACAATGCACGTGCTACGGGTTGGCCTTCACGTGCCCCGTCATCATCGAGGCAGACCGGGTGCTATCGCAGCTTCGGTACCTAGATGCGAGCAGCAGTGGAATGATGCCGATTGATGTGGTGAACAGTACCATGCTGGTTCACCTGAGTCTGGCGAGGTGCGGCGTTGCAGAGTTTGGTAACATCAGCTTTCCTAATCTCCATCACCTGGATCTGACGGACAACCTTCTTCACGAAGTTCCAACCATAGCTCTGAGTCTTTTGCCCAATTTGCGTCACCTCAGTCTAGCAGGCAATCCGTTACATTCTGATATCATCTCAGACGATCCGAACATTCTTACTTTTATGAAAATTGTTCAATTGGATGTTTCTAGAATCAAAATGACACGGTTTGGGATTGATAGTCTCAGTTTTGTGCCGAATCTTAAAGTGCTCAACTTGTCTCAGACTGGAATAATCAAACTGCGAGGCTCTTTCGAAAACTTCAAACAACTTTCTGTGTTGGATGTTCGAGGTTGTCCGCTTGATGACTTTGAAAGAAACGCGCTGAAAAATCTGCCTAACTTCCGAGCTTTGTACGCAGAAAATTATAAACTCTGCTGCCCCGTTATGCTTCCCTCCTATTTCAACACCAAGAACTGCCTGGCACCATTTGACGAAATCTCTTCGTGCGACTCTCTGCTAAGATCGGATTTTTACCGTGTGGTGTTAACAGTCTTTGCAGTGTTGGCTGTGCTTGGCAACGTGGGCAGCTTCATCGTCAGGCTTTGTGTGCTGCGACGAAAGAACATGTCAGGGTTCAACGTGTTCGTGGTTCACCTGTGCGTGTCGGATTTCGTCATGGGGGTTTACCTGGTCATCATAGGGGTGGCGGACCACGCTTACCAGGGCAAGTACCTGTGGCAGGACCTGCACTGGAGACACAGCCTGACCTGTCACGTTGCAGGTTTCCTGTCGCTGCTGTCCAGCGAAGTGTCTGCAGCCATCGTGTGCCTCATCACCTTAGATCGGTTTCTAGCTCTCCGCTTCCCTCTCAGTGGTGTCCACTTTACCCCTGCATCCTCCAACCTCTCTTGTTCCCTGACCTGGGTTATTGGCTTGGGAATCGCCTTGATTCCTTCCTTACCTAGCACATCTCACTGGAAGTTCTACTCCCACACGGGTATCTGCATCCCGCTGCCCATCACCAGAGACGAGTTCTTGGGAAAGACTTACGCCTTCAGCATCATGATCGTTCTCAATTTCGTTCTGTTCTTGTTGATCGCCTTCGGACAGCTGTTCATCTATTTCTCCATTCGCGCCAACACCATGGTTGTGGTGTCTGATTCTGCGAGAAAATCTCAGGACGTGACCATAGCTCGTCGACTGATCACCATCGCTGTGTCGGATTTTCTGTGCTGGTTCCCTATAGGCCTCCTAGGCCTCCTGGCCTCTCTAGGGGTGTCTGTACCTGGGGAGGTGAATGTCGGCATGGCCGTCATTGTGTTGCCGCTCAATTCAGCGCTGAACCCGTTTCTTTATAATCTGCACGTGCTGCACGAGAAGAGGAGGCGTGCTGTGGAGAAGAGATTTCTCAAAGCTTTGGATTCTTACCTTAGTGAATAAACCGATTAGTAAAAAAACCAAAACCTATAATTATTACAACACTGATGTTAACATATGCTTAAAGATGTGAACATCATTTTTTCCCCCGAATTTTCTCTTTCGCATTGGCCCTCCATTGCCGCTTCAAACTATTTGCTTTAGTCAGACAGAACTGTTCACAATGAATGTGAGCAACACAGAATGCTGACAGCTTAACATTTGTCCAGCGTCTGTAATTCAATGTTTCTTATATGAAGCCTGGTGTTTCTTATATGAAGCCTGGTGTTTCTTATATGAAGCATGGTGTTTCTTATATGAAGCCTGGTGTTTATCATATGAAGCCTGGTGTTTCTTAAATGAAGCATGGTGTTTCTTATATGAAGCATGGTGTTTATCATCAGAAGCCTGGTGTTTATCATATGAAGCCTGGTGTTTCTTATATGAAGCATGGTGTTTCTTATATGAAGCCTGGTGTTTATCATATGAAGCCTGGTGTTTCTTATATGAAGCATGGTGTTTCTTATATGAAGCATGGTGTTTATCATATGAAGCATGGTGTTTATCATATGAAGCCTGGTGTTTCTTATATGAAGCATGGTGTTTCTTATATGAAGCATGGTGTTTATCATATGAAGCCTGGTGTTTATCATATGAAGCCTGGTGTTTCTTATATGAAGCATGTTGTTTCTTATATGAAGAATGGTGTTTATCATCAGAAGCATGGTGTTTCTTAAATGAAGCATGGTGTTTCTTATATGAAGCATGGTGTTTATCATATGAAGCATGGTGTTTATCATATGAAGCCTGGTGTTTATCATATGAAGCCTGGTGTTTCTTATATGAAGCATGGTGTTTCTTATATGAAGCATGGTGTTTATCATATGAAGCATGGTGTTTCTTATATGAAGCCTGGTGTTTATCATCAGAAGCATGGTGTTTGTTATATGAAGGATGGTGTTTCTTATATGAAGCCTGGTGTTTATCATATGAAGCATGGTGTTTCTTATATGAAGCCTGGTGTTTATCATATGAAGCATGGTGTTTATTATATGAAGCATGGTGTTTATCATATGAAGCATGGTGTTTATCATATGAAGCATGGTGTTTATCATATGAAGCATGGTGTTTATCATATGAAGCATGGTGTTTATCATATGAAGCATGGTGTTTATCATATGAAGCATGGTGTTTATTATATGAAGCATGGTGTTTATCATATGAAGCATGGTGTTTCTTATATGAAGCATGGTGTTTATCATATGAAGCATGGTGTTTATCATATGAAGCATGGTGTTTATTATATGAAGCATGGTGTTTATTATATGAAGCCTGGTGTTTATCATATGAAGCATGGTGTTTATCATATGAAGCCTGGTGTTTATCATATGAAGCATGGTGTTTATCATATGAAGCCTGGTGTTTCTTATATGAAGCCTGGTGTTTATCATATGAAGCATGGTGTTTATCATATGAAGCATGGTGTTTATCATATGAAGCCTGGTGTTTATCATATGAAGCATGGTGTTTATCATATGAAGCCTGGTGTTTATTATATGAAGCATGGTGTTTATTATATGAAGCCTGGTGTTTATCATATGAAGCATGGCGTTTATCATATGAAGCCTGGTGTTTATTATATGAAGCCTGGTGTTTATCATATGAAGCATGGTGTTTATCATATGAAGCCTGGTGTTTATCATATGAAGCCTGGTGTTTATTATATGAAGCATGGTGTTTATCATATGAAGCCTGGTGTTTATTATATGAAGCATGGTGTTTATTATATGAAGCCTGGTGTTTATCATATGAAGCATGGTGTTTATCATATGAAGCCTGGTGTTTATCATATGAAGCATGGTGTTTATTATATGAAGCCTGGTGTTTATTATATGAAGCATGGTGTTTATCATATGAAGCATGGTGTTTATCATATGAAGCATGGTGTTTCTTATATGAAGCATGGTGTTTATCATATGAAGCATGGTGTTTATTATATGAAGCATGGTGTTTATCATATGAAGCATGGTGTTTATCATATGAAGCATGGTGTTTATCATATGAAGCATGGTGTTTATCATATGAAGCCTGGTGTTTCTTATATGAAGCCTGGTGTTTCTTATATGAAGCCTGGTGTTTATCATATGAAGCATGGTGTTTATCATATGAAGCCTGGTGTTTCTTCTATGAAGCCTGGTGTTTATCATATGAAGCCTGGTGTTTATCATATGAAGCATGGCGTTTATCATATGAAGCATGGTGTTTATCATATGAAGCATGGTGTTTCTTATATGAAGCCTGGTGTTTCTTATATGAAGTATGGTGTTTATCATATGAAGCCTGGTGTTTCTTATATGAAGCATGGTGTTTATCATATGAAGCATGGTGTTTATTATATGAAGCATGGTGTTTATCATATGAAGCATGGTGTTTATTATATGAAGCATGGTGTTTATCATATGAAGCATGGTGAACGATAAAGATAATATAGGGGAAGACGGGGTAAAAAGCGCATGGGCGGGTAAGAAGCCCACCCCAATTATCTCATGAAATAAAGCAAATTTCAGTCAAATTTGCCCATGAGACGAATGCTAGACATTAACGCTCGTCTCATGGGCAAAATGAGACTGAAATTTGCTTCATTTCATGAGATAATTGGGGTGGGCTTCTTACCCGCCCATGCGCTTTTGACCCCGTCTTCCCCTAGTCATTTTGTATTGATATGAAAGCTAACAGAAACAAATCAAGACTCTGGAATAGACGATGTTCTTAAAACAAACTAGGGCAGAGCACTTCGTGAAAATTAGAGTTGATTACCTCGACTTACTCGGTCAAAACGATAGCAACCATGGCGTCGAAGCTTGAAACCACAGGATGCCAGTCAGCGACTTGCAAACATTTTTTTTAATAGAAAAACGAGGGGTGGCCAGCATCGGCAAACTGATAGAACTTGCAAAATGTGACATCAATTTCAGAATGACGCACGGTGTTCTAAGTGATGCATGTCTACTCAAGCACAGGAGGCGAGAGATGGGGATCTACCTGATGGTAGAGTAACTGCCCCTGTTTGACCGATTGAATTAGGGAAGATCACTCCACACACCATGAAATTACTTCCCTTGATTATTTCCGAACAATTCCTATTGAACCTAAGTAAATAGGACGAGTGAGGCAGGTAAAGCACGATTGATGATTATGATGTTAGTACATTCATGATTTATAAATCCTATTGGCCACTGCAACTAGGGTTATTAACGCCCTTGACGGCAATAGTTAATCCCTTGTTGGTCAGTATCCAAAAGGGCATTCGCTCTTGCAAAGGGCAGCCATTCAGTGGCCTCAAATAGGGTTATTGGCGAGAGTTATCCCCTTGTTTGGTCAGTACTCAAGCATCTTCCCCCACCCACCAAGGGCATTCACTCTTGCAAAAGGTGTTCTTTGCAGTGGCCAATTCCAATGGAATAATTCATCTCGACCCCGAATCGCTGTCATTGTACAGGGGTGTATAGACTGGCTTATTTCAAATTAATACTGGGTGTGGTGGAATGAATCGAAAAAAATGTAAGAGAGTTATTTGGTATTTTTGGGGGGGCATTTGGAATATTCAAGTCACAGAGACTTATCTCTGTGAAATTCGGACTGCTCTCCCCTGGAGAACGCGTCGCTGCAAGCGCAGCGCCTACCGATTTTTTTGGGGGGTGAGGCTGAGGAGGGGGAGGCAGACTTGGGAAACCTAGCTATCAGTTTGGCCATACCAGGCAGCGGGATTTCTCCCTGCTCTTACCGACTTTCAACTGCCGTGGGATTTTTACGTGTGTAAAGCGCACGGGTCAGACTAGCTTTAAGTCCCCATCCGAAGGATTCGACGTTCAGTTCGATTTTCCTGTCGAACTAGAAAGAAAGGGCGAGGCCGGGATTCGAACCCGGGTCACTCACGTTGCAGTCACGCATTACATTTGGCAGGCGAACGTCTTAACCACTCTGTCACCTTTCTCCCTGGGGGAGGGAGGGGGGGGGGGGGTGTGTAAACCATAGGACAATAATTATTACCTTTTCGTCATTTTTGAAGCTTTTTTTTCCATACCTGAAACGTCAAATTCCAGACGACCGTTATTGGTAAGAGATAGCTGGCAGATCAGAATCAGACCGTGACAGTTTGATCGTCTGCTTCTGGGATGACTTTTCATTTCTTACCTTGTCTGTGACAACGCTTTCTACGCCATCAAGTCAAGTCAAGTCAAATCAAGCTAACTTTATTACCTCATAAACTGAGAAGTTGCCATGTATGCAAGCATGTGGTACGGTATGGTGTGGTATGGTATGGTGTAATATCGTGTAGTATGGTGTGGTGTGGTGTGGTATGATATGGTGTGGTAAAGTGTGGCATGGTATGCTATGTTGATTTGTTATCTTTTGCGAAGAGCTTGAGGTACATTAATATGCGTAAACGTCGTTAATTTTTTTAAATTTTGTTCCTTTCCCATAATACATGTTGGAGGATCATTCCATTCTCTTGATCACACAGGACAAGGGGTAACAACCATCACTCTTTGCGGGCATGTTCCCTTTCCTTTACTAGCAGTAGTTTCCCTTGAATCACTCCTGGATGTATGAATGGTTAGGGAGTTTTGAAGCTTGGGGGAGGGGGAGGGGGGGCGGGGCGGAAATTGCAAATATGCGCGCATGGTAGAGCATCATGTTGCGTGTATGTTTACGTGTGCGCGTGTGTGAGAGGAAACTGGAACGGGAGAGAATAACAGAGAGAGAGAGAGAGTACACGCGTGCGGGTGCGCTTGTAAAAGTGTGTGTGCGCGCGCGCGAGTGTATGTGTGTTTGAGTGCGTGTGTGTGCACGTTCGCGCATGCATATTTGCATGCGTGTGTGTGCGCGTTCGTGTGTGCATACGCGCGCGCGTGTCTGTGTGTATGTGCATGTGTGCATGCGTGCGCGCGCGCGTGTCTGTGTGTGACTGTGTGTGTAACGTGTGTGTGTGTGTGTGCGTGTTCGCATTCGCATTCATATCATGCATACCATCACATGCTATATAAGCAAGTAAACGGGCTAAGTGAGTGCAGTCACATCTGTATTGCTAAAACAAAATCGGGACTGTACTGGTGTTGCACTGCCTCCGGGCATTGCCTCCAGGATCGTTCCCACCATCCTTATAGGCATATCTACTAATGTCCCATATGTGTGTGTTCCAGACCGGAGGACGTTAAACAGATTTTCACTAAGTGAGTACGTTTCGACCAATAAACCATTGTCACTCACCACTTATACCCCCAAAAAAGACTGCGTTTTAAACAAACAAAATGACTATACGGCTTATCTAATATTTCAAAATGAAAATCGAAGTGTAAGGGATTGAGTAAGCAAACGGAGAGAGAGAGAGGGAGGGAGGGAGGATAAAAAACGAATAATGCGATGTGACTGGAAGAGAAGGGAGAAAGTTGGGGAGGGGGGTGAGGGGGGAGGTGGTGATGGTAAGCTAATGAAGCATGCTGTAGGATGTACTGGAGGGAAAAGAGCTTCAGGACGACAGCATGTATCGATCCCTTGTCTGAGGCTGCTAGTGGGTTACGTATTCATATCGCTGTGCCCACGTCTCTATATGTGGGCCCCAAGTTTGCCTTCTGAATGAAAATCTGTTTAACGTCCTCCGGTCTGGAACAGACACGTATGGGACATTAGTAGATATAAAGATGGTGGGAACGATCCTGGAGGCAATGCCCGGAGGCAGTGCAACACCAGTAAAGTCCCGAATTTTTAACAATACAGATAAACATCCTCCCCCCCCCCCCCCCCACCCCCCCGTCTCTATGTTTCCCCGTCTTTTTATATGTCCCAGTTTCTGTGTACTCCCTCCCCCCTGTCTCTATAACTATGTCCCCTCTGTTGTCTCTGTGTCCCCGATTGTATCTATGCATCCCCGTCTCTATAACTATATCCCCGATTGTACCTATGCATCCCCGTCTCTATAACTATATCCCCGATTGCATCTATGCATCCCCGTCTCTATAACTATATCCCCGATTGTATCTATGCATCCCCGTCTCTATAACTATATCCCCGATTGCATCTATGCATCCCCGTCTCTATAACTATGTCCCCGATTGTATCTATGCATCCCCGTCTCTATAACTATATCCCCGATTGTATCTATGCATCCCCGTCTCTATAACTATATCCCCGATTGCATCTATGCATCCCCGTCTCTATAACTATGTCCCCGATTGTATCTATGCATCCCCGTCTCTATAACTATATCCCCGATTGTATCTATGCATCCCCGTCTCTATAACTATGTCCCCGATTGTATCTATGCATCCCCGTCTCTATAACTATGTCCCCGATTGTATCTATGCATCCCCGTCTCTATGACTATATCCCCGATTGTATCTATGCATCCCCGTCTCTATGACTATGTTCCCGATTGTATCTATGCATCCCCGTCTCTATAACTATATCCCCGATTGTATCTATGCATCCCCCCGTCTCTATAACTATATCCCCGATTGTATCTATGCATCCCCGTCTCTATAACTATATCCCCGATTGTATCTATGTGTCCCCGTCTCTATAACTATGTCCCCGATTGTATCTATGCATCTCCGTCTCTATTACTATGTCCCCGATTGTATCTATGTGTCCCCGTCTCTATATCTATGTCCCCAATTTTATCTCTATGTGTCCCCGTCTCTATTACTATGTCCCCGATTTTATCTCTGTGTGTCCCCGTCTCTATAGCTATGTCCCCGATTGTATCTATGCATCCCCGTCTCTATAGCTATGTCCCCAATTCTATCTCTATGTGTCCCTGTCTCTATATCTATGTCCCCAATTTTATCTCTATGTGTCCCCGTCTCTATAGCTATGTCCCCGATTTTATCTCTGTGTGTCCCCGTCTCTATTGCTATGTCCCCAATTGTATCTATGTGTCCCCGTCTCTATAGCTATGTCCCCGATTGTATCTATGTGTCCCCGTCTCTATAACTATATCCCCGATTGTATCTATGTGTCCCCGTCTCTATAGCTGTGTCCCCAATTGTATCTCTATGTGTCCCCGTCTCTATGTGTCCTCGTCTCTATTACTATGTCGCCAATTTTATCTCTATGTGTCCCCGTCTCTATTACTATGTTCCCAATTGTATCTCTATGTGTCCCCATCTCTATAGCTATGTCCCCAATTTTATCTCTATGTGTCCCCGTCTCTATTACTATGTCCCCAATTCTATCTCTATGTGTCCCCGTCTCTATTACTATGTCCCCAATTCTATCTCTATGTGTCCCCGTCTCTATTACTATGTCCCCAATTATATCTCTATGTGTCCCCGTCTCTATAGCTATGTCCCCAATTCTATCTCTATGTGTCCCTGTCTCTATTACTATGTCCCCAATTCTATCTCTATGTGTCCCCGTCTCTATAACTATGTCCCCGATTGTATCTATGCATCCCCGTCTCTATAACTATGTCCCCGATTGTATCTATGCATCCCCGTCTCTATAACTATGTCCCCGATTGTATCTATGCATCCCCGTCTCTATTACTATGTCCCCAATTCTATCTCTATGTGTCCCCGTCTCTATAGCTATGTTCCCAATTCTATCTCTATGTGTCCCCGTCTCTATAGCTATGTCCCCAGTAGTAGTTGTCTGAAAATCGTCTATTATTAATACGACTCGAATCAAATGTCTGATACAAAGACACAGATATTTCATCAGATTCGTGTACGAGGGACTACAAATAATAGTGGACATAACTAGTAGGATTTTGACCAGATTCATGTAGACAGTGGAAGTCCACGAGAATATACCATGCCTCACAAGCGTCGACAATCGGATCGTAATGACTCGAATCGTATGCAGTGTAGCCGGCCCTTAACCCTTTCACCGCCAGTGTCGCATTAATGCACCACAATGGTTTAACACACCCATGTCACTAAAAGGCATCAAATCAGGGACTGTTATCCGAAGACCCTATTTTCTTCATTTTGGGAGGCAAGGATAGGTCTATTCACAGAGGAATTCACAATATTGCAGATAATCTTTGTTTCTACCCAGTTAAGCAAAGGCCCATACGCTTCTCGTAAATAACGTGCAGAATGATGCAAAATCGATCTGGATTGTAAACTCTGACATAATTCAAAGTCACAGACAAGAATAAAACTGAACGCAATCATACTGTTAGCTCAAAGTTAGCAAAAATGCGCTGACCTTTTTTCTTCTGTGTACTCTGCTATCTTGAAATCTTGTCGTCTAGGGGTAATTAGCTCAAATGACGCAGTTAAGGGTAGTCAGTAGGCCTAGTTTAGTAGTAGTCCAGGCGAAATTAAACTTGACCTTGTTTTGATATATATATTAGGTTTTTATGTCGATCTAACATGATTTGAGGGTGCTGAATCTAAATCCGTTGGAGGCCAATTTGTAAAAGTTGGGCATTTTGAGCTATGACGAAATATTCAAAATGGCCACTATGGGACTCTAAAGAACTGTTGAAACATGCACTTACCGTAATTATGTTGTATCTAATGCTTTTATTTGTAAGAAAAGTAGTATAGTTTGCTGAAATTATTCAAACTATGTTAAATATATTTCCTATTTTTTTACTTATTAGCCCCCAGCCACTCTGCGGAGAGGGCTATCACGATTTTGTGTCCTTTCATTTGCCTGGCAATTATCTTAAGAACAATGTCACAGGATCACTTCACATTTGTGTGCTACTATTTTAATGAAGCTGATGTGCCCCTCAGTATGCCTTATTGACCTTGACCTTTGACCTTGAGTATGTGATTTTAATGTATCAACTATACTTTTTTCAACTTTTGCACTGCTGTGGTAAAATAAGCTATGTGGTTTTTTTTCCTAAGCTGAAGTGCATAGAGAATTCCTGATACCCATTTTATTAAACCTTTCATCTTAAATGCTTGACCTTGAATTTGCATTGAATATTTTAACTTTTTTGTTTTTATATGTTTTAAATCTTTGCAGTAATGGTCTCATAATTGGTGCATTAACCAATTTACAGGTGGGTAAAAGTGCCGACGTGCAATGAAATGTTGGTCATTTACCCACCTATAAAATAAAATATAATATCGACACTGATCGCAGTGTTGTTCTGCTTGGCGCTTAACAACAAAGGCCAAGCGTTACGATGAAGGCTAGAGATGTCATCGGTACTTAGGTTAGCATCTATATAACCATAGGCTCATGTACCAATTATGAGACAGTTACTGCAATGATTTAAAATATATTAAAGCAAAAAGTTGAAATATTCAATGCTAATTCAAGGTCAAGCATTTAAGATGAAAGGTTTAGGCATAAAACAGGCATCAGTAATTCAACATTCTCCATAAACCTTAGCTTAGAAACATTTTACAACAGCAGTGCAAAATTTGAAAAAATATAGTTGATACAATAAAATCACATACTCAAGGTCAAAGGCCAAGGTCAACAAGGCATACTTAGGGGCACATCAGCTTCATTAAAATAGTAGCACACAAATTCAAAGTGATCCTGTGACATGGTTCTTAAGATAATTGCCAGGCAAATGAAAGGACACGAAATATCGGGATAGCCCTCTCCGCAGTGGCTGGGGGCTAATAAGTACTAAAATAGGATATAGTTCACATAGTTTGAATCATTTCAGCAAATTATTCTATTTTTCTTACCAAAAAAAGCATTAGATACATAATAATTATGTTAAAGTTCTCTAGAGTCCCATGGCGGCCATTTTGAATATTACGTCATAACTCAAAATGCCCAACATTTACAACTTAGCCTCGGACGGATTTTGATTCAGCACCCTCAAATCATGTTAGATCAACATAGAAACCTAATATATATCACAAAACAAGGTAAACTTTATAATTTCGCCTGGACTAGAACAAGAAGAGAGGAACTTGCAGGTGTACAACTTGGCGTCATAATAATAATACATATCCTCTGACAGCGTTACGTCATAAGCTAGGTCTGAAAGTGTCCCACCAAGTTCTATTATTAAAAACGGGCCACAAACAGGCAAAATAATTTGTCTTCAAATAGTTCAACATCAGTCACAGGTGCCGTATTGATTTCCCTTAATCTACGTCACGCCAAATGGATTATCCACAAATCCCATTTTTGGTGAGATTCAATGGCAGCTGGCAAATCTGCCCCAGGAGACCGATTTTTGCGAAATAAAAGTGTGTGCGCTCACTTTATCTTGAAGAATGTGACATAAAAGGTAGGTTACATAGATACAGTTTGTATACTGTGTCTATGTGTAGTAGGAAATAATGCTGAAACGTTTTCCAGAACGTTTTCAGGTCCGAATGGAGATGACTATGGTCCTTTAATGGTATATTTTGGCTGAAAAATGGCTGGCGGTGAAAGGGTTGAAGACACCCCCCCCCCCCCCCCCCACGTCACGTGTCACATTCCCTCTTATGCTAGGAAGATTTATTAAGATTTCTGACCAGCTATAAGAGGGAAAACACGTGAAAACCATGATTTTGACACGTGACGTGGCGGGTCTTTAAGATTGAGTCGTAGGCAGTTGAAAATAATGACCAGGGCCTGTATTCACGTTGCGATAGCATGAGACTTAGCATCATGCTAACTTGGAAGCTCTTCCAAAAGTCCTATTAAATCCTATAGGACTTTGGAAGAGCTTCTAAGTTAGCATCATGCTAAGTGTCATGCTATCTCAACGTGAATACAGGCCCAGATCATGACTCTTGGATGAAATAGCTCCCCAAAATACAGTCAGATCAGTCAACAGGCAGCGTAGTTATTATTATGCCAGATTGGCTCCAAGCAACAGAATCAATACACGTGTTTTGGAGGAACTGGTTCCTTCTAACGCACAGCACATGGCTTGCATCATCTTAAGTTTCCAATTATCGTTCTGTTTTCGCGCTGTATCGGCCACTGCAACTAGGGTTTTTAGCGCCCTTGGCAGCAAGAGTTAAGCCCTCGTGGTTGATCAGTATCCAAAAGGGTATTCACTCTTGCAAAAGGCAGCCATTAAGTGGCCTCAAATAGGGTCATTGGCGAGAGTTACTCCCTTGTTTGGTCAGTACTCAACCATCACTCTTGCGCTCTAGCGCGGAAATACAATGCAATAGGATCGGGGACCTCTGCGGTTCTCTGTCTGACTGTCTGTCTGTCTGTCTGTCTGTCTTTTGAGTGTATGTGAACAGAATGATACAAATAGCTCTCACTAACAACCCTCACTAGCTGGCAACATCCATCACCATCCTAGACTACTGGACCGATTTTAAAAGACCCCCCCCCACCCCCTCCCTCTCATGTTCACCACGATCCCCAGTCAGTCCTGAAGTTGATGTCTAAGCCAATTTACAAATTCAGCCCAGCTTTTTTTTAGACTAGCAGCTGCCGGCCTGTGCAATCTGGATGGATAGTCACCGCTTTCCAAAAATGCATGATAGCAATCTGAAAGTGGTAACTTTCTGTCCGTTAACATGTGATTTATACTGGTACCCCTTATTGTGCAGCATTTTTGGTAAGGAGGGACCCTACAGATGTCAAGACTGTATGATAGCAATTGCCCCCTCAGATGGTAACAAATCACCCTCCGAACATGCCGCGCTTGAGTAGATCTAGATTTAGACACGCTCGGTTTGTGTTTCGCGCCATCAAGCTATGTGGGTCAATCTCGATGTTTATTTCTTTGCGAGTTCTCAACGTTTTGCAAGTTCGATCAGTTTGTATATGTAACCCCTCTTTCTATTTACAATGTTTGCAAATAGTTCACTCTCTTCGCTTCACTCGTCGACGCCATTTTTGTTGTTGTTGCTATGGTATTTGACCGAGTAAGTGGAGGTAAGCAACTCTAATTTTCACGAAGTACTCTCCCCTATTTTGTTTTCTTCCGAAGATCGTCTATTGGTCTCTATTATTATGACCCCCGTTTATCAAGGAAAATAACACCTCTTTTAGAGACTCAAGTCTATATGTTGGCAGAGGAAAGAGAAATAGAAAACCTCTTCTATCCCGGCCTCGCCCTTTCTTTCTAGTTTGACAGGAAAATCGAACTGAACGTCGAGTCCTTCGGATGGGGACTTAAAGCTAGTCTGACCCGTGCGCTTTACGCACGTAAAAATCACACGCCAGTTGAAAGTCGGTAAGAGCATGGAGAAATCCCGCTGCCTGGTATGGCCAAATTGATAGCTAGGTTTTCCAAGTGTGCCCACACCCCCTCCTCACCCTGTGTCACCCCCCAAAAAACCCATTGGGTAGGCGCTGCGTTTGCGGCGACGCTCTCTCCTGGGGAGAGCAGCCCGAATTTCATAGAGATAAGTCTATGTGACAAGAATATACCGAATACCAAAATACCAAAAATTACCAAACAGTACCCCCCCCCCCCCCCCCCCCCCCCTCCCTCTCGATACACCCCCTTCACAGAGATATAGACAGACACACAGACAGACAGATAGATGGGCAGACAGACAGACACAGACCGAGATGGGGAATCCCTAAGCTGTCTGGCATTATTCACACTCTCATTACAGCCACGTAGGCTCCCTCCCCCCCCCCCCCACCCTCCAATCCTATCCACCTAGTAGGCCAAACACCCCCCCCCCCACACACACACACACACACACCCCACACACACGCACGCACACTCACTCACTCACACATACACATATGCACACGCTCGAGACAACAGTATGCACGTACGTACGTACGCGCACGCGCACGCACGCACGCACGCACACACACGCACACACACGCACACACACACACACACACACACACACACACTCAAACACAGACGCGCGCACACACACACACACACTGAAGCACACACACACACACTGAAACACAGACGCATGCGCGCGCACACACATGCAAACACACACACAAGCGCTCGCGTGCATGCACACACACACACACACACACACACACACACACACACACACTCACACACACACTCACACACACGCACGCATACACACACCGTCTATAAAAAGCCCAAAGGGAAAAGAGCTCTAGGAAGCGATCGAAGAAGATGAATGAGAGAGGTTTGCGTCTGGAAGAGAGAGAGAGAGAGAGAGAGAGAGAGAGAGAGAGAGAGAGAGAGAGAGAGAGAGAGAGAGAGAGAGAGAGAGAGAAAAAGAGTGGGGGGAGACAGAGACACAGAGAGAGAGACACAGAGAGAGAGAGAGATTCATAATCATCGTTATTATCATCATGCTAACCATCGTCATCACGCATCGCAATATCATCATGACAATAGTCATCAACATTTAGTTTCCATAGTCCATGGTGAAAATAGATGACGATAATGATGACGATGGCAAGAGTAAGGATGACACAGTCCCACATGAGTATTATGCTACCTCATCCAGGAGAGAAACGTGGCAGAGTGGCTAAGACGTTCGCCTGCCAAATGTAATGCGTGACTGCAACGTGAGTGCCCCGGGTTCGAATCCCGGCCTTGCCCTTTCTTTCTAGTTCGACAGGAAATTCGAACTGAACGTCCAGTCCTTCGGATGGGGACTTAAAACTAGTCTGACCCGTGCGCGCTTTGCGCACGTAAAAGTCCCACGGCAGTTGAAAATCGGTAAGAGCAAGGAGAAATCCCGTTGCCTGGCATGACCAAATTGATAGCTAGGTTTCCCAAGTCCTCCCTGTGACGAGGTAATGGGTTAAAAGGCTAAGTCCCTAGGGAAGACATTAGAAAATTTGCCTTTAGCCCACTTCTCTAGGGTATGGGAGATGAGCAACTTTCCCGGCCCCTTTTCATCTAATAAATTTATATTTGTGCCCGGGTTCTGGCTCGTATGGTTGTAAGAAATACAAGTGGTTGAATTGCTCTAAATGGCAGACAGTGAGAAGTAGGGTTTTACATGAAATTACAAGACTCCCACTCTCATCAGTCTGACCAAAGGGTTCAGGATTATTTGACACTTGTATTTTATTTACTCCCAAAATCTGCATGAGATTATGCAACAATAATAATAAAGCAGCTCAATGGCGCCAAAACAAAATATGGATAAAAAAACAATGGAATCCGAAAGGATTTATAAGACTTTTGTCTTTCTATAAGGTTCGCCCCATGCCGGAAGGGTTACTAATTATCTTCAGTGTCCGTAGGAAAGTTCAAATGATTGGCGCAGTCCGCTGGACTTAGCTGTTGTCAGGTTCCTCCGTGGTGATCGGCGAGTGCTGGGTTGGCTGGGCTTGCTCATCAGGTGAGAGTAGCTCCCAGTCGTTCCGGTTACGGCTTCGCGGGATGGCACGGTTCAGGCGTGGTCTCCTCGCGGATTCTGGGTGCGGGGCGTCTTTCCCGTCTTGGTGCTTGTGAGGCAGGGGTAATCTTCCTGCCCACGATGCCCTGCTGATAATCACAGGAGAAGGTGGATGTAGATCTCTATGGCTTAGAGACAAGGGGCTTCAGTCGGCAGGGAATTAGTGAATCCCAACCGGCTAGAAGGCTTCCCTTGTACAATAGCACTAGTTAATAAATAAACTGAATTTCAGTTAACAAACTGAGATCAGTAAAACATAAAAGGTGATCAAGACAACATCACTCTCCATCCAACACCTGGAAAGGAATGGTATCATAAAGTGCAAGATTGCGGCCCATAGGTTTCCTACTAAAAATAGACAAAAGGGTTAGTAGGCATAAACTCCGGTTCTGGTACCAAAAGTGTTCAAGTCAAAAACACACACACAAATAATCAGTGCACATAAATAGAATAGAATGTTTACCACTTCTTTTCAATAACATATCTATCTACTCCTTATTCATCATTGAACATAGGATCTAGATCAAAACTAGGGTCAAACAAACCAGATCTCAATCACCTGCCATCAATAATACTTACTAGTGGGCTTATTATGACAGGCTGGGAGTGTTGCTCTAGCTACGTTTCAGCGTCTTGTGTGAAAACTTTTTCTCACCACTCTAATTATAGCCTTCACTTTCAAACAATGAAAGCCTGTTATTGGTTTATAGCAGTCGACACATCACAAGATGATGTTCAAAATGTACAGAACAATCACGCGCCGATTACAGCATTATCACATGCCGGACATTCCTAACCTTGCTCATGATAGGAAAGGCAAAACCGTCTTCAAAGGGAATTGACCGTGGTTGTCACTTTCTCATGGTGAGGAGGGTAGATAAGAGGAGGGGGGGGGGGTGAAGGGAGATAACCTCGGTAGGGGTTACATGCCGACCGGGGAGGGTAGATCAGAGAGACAACTCCCTTAATCGGCGTTCTCTTTGATGGTGGATGGCAATTAACGTGGCGGCTGGTCGAGAAATGAAAAGGAGAGAGGGTGGGGGGTGGGGAGGGGAGAAGGGAGGGGGGGGGGGGGGGTGTAGATAAGAAATAAAGAAAGCGGGTCGCGCGGGACACTTACGTCACACTCCCACACACCCTCCTCACCCTGCCCCCCCAAAAAAAACCCAAACAAACAAAACAAACAAAACCGGGTAGGCGCTGCGCTTGCGGCGACGCTCTCTCCAGGGGAGAGCAGCCCGAATTTCACAGAGATAAGTCTCTGTGACTTGAATATACCAAATACCAATACCAAAACGAGAGAAAAACGCTTACCAAGCAAACAAAAAATCGTGGATAAAGTCAGACTTGACTTAACGGACTTTAGTAGCACAGTTTGTATTGGATAGGAGAACCGACTAAAGAGTTCCTCTAACACTATGGCCGGTGTCATGATAAATAAGTACCTGTCATTAAATATCTACCTCTCGCATGCGAACTGTACCCATCTAACCCTTACCCTATCCCTAACCCTAACCCTAGCCCTATCCCTAACCACGGAAAGAACCAAGAAATAGAGCAGGAGGGTGTAAATCTGCATATTTGCCGAGAAATCGATGTACAAAGCCATGCGCTTAGTTTCGTAAAATTCACAATGGCGGACAAACAAACGATTCTGATTGGCTACGCTAGGACTACTTCCGGCTAGGACTACTTATCTCATAGAGGTAAAAATACACCGCCACACCGGATGTCTATCTACCATTCTAGGTCTACTTACAATTGAGAACCGTCACTCTCGTTACGTCTTCTCACAGGACAATAGAGTTATTGATCGTGGTGGTTGTCAGTGAGAGGATTTTAAAGGGGCACCCTGACGGAAGAGTTTTTTTTGTAAGAAACACGTCGAGATCACCAGAATAACACCCTTTACAGAGATTGCAACACTCACTTTGCTCTGGTTTCCAAGAAATCAAACAGTCAAATCGGCGATTCCTCCTTGGCGGAGGTGCTGGAAGTCAAATTCTTTTACCCAAAGAGAAGGCGTGTGCCGTCTCTTTTCTAACGGCCGCCAAATCGTTTGCACATTTTCGCAATACAAGCCTTTTTATTTTTTTTTTTTTCAAATTTTATGCACTTTATCTAAAGGAGTTTCGCTCACAACAAAGGGAATAGCTCCAATTTTTGCTTACTGCACTACAAAAAAAGAAAACGCTTCAACCACAATAGGATTGGCATCCACCCACCCCATCCAAAATGGCTAGTCTCTCCGGCATCTCCGCCAAGGAGAATCGCCGTTTTGACGGATTAATTTATAGGAAACCAGAGCAAAGTGAGTGTTCCGATCCTTCAAAATGCTGTCTTTCTGGTGATCTCGACGTGTTTCTTGCAAGAACTCATCCGTCAGTGTCCACCTTTAATACCTAGAAGACTATTATATATTGATCCCCTACACCCCCCACCCACCCTACACACACACACACACACACACACACAGAGAGAAAATAAATACAATCTATAAACAAATTCGCTCAGACATTGTTTAATTATAAATAATCAAGCTGTCATTTTGATTATTCAGCTATCTAAAGAAGATGCTTTTCAGGAAAATGTTATTGAGAGAGTATTTGTTTTTTTCAAAATGCCTTGGAAACTGGGAAAATACTAACTTCTAAAAAACAACAACACCATATCTATTGTATGTGATGTCAAACAAAAAGGTTTCACTGTTTTTAAATCTCATATTCATACTCAGTGTATTCTCAAATTCAATTTTGTTTTAAATGGTATAAGTTTCGAATTGAAATGTTGAGGACATAAAATGGGATGTCCTTGACCGGAGGGTTTCCAACAACCATCCCCATACTGTTGACGTGGCCCAGTTTTTCTTGTTTTTCTTCTTCCTCTTTCACTGCTCAGACAGTTTCCTGCCAATTGTGAGCGCAGGTGCGTCATGCTGCCGCTATGCGCCTACCTAAAAGCATGTCAAAACGAGACTTAACTTTCTGAAACTGCCTTTGAACACTAAAGGGGAGAAGGGTGAGAGGTGATCTCATTCAAGTATATCATATTTTTAGCCATATAGAAACACGTCGAGATCACCAGGAAAACACCCTTTACAGAGATTGCAACACTCACTTTGCTCTGGTTTCCTAGAAATCAAACCGTCAATTCGGCGATTCTTCCTTGGCGATTCCTCCAGGTACTGCAGTCATTTTGTTCATCTTCCATGCAGAAGACATTGACTTAACAAGAAGTTTCTGTGTTAAGTTCTGTAAGTAAAACTAGGAATAGTGATGGGAAGTTTTTTCAAAAGCGTTCTAAGACTAACATTCGAAAGTTTCGTTTTCTAACAGAGTAGTTCAATATTGGAATTGCTTGCCATCTAACATTAAGTTTGCACCAAGTACTAATATGGCTAAAAAAAATCTTCTGTATAAAGAACCATTTATGAAAAAAATTATAAGGAATTTGACGAATAAAAATATTGGCCATTCCTATTTCTTTATTTGTAGCATAGGAAAATGTGCAAACCATCAATACAATTGTTCTTTTTTAAAACTCAAGCTACAAGAAGAATGATAGGGCATACAAGGGCCGCGAGGCCCATATCAAGCCCTTATCACTACTACTACTACTACTACTACTACTACTACTACTACTACTACTACTATACTACTACTACTACTACTACTACTACTAACGTGGCCCAGTTAAGTCTTTTCCTTCAGCAGGAGTGGCGGGGCATACCGCAGGGCACTCTACGAACCTGGTGGCCTCCATGCACCGACTCTGCGCTGAATGTCTTCCAGCAAACAGTGTCGACAAGCAAGTACTGCCTATGCTGAAGTTGTTAGTGTTGGAGAGTGAGCACGGTTGTCCTTCACCGCGTATGACATAACTTGTACCTTGTTCCTTCTTCTGCCTTCCTGGGCCATAAGGCCACAATGGGTACGTATGTGTCCGTTTTTGTAAGTTTTCCACTGGTCTCCTCGCTGCATTCAGCCGACATATTCCAATTTCGGAGGAGCTCAAAGGAGAAAACTATATCGAAGAAAAACATTTGGGGAGGGGGGGGGGGGGGGGGGGGGGGGGGGGGGGGGGGGTAAACAAGGCAGGAGAATGAGCCAAACAGTCAGAAAGATAGTAGATAACACAAAGCAAGGGGAAAAGGCAGAGTCAAAGAGAGAGCGACAGATTAGATGAAGTTACAAGCACATAACTTCCAGAAGGTGGGGGAACTATTTGTACGGAAGACATACCCCCCCCACCTCCACGGTATCCCCACGGGGGGGGGGGGGGGGGTAACTGTAGCGATTTCAAAGGCGTAAAAATATCCTTTATTATTATAACTAGCGCAACGCCTAGTACTGGCAATGCACCGTACTGGTAACGCCTAGTAGTAACGCTGAGTACAGCAAATTTGAAGCGATTCGGTTAAGAAACGGCGGAGTTATAAGGCCCCGTTTCCCGTTGGCGCTGCTCTGAGAGTGAGGCGCTCTCCCGATTCTCTTACAATTTGCTGGCAGGCTTTGCCCGGGCCACAGCCAGCCTGACAGCAAATGTGAAGCGATTCGGTTAAGAAACGGCGGTGTTATTCGTGAAAAGGTGAAGCGGCGTATAGCGCACGCGTTTCTGAACTGATTCGCTTCTAGTTTGGCACACCGATAGTCACCATCCCCGGTCATGTACCTACCAAATTCGCAGGCAATCGACCCAGAAACGCCGGAGATACGGTCGCCGAGAGGCCAGCGGATGCGCGTTTCGCGCATTTGCCGAACCGCGCAAATGACACGGCCGCCTCGGTTGCCGTTGCCATCGCCCCGTTAGGGCTCACAGCAAATTTGAAGCGATTCGGTGGAAAAACGGCGGAGTTATAAGGCCCGTTTTGTGTTTCAGACAGATACACACACACACACACGGACAGTTGGCCTTTTACTATATGATGATGAATGATAATGCCACTTCCCATTCCACTCCTCGCCCACTTCAATTTTCAATAAATTTTCGCATAATAATGTTTTTAGTCCCCGAGCCGAAGGTTCGGGGAGCTATTGTTTCTGTCTGGTCCGTCCGGCGTCCGTCCGGCGTGCCTCCATCCGGCTATTCGTCCGGTTTTCTCAAAAACTATTCTGTCTATCATCATCAAATTTGGTATACTAGTTTGCCAAGATGCAAGCTATCCACTGATGTGTTTAGTTTTACATTAAGATCAAGGTCGCGCCAGTTACGGGGTTCAAACCCCGAAACACATAATCGCTAATATCTCGCGAAGATTTGCATGTATTTTAATGCATTTTTTCACAACATTTCTGGATGAATGGTCTATAACACAGTTGTCATGAATTGTTCTGTGCACTCGTGTGCGCATGATCGCGCGCGCTCAAATCACGGGTCCGAACCCCAAGGCTATATATAAAAAACTATTCAGTTACGTGCTGTTTTGATGCGTTCTTATGTAAGTACGTTTTCTTTTGATATCTGCCACTTCGCCTGTTCCAGGACATGAATTTTTCTGTGCGCTCGTGTGTGCATGATCGCGCGCGCTCAAATCACGGGTCCGAACACACATGCGCCATGAAACACGTGGCATTGGGTGGGAAGATTCACTTGAAAGACGCCGCCATCAGTCAAACCCGACAGCCAAACCGGGCGCGCATTCCGGTCGAGAAAGCAATGCGCGTCGAGAGTCGCTAAACATGGGATAAGCCTGCTGTGCCCTAGGCCCTTTGTGTCACAGGCCCGATATGTCCCACTTCTTTCCGGCCGTCCATCCGTCCGTGCGTGCGTCCTGTTTTCAGTTCTCAATGGTCTCCCCGCTGTGTGTACAGCCGACACATTCCGATTTCGGAGTAGCTCGGCGATGCTGCGAGGGGACTTTGCAGCCGCTCGGCGTTGCACTTGTTGGTTTTGGGGTTGTTGGTTTTTTTAACAAAAAGTACCGGGGGGCACAATTTACTCGGGATGGTCTCTGAGGCAGCACCGTGTAATTCGTCCACAGACAGGATTTGTAACGAACGACTCTTACTACTTACTACACGGCTTGGTGATTCTTTGCTTCTCCTCGATCGATCGTAAGTACAGTGTTTGTCAGGAAAAGAGATTCTTTAAGTATGGGTACTTTTTTGTGTCTATACATTTCTATTTCCTTGCTACGCTGTTTATTTCGCATTATATTATATTTTAAGTCTTAATTTTCGCGCAGCAGAAGAAAGGAAACAGGGCTCCCAGGGACCCCCATTTGGGGGGTCTATGAAGCACTAACATTCTACAGGACCCTCTGAAAAGAATGTGCAGGGGGTCCCAGGGATGCACTAGAAAAATTCTTTTCAGCATTCGCTATGCCACTGGGACCCTCTATCCCGCCTCTAGGACCCTCTATAATGTAAGTGAAGGAGTCCCTGGGACCCCTTGTTTTGCGGGACGATTGGGAGCCCTGGAAAAAGCTGTGGGTCTTGAAATAATCTAAGATTTGATAAATAACTCTTTAGCCTTTTATCATCAAGTTTACAATAGCGACTTTTGTATTCTTAGCTCCACTATGATAATAGGGCCTAGGTTTTTTTTCTATATATATATATTTTGCACACTGGGTTTCAACAACGATAACGACTTCCAAAAAGTGTACATTTCCAATTCTTATTAACCGCATCCTTCAAGTTTTGCGCTTTTTTTCAGTAAATAAAACAAAAACCTATATTGTTGTGATCTTTTTGACACAAACTTTCTTTCATAGTCAGTATATTGGTTCTTCCAGTTTTAAAGACACACTGACCCACCACGATTAATTAAGTCCCTTGGTTTCTTTTCCCAACATCAAATTGAGGCTGCTCTTCAAAATCATATTTCGTTTTGTATTGGGGGCATTTGTATGGGAGTCAAACCTGGTCAAAGCAAGATTTCTTGCCAGCTGTAAGAGGGGGAAAAAAACACGTGAAACCCGTGATTTTGACACGTGATCTGGTGGGTCTTTAAAAGACCCACCACGTCACGTGTCCAAATCACGGTTTCCACGCGTTTTCCCTCTTATAGCTAGTAAAGAAATCTGAAGAAATCTTCCTGGCATAAGAGGGAATGTGACGCGTGACGTGGGGGGTCTTTAAGAAGCAGAAGAAATGAAAAGTGTGGGTGTGGTGGGTGGGTGTTGCTACGGGGGGGTGTATGCTGAGATAATCTTTCCAGCCCGTTGCCCTTCCATTGATCGACTCTGTTCAGCATCTTCCCTGCTGCTGCTGCTGCTGCTGCCAAAGACTTCTCCTGTTATTCGCTGGTGTCGCAACTGGCCACTGGGAAAACCATTCTTTTGTAGAATCATTGATTAAGCAGCGGCGATGCCAAAACTGCTTAAAGGGGCACCCTGACGGATGAGGTTTTGTTGTTGCAAAAACACGTCGAGATTACCAGGAAAACACCCTTTACAGATATCGCAACACTCACTTTGCTCTGGTTTCCTAGAAATCAAACCGTCAAATCGGAGATTCCTCCTTGGCGGAGGTGCTGGAAGTCTAATTCTTTCAGTGCTTTGCTAATGGCCGCCCGAGTTTAGACCAAATGCTCACAATACAAGCCTTGTTATTTACTATTTTTGTTAATGTTATGGAGTTTCGCTCACAACAAAGGAAGTAGGCCTAGCTCCAATTTTGTTTTTAGTGCACTGCATGCAAAGAAGAACAAAGCTTCAACCACAGTGCGTGGCCTCCACCCACCCCATCCAAAATGGCTTATCTCTCCAGCATATCCGCCAAGGAAGAATTGACGTTTTTACGGTTTGATTTCTAGGAAACCAGAGGATTGTTCCGATCCTTGAAAAGGATGTCTTTCTGGTGATCTCGACGTGTTTCTTGCAAAAACGCATCCGTCAGGGTGCCCCTTTAATGCTTTCACCCCTGTCCGTCTGTTCCAGACTATGTTGCCACGGTAGCGTTTGAACGGAAGCACGTAGGAGGTTCGAATTGTGCATGCGGGTAGGACGTTCATATATCTAGGTCAAGGTCGAAGATGAAGGTCATTGGTCAAAGGTCAAGGTAAAAATTTAAGTAAAATAAAATCAGGTCACTGAGCTGAAAGCGCGTTAATTTTCGACTTCGCTGGAGCAGACGACAGTTGCTCAAGGGAGATAACTCACCTTGATCAAGAGCTCCCAACTTGCGGCCTCGCTCGCGAGGCCTAGCGTTTTAAAGATCCACCAGATCACGTGTCAAAATCACGGGTTTCACGTGTTTTCCCTCTTATAACTGGAAAGAAATCTTGTTTAGACCAAGTCTGACTCCCATATAAATGGCCCCAAATTCAAACCAACACATCAGTTTAAAGAGCAGCCTCAATTTGAATATGGGGAAATGTGTATGTGGGTCACAGCAACCCAGAAAACCAAGGGACTTAATCGTGGTGCGCGCCACTGGGTCTTTAAGCTCGTGAGATAGCAGGTCGGTTGTTCATTGTTCGACCTCAGCTTACTGAATAAGCATGAGGGATGAGGCAAGCCGAAAATGCTGCCGAGCTGCTGCTTGATCTAGCGTTGTCACGCTCTGGTTAAAGATACCGGGTTTGCTTTGCACGGTACGTGTGTGCGCTGGTCTGTCGTGTCAAACTATGACTTCCAGATAGCAGAGGAAGTAACCACTGTTCTGGAGCTGGAATCTATTGAACGAAGTCCGATCGGTATTGTTTTGTCTGCTCATGTTATTGGAGTTTTGGTTCATGTTTTTATTCCATTTCAATTCTGTGTAAAGCGCCCTGTAGCCTACATGAGTAGGATGGGCGCTATATAACATTTTATCATTATTATTATTTTTAATTTATAGTGCAGAATCAAAGATTGAAATAGTGAGGCGAAGAGAGGAGATAACGAAATTGAACCAATGGGGAAAACCTCTTTTGATTAACTCCCTTCCATCAAAGTTGATTGCGATACCAATCGCCTAGCAATGAGTGGATCAGAGCCAAAGGAAACCAAAGCATCATCCTTAGAAAAAAGGATTCGCCTTTATGACCCTTCACCCACACATATTCATTTGTTTGTACATCATTCTCTCCACTAGTGTTGATGTGTACTGTGATTATAGGATTAAGCCGGGTTCACATTCGACGCGTTAAGTTCCGTACGGAAAACCCTAAATAAATGGAAGAAAGAAGGATACAAGTTTAAACGCATATACGGAAAAATCGGACACACACGTGCGCAAATCTTGTCCCTTCTTTGCTTCACTTATTCATGGACTGCGCACGGGTTTCCGCATGGAATATCCGCTTATGTGTGTACACGGCCAAAGAGTTTCGAATCTGTAATCAAGCTTCAGTCCCCGCATTGGTGCTGATAGGCATAGGCCTACAGATCAACTCAAGAACAAAAAGCAACCAGTATTCTTCGTGTAAATACTGACATAGAGTGGTTAAAAGATTTACTTAGATTATTATTATTATCATACATATTTTCCATTGGGTCATAATCCTGTACAGGCTTCTCTATTATCATAAACCGATTCCAGCCTAACCCTTGAGAATAGCAGTTTCCTCATCTGTGAGTGTTACCGAGAAGTCATGTTTGGACACGAACAAAGTAGGGTTTTTGGGGTGAAGAAAGAGCCCCGGAGTGGAACCTCTTTTTTTCCTCTCTCCTCTCAGTTGTTTAGTTTTGCTTTAAAAGATCTGATAATAGGGGTAGGAGGGTGGGGGTGTATGGAAGCGAAGATTTGACTAGATTTCTATGACAACGTCTGAAAATGGGTACAATAGAGGCAAATTTACAATATGTGTAATATCCGACAAGAAAAAAAAAGAAATAAGCGCGACAACAATCCTAATCCATACTCTATCTTTAAAAGAAAAAATCAACAAC
>CM065703.1:30236911-30251911 GCA_017654935.2 Phymorhynchus buccinoides
AACATAGGCCTATGGTATAGGTTTTCGTGTGTTCATTCAATGATCAAGAGTATGGGCAGTATTGTGAAGCCGTCACGCATATAAAATTACCCCCCTTGACGTCTCCCCACGAACAATAACAAAGAACACTTTTAAAGAGCGAAAGCTCTGGAGAAAGTCTAAACAAACGTAGAGAACAATAATAATTATGGGTATCTCGTTTCGTTCAATATGTTCTGTTCATTGTATCATGGGTGGGGTGCACAAAAGAAGAAGCTTCCTATTAATCTTTTAGCAGTGCTCGCGTGATAGAGCATCATCCTTGTCTCTATCATCACCTGATTGATTGCTATGTCATAGTCCAGGTGCTTACTCCTCCTCCTCCTTCTCCTCCCCCTCCTCCTCCAACTCCTCCTCCTCCTCCTACTACTACTACTGCTGCTGCTGCTGCTCCTGTTACTACTACTAAATAATAATAATAATAATAATTGATAGTATTTCTATAGCGCCTTTCTATAATTATTTTACACTCAAGGCGCTTCCATTCACTGATACACCCGCAGTCACACAAAACATTATCACCCATTCATTCACCCAGGTACAAGATCAAGAAGGAAACATTTACAAACCGAATGAGCTTTGGAAGTAGTGTGTCTTGAGTTTAGCTTTGAAAGTAGAGATAGTTGGTTCATGGCGGAGATCGACTGGGAGGGAATTCCAAACAGCAGGGGCACTAAAACTGAAACTGCGGTCACCAAATGATTTTAGATTTGTTTTTGGAACTTTCAGAAGTTTTGTGTTTGAGGACCTGAGTGAGCGGGAAGGAGTGTAGGTGTGAAGAGCTCTGGAGAGGTAAGGCGGAAGGGTCTGTTCAAAGTGACGGAAGGATAGAACAGCCAGCTTATACTGAAGGCGGAACTGCACAGGGAGCCAATGGAGCTCCATCAGAAGTGGCGTGACGTGATCACGCTTGCGCTTACGCAGTATGAGGCGGGCTGCACTGTTTTGAACTCGCTGAAGGCGAGTAATTTCTTCTGTAGGAAGGCCAAAGAGAATGGAATTGCAGAAATCTAAACGTGAAGAAATAAAAGCTGCGACTGTGACGTAAGTGTCCCGCGCGACCCCTCTTTCTTTATCTACACCCCCCCCCCCCCCCCTCTCCTTTTCTTTTCTCTGTCCGGCCGCCACGTTAATTGCCACCCACCATCTAAAGAATGCCGATTAAGGGATTGGTCCCTTTTAAGTTCGATTTGTCTCCCCGGTCAGCACGTACCACCTACCGAGGTTATCTCCCTTCACCCCCCCCCCCCTTTATCTACCGTCTCATCACGAGATAGTGATATCAAGAGTCGGTTCCCTTTGTAAGACACCGCGCCCTTACCCATAACAAGAAAGTGACAACCACGGTTATCTCCCTTTGAAGACGGTTTTGCTTTTCCGAGCACGAGAAGGATTTTGAATGTCGGCACGTGATAAGGATGTAATAGGCGCGTGATTGTTCGGTACATTTAGAACAGCATCTTGTGACGTGTCGACTGCTATAAACCAATAGCAGGCTTTCATTGTTTGAAAGTGAAGGCTATAATTGGCGTAGTGAGAAAAAGTTTTTCACACAAGACGCTGAAACTGACTAGAGCAACACCTCTCCCAGCCAGAATAGCCCACCTAGTAAGTCTTATTGATGACTGGTGATTGAGACTGGTTGTTTGTTTGACTCTAGTTTTGATCTAGATCCTATGTTCAATGATGAATAAGGAGTAGATAGATATGTTATAGAAAAGAAGTGGTAAACATTCTATTCTATTTATGTGCACTGATTATTTGTGTGTGTGTGTTTTTTGACTTGAACACTTTTGGTACCAGAACCGGAGTTTATGCCTACTAACCCTTTTGTCTATTTTTAGTAGGAAACCTATGGGCCGCAATCTTGCACTATTTTTAGTAGGAAACCTATGGGCCGCAATCTTGCACTTTATGATACCATTCCTTTCCAGGTGTTGGATGGAGAATGATGTTGTCTTGATCACCTTTTATGTTTTACTGATCTCAGTTTGTTAACTGAAATTCAGTTTATTTATTAACTTAGTGCTATTGTACAAGGGAAGCCTTCAAGCCGGTTGGGATTCACTAATTCCCTGCCGACTGAAGCCCCTTGTCTCTAAGCCATAGAGATCTACATCCACCTTCTCCTGTGATTATCAGCAGGGCATCGTGGGCCGGAAGATCATCCCGGACTCCACCAAGCACCAAGACGGGATCGCCGCCAAGACGACCCGCACCCAGAATCCGCGAGGAGACCACGCCTGAACCGTGCCATCCCGCGAAGCCGTAATCGGAACGACTGGGAGCTACTCTCACCTGACGAGCAAGCCCAGAACTTCAAACAGCTAAGTCCACCTGACTGCGCCAATCATTTGAACTTTCCTACGGACACCGAAGATAATTAGTAACCCTTCCGGCATGGGGCGAACCTTATAGAAAGACAAAAGTCTTGTGAATCCTTTCGGATTTCATTGTTTTTTTATCCATATTTTGTTTTGGCGCCATTGAGCTGCTTTATTATTATTGTTGCATAATCTTATGCAGATTTTGGGAGTAAATAAAATACAAGTGTCAAATAATCCTGAACCCTTTGGTCAGACTGATGAGAGTGGGAGTCTTGTAATTTCATGTAAAACCCTACTTCTCTCTGTCTGCCATTTAGAGCAATTCAACCACTTGTATTTCTTACAACCATCTGACGAGCCAGAACCCGGGCACAAATATAAATTTATTAGATGAAAAGGGGCCGGGAAAGTTGCTCATCTCCCATACCCTAGAGAAGTGGGCTAAAGGCAAATTATCTAAAGTCTTCCCTAGAGACTTAGCCTTTTAACCCATTACCTCGTCACATCTAATTGGGGGCTCGCGTCCGGGATATTTTTTTTCATAAAGTCTAACAAATTTCAATTCAAACTGTAGTTCCTTTTCAAAACTTATCTTGTGTCCACTGGGAAAGTTATTGTGATTTGGTTCACTGTGTTTTGATTTGATTTGTTTGAATGCTATTTATGACTTTATTTTGATGTGCATGCTATTTCTGTTTATGCTGAAATAGTTAAGTGTTGTTTGATACATTCAACTCAGCAGCTTTGTTTTTATTTTGAATAGTTGTATTTACAACCATGGCTGAGATTGTTAAACTTAGGCGGGAGCTTAAAGAATGGGGAGAGTCTCTAGGAATGTCAGGCCAAGAGTTAGCAAATTTTGTCATATCTGAATATGACAAAGAGAAAACTCGCGAGGAGGCCGAGAAAGACAAACAGAGAGCTCATGAGGCTCAAGAGGCTGACAAAGCTCGGGAGGCTCAAGAGGCTGATAAAGACAGAGAGCTCATGAGGCTCAAGAGGCTGATAAAGCTCGCGAGGCTCAAAAGACAAGCAGATAAAGATCGCGAGGCTCAACAGATGATAAAGATCGCGACGCTCAAGAGCAAATCCGTACTCATGAGTTAAGGCAGAGGCAACTAGTGCAGGATGCCAAAAATAAAGAACTCGAACTTGAGGCCACTGAGCGAGAAAAGGCGCGAGACCATGAGCTAGCTATGAAGCAGCTTGAAAACTCAGCAGACTCTGAGACTGCTGCCCCTCAAAATTTTCCCCCTCCCATTCATACCTCAGCCATGACCTTCACATTGGAGGCATTCAATGAGGCAACAGAGTCTATCGATGCATTCCTCGATAGATTTGAAAGACTGGCCCAGGAATTTGAGCTTGCTCCGGAAAAGTTCAACCTCAAGCTTGCCCAAAGTCTCAGGGGTGTGGCTTATGAGGTATACAGTAAACTTCCGTCAAGCCAAATTACCGACTACCCAGCTTTGAAAGAAGCCCTGCTCAACAGATACGAGTTGACAGCTGACGCCTACCGGAAAAAGTTCCGGTCAACCAGAAAAGGTAGGGGAGAGTCCTATGCCCAATTTTCAGATAGACTGGGGAACTATCTGACAAAATGGGTGTCCCTTTCTGCCAAAACTGAGTCCTATGAGGATCTCCGGGAACTGATGGTTGGCGAGCAACTGCGCGAAACCATGTCCCCAGAGTTACGCACCTTTACTGCCGAACAAGGTGCCACAACTCTGGCTGACCTCATCCAGCTAAGTGATAGGTACACTCTAGCCCATGATGAACCTAGCGCCCCTAAAAGGCCAAAACTACAGCAAGTAGTTGGGTCCACTGCTTCACAGCAGAGCAGGTTTAACCCCAACTCCAAAAGTGGGTCAAACAGTTCTACCCATGAACGACAACCACTGGGACAACCCTTATTCTGCTCATACTGCAAGTCGAACACCCACAATCGGGATGACTGCAGGAAACTTGCTTACAAGCGGCAAAATGTTGCAACTATGCAAGTCGTCTCGACTTCGCAGAATTGCACAAACCCCTCCCCAATACAGTGTCCAGGCACACCGTCAGTCGTTGGACAGGCGACTGTCAACAACATCCCTGTTCAGTGTCTCTATGACACTGGACTGTCATGCGACGCCATTGTCTGCGGATCCTTAGTCCCCGCGTCAGCATACACGGGAGACTTCATCTCTCTGCAAGGCCCTGATGCTGCAATCCCCCCATCCACTTTGCCAGTCGCCATAATCAATGTCGACACCAGATTTGTTAAGGGACCCATCAAGGCAGTGCTCATGGACAGTCCTGTCTATGACCTCATACTGGGATCACAGTATGTGTTTTTAGGGCACCCCTCTCAACCTGCTATTGTTTCAGCAGGATTCCCTTCTCCCCAAACCACAAACCAACTCCCTCCCTCCTTCCCAAAGAGCAAATCTCCCTCAGCAGGGAAGAAACCTCTCAACGCGGCAAACCAAATTGCCGCGCGAGCCAATCCAGATTGTCCCAAGTCCCCAAGTCCGCCACAACTTGGAAAATCCTTCCCAAGGAATGTCCGCCTAACGACCCAAGACCACTCGCCACAGGTACCTCAGGTGAAAGGCAGCACTGTACCCGCAAACACCCACCGAAGGTACTATCGGGACAGGCCGCCGCACGTACAGCCGTCACCTACCCCTCCCTTTCAGCGAGTGGCAGTCGACTTGGTCGGGCCTCTACCTCAACGGAAGAAGAAATTCCGGTACATAGTCACCGTGGTCGACATATGTACCATGAGGTGCGATGCCGCCCCAATCTCCTCACTTGATGCTAGTCAGGTAGCCGCGGCACTCAAAGCCATTTTCGCCCGAATCGGCCTACCAAACCACATCATCAGCAATGATGAATCCAGGCTAAAGGGGAAACTCAGGCAAGAGGTGTTTGCTATTCTGCAATCAACCTTGGGACAACTCAACACAGGATTGCCGCACCAACCTCAGTCGGAATCCATTCCACTGATCTCTAACCCACCTGCTCCTTTGAACTCTGTGTTGCGACCAGATGTTCCACCATTCCAGCCGACCCAGTCTCCCCACTAATTTGTCCCTGTCGCCCAAGTCGAAAGTGGAGTCGGCGTTCCACAGGAAGATTCCGGTACCAGAATCTTTTCTTCGGGGGGCCTCTGTGACGTAAGTGTCCCGCGCGACCCCTCTTTCTTTATCTACACCCCCCCCCCCCCCCTCCTTTTTCTTTTCTCTGTCCGGCCGCCACGTTAATTGCCACCCACCATCTAAAGAATGCCGATTAAGGGATTGGTCCCTTTTAAGTTAGATTTGTCTCCCCGGTCAGCACGTACCACCTACCGAGGTTATCTCCCTTCACCCCCCCCCCCCCCCTTATCTACCGTCTCATCACGAGATAGTGATATCAAGAGTCGGTTCCCTTTGTAAGACACCGCGCCCTTACCCATAACAAGAAAGTGACAACCACGGTTATCTCCCTTTGAAGACGGTTTTGCTTTTCCGAACACGAGAAGGATTTTGAATGTCGGCACGTGATAAGGATGTAATAGGCGCGTGATTGTTCGGTACATTTAGAACAGCATCTTGTGACGTGTCGACTGCTATAAACCAATAGCAGGCTTTCATTGTTTGAAAGTGAAGGCTATAATTGGCGTAGTGAGAAAAAGTTGTCACACAAGACGCTGAAACTGACTAGAGCAACACCTCTCCCAGCCAGAATAGCCCACCTAGTAAGTCTTATTGATGACTGGTGATTGAGACTGGTTGTTTGTTTGACTCTAGTTTTGATCTAGATCCTATGTTCAATGATGAATAAGGAGTAGATAGATATGTTATAGAAAAGAAGTGGTAAACATTCTATTCTATTTATGTGCACTGATTATTTGTGTGTGTGTGTTTTTGACTTGAACACTTTTGGTACCAGAACCGGAGTTTATGCCTACTAACCCTTTTGTCTATTTTTAGTAGGAAACCTATGGGCCGCAATCTTGCACTATTTTTAGTAGGAAACCTATGGGCCGCAATCTTGCACTTTATGATACCATTCCTTTCCAGGTGTTGGATGGAGAATGATGTTGTCTTGATCACCTTTTATGTTTTACTGATCTCAGTTTGTTAACTGAAATTCAGTTTATTTATTAACTTAGTGCTATTGTACAAGGGAAGCCTTCAAGCCGGTTGGGATTCACTAATTCCCTGCCGACTGAAGCCCCTTGTCTCTAAGCCATAGAGATCTACATCCACCTTCTCCTGTGATTATCAGCAGGGCATCGTGGGCCGGAAGATCATCCCGGACTCCACCAAGCACCAAGACGGGATCGCCGCCAAGACGACCCGCACCCAGAATCCGCGAGGAGACCACGCCTGAACCGTGCCATCCCGCGAAGCCGTAACCGGAACGACTGGGAGCTACTCTCACCTGACGAGCAAGCCCAGAACTTCAAACAGCTAAGTCCACCTGACTGCGCCAATCATTTGAACTTTCCTACGGACACCGAAGATAATTAGTAACCCTTCCGGCATGGGGCGAACCTTATAGAAAGACAAAAGTCTTGTGAATCCTTTCGGATTTCATTGTTTTTTTATCCATATTTTGTTTTGGCGCCATTGAGCTGCTTTATTATTATTGTTGCATAATCTTATGCAGATTTTGGGAGTAAATAAAATACAAGTGTCAAATAATCCTGAACCCTTTGGTCAGACTGATGAGAGTGGGAGTCTTGTAATTTCATGTAAAACCCTACTTCTCTCTGTCTGCCATTTAGAGCAATTCAACCACTTGTATTTCTTACAACCATCTGACGAGCCAGAACCCGGGCACAAATATAAATTTATTAGATGAAAAGGGGCCGGGAAAGTTGCTCATCTCCCATACCCTAGAGAAGTGGGCTAAAGGCAAATTATCTAAAGTCTTCCCTAGAGACTTAGCCTTTTAACCCATTACCTCGTCACAGCGACAAGGCGCTTGCATGCGTTAGCTGAAAGAAAAGGCCGAATGGATGCAATACGTCTGAGCTCAAAGAAACAAGAGCGACAAATGCTGCTCATATGGTCATGCATGGACAGAGTCTGGTCAATCGTTACCCCGAGGTACTTGACAGATGGTTTGAACTGAACAGTATTGGCTCCAATGTCTGCTGACTCACTGTTAATTAATGCAAGGCGACCAGCAGAACCAACAGGCAGAACCTCTGTCTTGTCTGTGTTGAGCTTAAGCTTGTTACTGTTCATCCATCCTAATACATCGGTGATGCACATCTCGATGCCATACAGAATGGAAGGGAAACTCTCAGGGGGACTACTTTGTGACAACTCAGTGTCGTCAGCGTACTTGTGAAAATCACAGGAATGTGCAGCGATCACGTCAGACAACGGCTGTGAATAAAGCGTGAAAAGAACAGGGCCCAACACTGAGCCCTGTGGCGCTCCGTACGTGAGGGGTGAACGAGCTGATGAAACTCCATCTACAACAGCAGAGAAGTGGCGGTCAGATATGTAGGATTTAAACCAGTCGAGGACAACGCCACGTATCCAAAAGGTCACTTCTAAACGGGTCAGAAGGATGGAATGATCAAGCGTATCGAACGCTGCGCTGAGGTCCAAAAATGCTGTCAGAGAACCAAGCCTATGACTTTCTCTAAAATCTCCTCAAGCAGGTTGTTATGCATTAAGTGTCTCTTCAGCTGTGCCAAGACGACTTTCTCTAAAATCTTGGCTATGAAAGGAAGATTTGACACTGGCTGATAGTTTTTTAGATTGTTGCAATCAAGTCCAGGTTTCTTAAGAATAGGGGTGACAATAGCATCTTTGAACTGTTCGGGGAAAACACCTACTACTACTACTACTACTACTACTACTACTACTACTGCTGCTGCTGCTGCTGCTACTGCTGCTGCTGCTGCTACTATTACTACTACTACTACTACTACTACTACTACTACTACTACTACTACTACTACTACTACTACTACTACTACTACTACTGTACTAGCCTACATACTTAAGCTACCATCAAAACTATTATAAAGACGTCTTGACTACACTGACTTGTATTGAAGCCGAATGCATGGTATAATAAAAACGTGATAATTTTCGTTCTATCGACTTCCCTGCACACCCCTCCCCTCCCCTATTTTTACTTTTCATTGTATGTGTCAGTCTCAGGCATCCGTTCTACAATCTCATACCTTTTTTTCTTTAATTTAAAAAAAACAACCAACCCGACCTGTGAACAATATAAAACACGGGTCTACAATAACGACAAGAAAATAAATTGTAGTTCCCCCAAATGTTGCGTGCTTGCACAAAAAAAGCTGCAACCTCAGTTTTCACCCACCCCCATTTTCTTTACCACAACTTTTTCTTCTGCTTCACAACAGGGTATAGTTTCTCTAAATAACGGTCGCCGAGCGAATAACGCTTGCGCCAAACGGGGCCTAAGAAAGCGTTTGCGGAAGAATATTACAAGCTCTTGTCTGATTGGTCAAATTTTTATTTTTTTATTTTAACCAAACTTTAATGGACCAATCAAAAACAAGAAACGTATTCACCCCATGCTAGTCACGTGATAGTTCGCGAAAAGATACCTCGATGACAGCCACAAAACGTTTTTGGCAAACGTCGGCGAAAGAGGTGTTTCTTAGTACCGTTTTTTGCCGATTTGCGATCACGCTACGTAACGTTAGCCCTTGTGAAACGGCCCCCAGGATTCCACACACACCCTCTCACCCCCCCCCCCCCCTCCCTTTATCCAAACATAAGCTTACACACCTAAGGCGCACGCGTACGCACACACACACATACGCGCGCACACCACCCCCCACCCCCCACCCCCCACCCCCACCCAACACACACGCACGCACGCACACACACACACACACACACACGCGCGCGCGCGCACACACACACACACACACATGCGCGCGCGCGCACTTGCACTCACAATATCACGGTTTTGTTTGTGGCTCAAGCCACAAACCTATAACTCACTTTGTCGGTCGGTCGGTCTGGTCGGTCTGTCGGTCCAAAATTGTCGCACATTTTGACAAAATTGTCGCACATCAAATCGAGGCTACACTTCTGGCCGCTCTTTAAAATGATGTATTTTAAAAGCGTACAAAATAATAAACATACGTAATACAGACACTACAACAGACACGACGAGTATGCGGTGCTTCTTTTGATGAGTATAAGTAGGATACATAGTTTTAAATGTTTTCCAAAAGATATAAAAAGTTACGAAATGGTGCAGAGATAACATTCTGGTTTACAGATTAAAATTATTGAAAAGCCAGGGGAGGTAACTCATGATTGGAGTGGCAAAAATAGACCGCGTGCCACAAACTATTGCGATTTCGCGCTTGTTTTTAATGTTTTCTTATCCTCGATGGAACAGCTACTCCCTACAATTCACACATCAAATAAAATGACGCAGGTGTAATCAGTTCCACTTAATAGATTAACAGGCTGTTTGTTACCTCGCGTTAGCATTTCCTTCATAAACGAGTTAATTTGGTACGAATTACTACAAGAACGAACATAGCTTGTGCTAATTAATGTTCGGAGAGAGAGAGAGAGAGAGAGAGAGAGAGAGAGAGAGAGAGAGAGAGAGGGGGGGGAGAGAGAGAGAGAGAGAGGGGGAGAGAGAGAGAGAGGAGGAAGAGTGAGAGAGAGGGAGGGAGGTGAGAGAGAGGAGAGAGAGAGAGAGAGAGAGAGAGAGAGAGGAGAGGGAGAGGGAGAGTGACAGTGAGAGAGAGAGAGAGATAGAGAGGGGGGGGGGGGAGAGAGAGTGAGCGAGAGCGCGAACACTGAACACTGAACACTGAAACACTTTATTTAACAAGGATAAAGATTTTAGGCGATGCCTGTTCTTCCAGAGAGAGAGAGAGAGAGAGAGAGAGAGAGAGAGAGAGAGAGAGAGAGAGAGAGAGAGAGAGAGAGAGAGAGAGAGAGAGAGAGAGAGAGAGAGAGAGAGCACTAAACACTGAAAAACTGTATTTAACAAGGATAAAGATTTTAGGCGATGTCTATTCTACCAGAGAGAGAGAGAGAGAGAGAGAGAGAGAGAGAGAGAGAGAGAGAGAGAGAGAGAGAGAGAGAGAGAGAGAGAGAGAGAGAGAGAGAGAGAGAGAGAGAGAGAGAGTGAGAGGGAGAGGGAGAGAGAGAGAGGGAGAGAGAGAAAGGGAGAGGGAGAGGGAGAGTGGCAGAGAGAGAGAGAGAGATATATAGAGAGGGGGGGGGAGAGAGTGAGCGAGAGCGCGAAACACTGAACACTGAACACTGAAACACTTTATTTAACAAGGATAAAGATTTTAGGCGATGCCTGTTCTTCCACACAGAGAGAGAGAGAGAGAGAGAGAGAGAGAGAGAGAGAGAGAGAGAGAGAGAGAGAGAGAGAGAGAGAGAGAGAGAGAGAGAGAGAGAGAGAGAGAGAGAGAGAGAGAGAGAGAGAGAGAGAGAGAGAGAGAGAGAGAGAGAGAGAGAGAGAGAGAGAGAGAGAGAGAGAGCACTGAACACTGAAAAACTTTATTTAACAAGGATAAAGATTTTAGGCGATGTTTATTCTTCCAGAGAGAGAGAGAGAGAGAGAGAGAGAGAGAGAGAGAGAGAGAGAGAGAGAGAGAGAGAGAGAGAGAGAGAGAGAGAGAGAGAGAGAGAGAGAGAGAGAGAGACAGAGAGAGAGAGAGAGAGAGACACAGAGAGAGAGAGAGAGAGAGAGAGAGAGAGAGAGAGAGAGAGAGACAGACAGACAGACAGACAGACAGACAGACAGAGATAGAGAGAGAGACAGAGAGAGTTGGAGACTGACAGACCTACAGACAGAGAGACACACGCTCGCTTTCATTATCCAGTGGCGAAGCGAAACATGGTTAATGTTTTCAGTGGTGTCTATGTGTTCCTGGCTATCTATCTATCTATCTATCTATCTATCTATCTATCTATCTATCTATCTATCTATCTATCTATCTATCTATCTATCTCTGTCACCACAATAACGTTTGAACGGAGGGACATACATAGCCTTCACATTTTGCACGCGGACATAGTTACTTAGGACATCTAAGCCAAATTCGAAGACGAAAGTCGTTGGTCAAAGGTCAAGGTCACTGGATCCGAAAATGCTGCCGCGCCGCTGGGTGGTCTAGCGTTTTCACTCTCTGGTTCAATAAACGCAACACCCCCTCGTTCTATAGAACCTCTGGGTGCCAAAAGAAAAAGAAGGCGCAGAAGCAGCAGCAGCAGCAGCAGCAGCAGCAGCAGCAGCAGCAGCAGCAGCAGCAGCAATTCATGGGGGAAATGTGGTCTGAAAATCGCTTCCTTCCTCCCGGGTCGATTTCACTCTGATAACCACAAGTGGATTAAAGAAGATGACGACGGCGAGGAGGAGGAGGAGGACGACGACGACGACAATGATGATGATGAGGATGACGACGACGGTGATGATGTTGATGATGATGACGATGGTGATGATCATTATTACGACGACGATGCCGACTACGATTATGATGACGAGGACGACGAGGACGATGATGATTATGATGAGGAGGAGGACGACGACGACGGCGACGATAATGATGATGAAGATGACGATGATGAAGATGATGATCATGATGATCATGATGACGACGACGACGACGACGACAACGACAATGATGATGATGATGATGATGGCGACAATGACGACAGTATTGATGATAATGTTGATGACGATGACGACGACGAAGATTATGATGACGACGACGGCGATAATATCAACAATGACGACGACGACGACTGATCGCTATTTCGCGATGATGATGCTTACGGCGAGAACAATCAAGCTGATAGAAAATCCGCAGTAACAGAAAATGAGAGTGAGTGTCGTCACACGCATATAACATTGTGTGCAGTTTAAAGAAAATAAAATGGAAATTAACCCTTTCGCCGCCAATGTTGCATGTATGCACCACAAAGGGTTAACACCCATGTCACTAAAAGGCATAAAATCAGGGCCTGTTATCCAAAGACTCTATTTTCTCAATTTTGGGAGGTAAGGATAGACCTAATGTTATACATGTCACAGAAGAATTCCCAATATTGCTGACAATTTATTTCCTCTACCCAGTTAAGCTTAATGGTCTTTTTTTGGCTGAAAAATGGCTGGCGGCGAAAGGGTTAAGAAACAAAACTACCTTTGCGTCATTCGCAAGAAGAACACACAAAACAAAATTGTACAGAAAATTATAACACAGAAAATTAATTAATCTTTGTCAGAATCAATTTGGGAGCTTGCCATTTTTTTCCCTCCCCGAGCTAATGGCAATAGACTGAGGAAGAAGATCGATTCTGGAGGATTTCTGTCTTCTTATTATTCTTTGTTCGCTCAGACAGCTTCCTGTCACATGAGCGTAGATGCGTCATGCTGCCGTTATGCGCCTAACTAAGAAATAGTTAGGCCCAGCAATATGTCCGACTTCGGCGGACGAAATCTTTGTAAGAATGTATAGAAAAAAAGGCTAGGAGAACGGACCAGTTAGATAGAATGATAGCAGATGACAGTAAGCAGTGGGAAAAGGCACAGAGTCAAAGAGAGTTTCAGATTAGAGGAATCTACAAGCACATAACTTCCAGAAGGTGGGGGAACTATTTTTTTGCGAAAGACCCCCCCGGTATCCCCACGGGGGATTTCTTTCTGTCAACTATTATTTCAACATAGCCTTCATGTAGCGAAGGCAAATCTGCTATAAGGATGATGAGGGTGCGCTTATAATGTGCTCTGTCTCTGAGTGACAGTAACTATAACTAGCAGACTAATAAAACAGGGTATTTATAGAGCGCATAGAGCGCGATCAGTAGTTTCATCCCGAGAAGACCTTGCAGTCTTCATGAAGATCGTCCATAAGGGTCGATGGCCAATTGGACGTTAATCTCACTTTCTTGGCGATCAGTAGGCCTACTCGTCGATAGATTGTCGATTTAGTGTGACCTGTTGACATTCTGACGGTGATTCGAAGACGATCGTATCAGGAATATTACAACAAGAAAGGAAAGGGATGAAGGAAGAATGAAGGAAGGGTGGCATGAAGGAAGGGAGAGAGGGAGGAAGACAAAAGAGGAGAGGAGAGAGAGAGAGAGAGAGAGAGAGGAGAGAGAGAGAGAGAGAGAGAGAGAGAGAGAGAGAGAGAGAGAGAGAGAGAGAGAGACAGAGAGAGAGAGGGAGAGAGAGAGAGAGAGAGAGAGAGGCAGACAGACAGACAGACAGGCAGGCACAGAGAGAGAGAGAGAGAGAGAGAGAGAGAGAGAGAGAGAGAGAGAGAGAGAGAGAGAGAGAGAGAGAGAACTGACAACTGACAATGGCTTAAATGAACTGGGCCACATGCCCGTGTCAATAATGAACAAAGGGGGGTGGGGGTGGAAAAGAGGTAATTTCAAACACAGAGAGAGAGAGAGACAGAGAGAAAGAGAGACAGACAGATGGGGGTGGGTGGGTGGGGGTGGGGAGAGAAAGAGATAAGAAAAAGGGAGGGGGGGGGGGGGGGTAGGTAGTGAGTGGCGACAAGGAGACAGACAGTAGAATGGACAAACAGAGACAACGACAAAACGACAGACAGACTATCACACTTAATTAAGGGCCAGCCACACGTCCACTAAAATCGCACGACTCTACGATACGATTCGATCACGTGCTCTCTAAGAATTAACAAATGAGGTTGGCGCATCGATATCACGTGATCGAATCGCATCGTACAGTCGTGCGATTTTAGTGGACGTGTGGCTGGCCCTTCGGGCGTTCTGAAACTACTGAAAGAAAAAATTTGTGTTTTCATTACAGAGTAATCAGCTACTTAATTAACAATAAGATAACATAGTAAAATAGGTTAGGTTAGGTTAGGTACATCATAGTCACAGAGGCGTCTCTGTGAAATTCGGGTTGCTCCCACCTGGAGAGAGCGTCGCAGCCAAACGCGCCACCCAATTTTATTTTTTTTCATGCAATTTGTGTGTGACTGATGAGGAAGGAAGGGAGGGGTACATTTTGACCAAGTGACAACTTTTTCGTTGCCACTGGGTTTAACGTGTGCTAAGAAAGGAGGTAGGACGTATTAGAACAAGTCGTTTGCGTGTTGTTGTTTGGGGTTTTTCAAGACATACAGCAAAAAAAACCAAGTGTGTCAGCGAGCGGCAGGGAAGTCCCCTCATGACTTGACCTTGACCTTGACCTTGACCTTGATTGTTCATCAATATTGGGAAGTACCATATAATCCAATGCAACCGCATACCAAGTTTGAACATCGTAAGTACAACGATATGGACGATACAAAAAAAACACCATTATGGTCACAAGAAGACATTTTCGTTGTCAGGGTCAAACTTCAAGGTCAAGATCAACACGGTCATAATTTTGGTATGGGACACTTAGTGTACCGTGATGTACCACCACGCCAATTTTGAAAGTGTTTCTCTTTAGCGGCTCAACGAGATAGTGCGTTGGGGTTCGACGCACAGACAAAGCAAAGCTAATTATATTCTAGAGCTTTTTGTGGGGAAACGTTCTAAAAACAAAACTGCATTGAAATATGTGCAAAACGTGGTGAGTTAGATATTGACGATTATTTGTTTAATTTGCTCACACACCCCAAACTGGCACGACCTTGACCTTG
>CM065703.1:30256911-30261911 GCA_017654935.2 Phymorhynchus buccinoides
GTGAAAAAACAAGACTGGTAAAAGCAGAGAAATAGCAAAGTTGAGAGAGAGAGAGAGAGAGAGAGAGAGAGAGAGAGAGAGAGAGAGAGAGAGAGAGAGAGAGAGAGAGAGAGAGAGAGAGAGAGAGAGAGAGAGAGAGAGAGAGAGAGAGAGAGAGAGAGAGAGAGAGAGAGAGAGAGAGGGACAGACTGACAATTAGTGAGAGAGACAGACAGACAGACAGCGACAGAGTCAAGAGACAGAAAATCTGAGAAATCATCGATTCACAGAAAATAAAATTTAGAGAAAGGAGGGATGTCACGATGGGACGTGTTTTGTTGTTGACGATTTTGCTTTGGTGGTGGTGGTGGTGGTGGTTATTGATGAATTTGTTTGTGGCTCAAGCCACAAACCAATAACTCACTTTGTCGGTCGGTCGGTCGGTCGGTCTGTCTGTCTGTCGGTCCAAAATTGTCGCACATTTTGACAAAAGTGTCGCACTTCAAATCCAGGCGTATCGTAAGTTTGTGTTTTACGTCCTCTCGACCTGGGAAGGCACATATGGGACATTTGTTAATTGTGAAACAAAATATAAGACAATACAAAACAAAAGAGACGTTCACAAGGACATAGACAGAACATAAAAATATATGGAAACAGGATTCTAAAAGCGCAAGATTTGATTTTTTGGGGAACATCCTGTTAAAATTTATAAAATGTAGTTAGTGGTGTCTTTGGGCACCTGGTAAATAACTGTATATGTATAAAATTATTTTATTAAAATACTTTCGTAGTCTGACCCGAGTACAACCCTCCCTGTTGTATTAAAATCCAAGGGCTACAATGTTAAAAATGTTATCTTTATATTTATTCATAAAAACCAATTGTGGCCTTATTTATATATAAAAAAGTGTATTTACAGATAGTTAATCTATATTTACAGTATATATATGTTTATCTTTGTATTTACATGAATAAAAGTTATATACATGAAATTTATTAAAACGCCAGGGGAGAGAACTCCTGTCCCGGCGATTGCTTTGTGGGGTGGGGAGAAAATTGTCTAATTCTAAAAAGAAAGGGGGGGTTAAGGTCTTAAATGGGATTGTAAAAAGTGGGGGGGGGGGGGGGGGGGGGGGGAGAAAGGGGGATCCCGGAGGGCCTCAACACACCGAGTTGGGGCGGGCCGACCGAGGGAGGTATACGCGAGCCATCCTCGCGTCAACAACCAACGGCGGGCCCGCCCCATCAAAGGGGAGGTCATCTCACGGGTTTTGGGAGGGAGGAAGGGGGAGGGGACAGTAACCCGGGGGTCCTCAACCATCAAGGGGAGCTGCCCCCGCCGCCGGAGGATACGCGAGACATCCTCGCGTCACTACCGACGATGGGCACACCTCCACTCGGGTGTATTTATTTTAAAAGATCCCAAATTAAGTTCTATATATACAATACAAACACATATTGGTGTACATAGTTTATTATAAAGATAGGGCACCATGCTCTGTTCTTCATTTATATATTGTGGTATAATTTATCTATTGTTAAATCCAGGCCGACGAAAATGGTGTTTTACGTCCTCTTGGTCTGAATCAGACACATATGGGACATTTGTAAATACAACTATGTTGGGAACAATACTGGAGGCAATGCCCGGAGGCAGTACGAAACCAGTAAAGTCCCGATTTTTTTATAATTAATACAGATAGGTGTAGCGGTAACCACGCCTCGGTTCAACCTCATCAGCTATGGCACCGCTACAAGTAATCCAGGCTACACTTCACATTGAGGCCACTCTTTAAAATGATGTATTTTAAAAGCGTACAAAATAATAAACATACGTAATACAGACACTACAACAGACACGACGAGTATGCGGTGCTTCTTTTGATGAGTATAAGTAGGATACATAGTTTTAAATGTTTTCCAAAAGATATAAAAAGTTACGAAATGGTGCAGAGATAACATTCTGGTTTACAGATTAACATTATTGAAAAGCCAGGGGAGGTGACTCATGATTGGAGTGGTAAAAATAGACCGCGTGCCCAAACTATTGCGATTTCGCGCTTGTTTTCATTATCATTTTGCGTTGTAAAGAATTCACCGTTCCAATTCCACAGCTGCTGTGTATAACACGCATCGCCTTGGTATGAGGCTGTTGTGCCAGACCAGTTGACATCAGCTAGAACACCAAGGCTACATCTAAGCGTGGTTATGCTCTGCATGCTTGTGCGGGGATTGTCTTAAGCCATGACAATCTCCTAGCATAACATCATCCGTTTAACATCCTCCGAAGTCGGAGTGTGGCTGCCCACGTGTCGAGGGTAATCAAAAATGGTCGCACACACACACGTGATGTTCTCATCCCTAGCTGGTGCATTTGTACCATAGTGTTCAAGTGCTTTGGCTGTTGGGATGAGCCCTGGAGTCCTTAAGCCAGGGAACAACAACAAGAACATAGCAGGCATGATTATGGCTGTCTTGGCGTGCTGTAGCGATGTCCTCAAGGAAGGAAACAGAGATCAATAAAACAGCATCGATAATCAAGAACCGAAGTGTGTGTGTGTGTGTGTGTGTGTGTGTGTGTGTGTGTGTGTGTGTGTGTGTGTGTGTGCGCGCGTGCGTGCCCGTGCGTGTGTCTGTGTGTGTGTGTGTGTGTGTGAGAGAGAGAGAGAGAGAGAGAGAGAGAGAGAGAGAGAGAGAGAGAGAGAGAGAGAGAGAGAGAGAGAGAGAGAGAGAGAGAGAGAGAGACTGGCATCATTCTTCATTTATAGTAAAGTTTTGCATGTGTCTACAAGCATATGCCAAATTATAATATCCTACGTGACGTGTGTGCGTTCGTGTGTGTTTGTGAGCGTGTGTGTGCGCGTGCATGCGTATGTGTGTGCATGTGTGTGCTTGTGCGTGTGCGCGCGCGCGCGCGCGCGCGCGTGTGTGTGTGTGTGTGTGTGTGTGTGTGAGAGAGAGAGAGAGAGAGAGAGAGAGAGAGAGAGAGAGAGAGAGAGAGAGAGAGAGAGAGAGAGAGAGAGAGAGTGTCATCATACTTCATTTATAGTAAAGTTTTGCATGTGTCTACAAGCATATGTCAAATTATAATATTATCCTACACACGTTTTGGACATAGCTTCACAACAGGGTATTGCATAACGTAAACGTACACGCATCATCAGTGAACACACACACACACACACACACACACACACACACACACACACACACACACACACACACAAATACACACACACACACAACACACACACACACACACACACACACACACACACACACACATACACATACACACACACAGGGCCAGAACAACAACAACAACAAGAACAGGACCGTCTTGAAGACAATAACAGGACCGTTAAAAAGAGAAAGAAAAAAAGAACAGGACCCGTCTTGAAGACAATAACAGGACCGTTAAAAAGAGAAAGAAAAAGAACCTCCCCTGTCAGCTTGTGACACCCACATTGGCGGTCTCCCTTTGTTCCCCGTATCTCCTTTCCCAATCACGAGAAGGATTGGAATGTTAGAGGAATGTGACACGTGCCAGTGATGTAACCGGCTCGTGATCGTTCTGATCTATGCATAATATTATAACATCATCTTGTGACTTGTCGACTGCTATGAACCAATGATAGACTCTCGGGTGTTTGAAATTGGAGGGGAAAATTTGAGTAGTGAGGAAAGTTAGCCTACACATTCTCTCTCACAATACCTCCAAAACCTGGCGAAGCAACATTGCAGAATCAACCTCTCTCCCAGCCAGTCCTAATAGCCCAACTAGTGAGTATTGATGGCTGGTGATTGAGATTTGCTTTTTTGTTAGATCCTATTTTTGATCTAGATCCTATGTTCAATGATGAATAAGGAGTAGATATGTTATTGAAAAGAAGTGGTAAAAATTCTGTTCTAATTATGTGCACTGATTATTTGTGTGTGTGTTTTTGACTTTAACTCTTTTGGTACCAGAACCGGATTTTTTATTTTTGCACTTTATGATAACATTCCTTTCCAGGTGTTGGATGGAGAGTGATGTTGGCTTGATCATAGACTTTGATCTAGCCGGGTACTGAATCATATCAGTTGATTCCTGTACACCTTTTATGTTTTACTAATCTCAGTTTGTTAACTGAAATTCAGTTTATTTATTACTAGTGCTATTGTACAAGGGCAGCCTTCTAGCCGGTTGGGATCCACTAATTCCCTGCCGGCTGAAGCCCCTTGTCTCTAAGCCATAGAGATATGCATCCACCTTCTCCTGTGATTATCAGCAGGGCATCGTGGTCAGGACGATCATCCCTGACTCACAAGCACCAAGACGGGAACGCCGCAAAGACGCCCCACACCCAGAATCAGCGAGGAGACCATGCCTGGTTCGTGCCATCCCGCGACGCCGTAACCGGAACGACTGGGAGCTACTCTCACCTGATGAGCAAGCCTAGTCACCCCAGCACTCGCCGATCCCTACGGAGGAACTTGACAACAGCTAAGTCCACAGGACCGTGCCAATCATTTGAACTTTCCTCCTGACACTGAAGATAATTAGTGACCTTTCCCGCTTGGGGTTAACCTTCTAGAAAGACAAACGTCTTGTAAATCCTTTCGGATTTCATTGTTTTTCATTCATATTTTGCTTTGGCGCCATTGAGCTGCTTTATTATTATTGTTGCATAATCTTATGCAGATTTTGTGAGTAAATAAAATACAAGTGTCAAATAATTCTGAACCCTTTGGTCAGACTGATGAGAGTGGAAGTCTTGTAATTTCATGTCTCTCTCTGTCTGCTATTTAGAGCAAATCAACCACTTGTATTTCTTGTAATCATACGAGCCAGAACCCGGGCACAAATATAAATTTATTAGATGAAAAGGGGCCGGGAAAGTTGCTCACCTCCCATACCCTAGAGAAGTGGGCTAAAGGCAAATTTTCTATTTGAAAATGTAACATACTAAATGTCTTCCCTAGAGACTTAGCCTTTTAACCCATTCCCTCGTCACAAAAAGGACCGTTGAAAGGAG
>CM065703.1:30269411-30284411 GCA_017654935.2 Phymorhynchus buccinoides
CGTGATTCTGACAGCCGTTCATCAGAGAGCCGTGATTCGGACAGTCGTGATTCGGACAGTCGTGATTCGGAGAGTCGTGGTACCCCGGTATTACAAAGAGTGTACAGGCATGCACGGGTACATAGCTGCTCTCCATTTCGATATGACGCTATGCATGGAGTTCTCGCGAAAGTGTCCCGACCCGTTTTTTATGACTGCAGAGCCCGTCAGCAAACAAAGCGCAGAGTAGAACTTTGCTATTGAGATCACAAAGACAGCTAGTAATGGAGTTCAGAGGGTTAAAAGATATTTCGGTTGAAATGAAAATTGAAAATCCTCTGTGAAAAAGTTATAGAATTCTGTTTGAATACATGTATTGTGTGTCTCTCATTGTCTTTCTGTCTGACAGTCAGTCTGTCTGTCTGTCTGCTTCTATCTCTCAGTCTCTGTCTCTCTTTCTGTCTATCTGTCTATCTGTCTGTCTGTCTATCTCTCTCTCTCTCACCCTCTCCCTCTCTCTCTTTCTCTCTCCCTCTCTCTCTCTCTCTCTCTCTCGTCTCTCTGTCCCTCTGTCTGTCTGTCTGTCTCTGTCTCTGTCTCTGTCTCTCTCTCTCTCTGTCTCTCTCTCTCTCTCTCTCTCTCTCCCTCTCTCTCTCTCTCTCTCTCCCTCTCTCTCTCTCTCTCTCTCTCTCCCTCTCTCTCTCTCTCTCTCTCTCTCTCTCTCTCTCTCTCTCTCTCTCTCTCTCTCTCTCTCTCTCTCTCTCTCTATCTCTCTCTCTCTCTCTCTCTCTCTCTCGAATTCTCCACCATTTTTTCTACCTCTTCCATCTTGCTTCTCCGCCACTGAATTTATGTATTTGTTTGCGCACTTGATTTATCTCTTTGTTTTTCCCCCTCCCGTCCCCTTACTTCTGTGTTGTTAGTCCCCGAGCCGAAGGTTCGGGGAGCTATTGTTTCTGTCTGATCCGTCCGTGCCTCCGTCCGTCCGTCCGTCCGTCCGGCTATTCGTCCGTTTCTCTCAAAAACTATTCAGTCTATCATTATCAAATTTGGAATACTAGTTTGCCAAGATGCAGGCTATCCACTGATGTATTTAGTTTGACATTAAGGGCAAGGTCGCGCCAGTTACGGGGTTCAAACCCCGAAACACATAATCGCTAATATCTCGCGAAGTTTTGCATGTATTTCAATGCAGTTTTTTTCACATTTCTTGATGAATGGTCTATAACACAGTTGTCATGAATTTTTCTGTGCGCTCGTGTGCGCATGATCGCGCGCGCTCAAATCACGGGTCCAAACCCTAAGGCTATATATCAAAAACTATTCGGTTTCGTGCTGTTTTCATGCGTTTTTATGTAGTTACGTGCTGTTTTTATGCGTTTTTATGTATGTGTACAGCCGACACATTCCGATTTCGGAGTAGCTCGGCGATGCTGCGAGGGGACTTTGCAGCCGCACGGCGTTGCCCTTTTTTATTTTATTTAGATTTTTGAAATTTTATTATTCGCAAAAAACCCTTATATAATCAGTAATACATTTCTTCCAAATTCCTGTTTATTTATCATCTCAAAAGACATTCATATCTGTAGCACACACACACACACACACACACACACACACACACACACACACACACACACACACACACAAAATAAGAACAAATAACAATGTCCAAGAAGAGAAGTAATATTGGTTTATTGGTTTATTACTGAACGTTTCGGCACATAACATATCTATTTCTTTATATTTATTTATGATACGTTGTTGTTTATTTCATTTTATTATTATTTTCCTTGCCAAAGACAATTCTTGGTTGTTGTTTGTCTTTTCGCACTTTCCGTCACTTAGCGAACCAACCAACTAACCAACCGACGAACAACAGCAAAAATATATAAGGGAGATCCCCCCCCCCCCTAGCTATGTTCACACCCCCTCACCAGCTTTTTCTCTAGTATTAATGTTAAACATTAAACACCGAAACGTCGTCTCATGGGCAAAATTGTGACTGAACTTTGCTTGGTTGGGTTCGCGCGTATTTCATGAGATAACTGGCATGGGTTTCTTACCCGCCCATGGGCTTTTAACCCCGTCTTCCCCTACTCTCTCTCTATTTGTTTAAATTCTTGCCATTAACAATTGTGGTTCTGTTCGTTTTCACTCTTTCCAACCAACCAACCAACCAACCGTCCAATCCTTCAACCGACCGTCGACCAATCAACGCCAGGCGTTATTTCCCAAGGCGGTGTCGAGGCACAGGCGGGCCTACCACAACTATTTGGACCCCAGTAAAATCGCCAACGCCAATGCCTCGGACCTGAGCGGCCTCATTTCCTCTCGCTTCTCCAACGTGGTCTATCGTCAGGATGAGATCAAGTCGGACTTCTACCTGCTTCTTCTTATCGTGGTGGTCGGTGAGTAAATGATTTTTGGCTCACTCGTGTTAACCCTTTCACCGCCAGCCATATTTCAGCCAAAAATGTCCATTAAATTTACCTGGGTAGAGAACAAAATCCATCTGCAGTATTGTGGATTCTTCTGAGATATATAAAATAAGGTCTATCCTTACTTCCCCAAACTAAGACAACAGGGTCTTTGGATAATAGACACCAATTTGATGCCTTTTAGTGACATAGGTGTTAAATCACTGCGGTGCTAAAATGCGATTTGGGCGGCGAAAGGGTTAACAAAGTTCACACGAAGTGAGTCTATAGTATGATAGTTGTTCGGTTGTGTGTGTGTGTGTGTGTGTGTGTGTGTGTGTGTGTGTGTGTGTGTGTGTGTGTGTGTGTGTGTGTGTGTGTGTGTGTGTGTGTGTGTGTGTGTGTGTGTGTGTGTGCACGCGTTGCGTCCGTGGTCTAATCTCCAAATTTTTACGTTGGCATTTTCTCGGGAAATAGAAGCCATACATTGTTCAAACTTTGCACACATATATATGTCTATGCAAGCTTTCAAACAATTATTTTTTGAATAATTAAATACTTAAAACAACACTGTAAACAGATAACAAACAGACAACATTTTAGATGAGTGGGTTAGAGAGTATTCAACAGGCAACACGAGTTAAGAAACTCATCAACACTGAAAGCCTCGATAGCTCATTGGTAGAGTGTCTGTCTGTCATGCCAATGGTTCCGGGTCCGATTCTCGGCAACGGGCTTTTTTTTAATTTTATTTTTAGTTGTATCCTTTAACGATAGTTTCATTTGTACTTTAAACACACCCCCCTCAATCTTTGTTTGTTGTTGTCCCACATGTGCCTGTTCGAGTGAGCTTTGAAGGCTTTGCCTCTTGTTAACTGAATAACATACTAAGGAAGGGGGGGGGGGGGGGGGGTCTTTTTCACTTCAGAATACAACAATCCAATGCCTCTTTTTACGGGAAGGTGAAATTCACGAGAAATTCGAACATGATAATGATATGCACTCATTAAGTTAAAACAAACAACAACACGGAAGTATAATTATCTCTTCATACTTCCCCGTGGGGATACCGGGGGGGGGGGAGAGGGGGGTCTTTCGTAAAAATAGTTCCCCCACCTTCTGGAAGTTCTGTGCTTGTAACTTCCTCTAATCTGCCACCCTCTTTGACTCTGCCTTTTCCCTTTGCTTTCTATCATCAACCATCTTTCTGACTTATTGGCCCATTCTACTGCCTTTTTTTTTACAAAACAAATATTCCAAATAATGTTTCTTCCGAAATAAGAATGCGTCGGCTGTACGCAGCAGCGGGGAGACCAGTGAAAACTGAAAACCGGACACACACGCACCTTACCAATCATTGCCATATGACCTGGCAACGCAGAAAAAGAAGAAGAATCATCTCTACATACTAATGCGATGGCTTAGAGTCAAAACGGACTGTCTATCTTTAGATAGTCCATTGACTTATTATTGATGTTATTGCAAAAACATAAGAACTTGTATTAAAAAAAAGACTGCAATTAATGTAAAATGGGGATGATGCTTTTTATATTTCTGCGGTCTTTTTTTTTAAAGCAAGTTATTAGTTTTCACAATATGTTCAATAATACGTCAATGGGCTATCTAAAGATAGTCCGTTGTGACTCCAGGCCATCGATATGCGTACCTTACCCATTATGGCCTGGGAACGCAGAAGAAGAAGAAGAAGAAGAGGAAGAAGAAGAATCTCTACATATTACTGTTCCAGGCGAATTCTTCAGTGCCCCAGCCATCACCTTCGCCGACTGCGTCACTCTCTCCCTCCTGGGCGAGGACACGGAGAACTACGGTCGTCAGAGGATGTTCGGGTCCCTGGGCTGGGGCCTGGCCATGTTCTTCGTGGGCATGGCTTTGGATCAGGCCACCACCTTCCCCACGCACCCTTGCGGGGTCTCGCACCCAGCGGAGAAGAACTACACGGTGTGCTTCGCCGTGTTCTCCGTGCTGATGTCCTGCGCCTTCCTCACGGCTCTGCTGTTCCGCTACGACTTCCACGGAGGGCCCGGTCAGGACATCGCCCTGGCGGAGCTGACTGAGAAAGTCAAGGATAAGGTGAGAGAGGGAGGGGGAGGGGGGGGGGGGGGAACGAACACGACAACGAAAACGAAATTTTATTTCAACCAGGGAACATGATATTTTTTACAAGTTAAAAATATTGGTTGTTTTGTTTTTTTCCCACCCAGCACGGGGGTATAAAGACAAAAAAAGACGCTAAAATAAGAGATGTGCATAAAGAAATGAGAAGAAAAAGAAGGGTTGTGGGTGAGGGTGTGGGTGTGGGTAGGAGTGGGGTGAACGGCGGTGTGTGTGTGTGGGGGGGTGAGGGTGGAATGTGTATGGGTGTTGTGTGTGTGTGAATGTGTGGGTGGGGTGGGGGTGGGGTGGGGCGGGGGGCACGTGTGTGTGTGGTGTACGTTCATGAGTGTCAAAGTCAAGTAAAATATGTGTATGTGTGTGTGTGCATGCGTACGTGCGTGCGTGCGTGTGTGTGCGTGCGTGCGTGCGTGCGTGCGTGCGTGCGTGCGTGCGTGGTGGTGCGTGCGTGCATGTGTATGTGTGTGTGCGTGCGTGCGTGTATGTGTGTGTGTGCGTGTGTGTGAATGTTGTGTTTATGTGTGTGTGTGTGTGTGTGTGTCAAGTCAAAATCCAGATCAACATTGTATAAGCAAAAACATGCTTTTTTGTGTGATGTAAAGAAAAAATAAAGAACTAAACATTCCAAAGTAGCGAACAAGAAAAGGAAAATATACAAGTAAACAATTAATTAAAGAAACAAGCAAATATTCCAACAACAAAAACAGGAAGAAGGATGGGGACTGGGCGAATTCCACGGAGTGGTGTGTGTGTGTGTGTGTGTGTGTGTGTGTGTGTGTGTGTGTGTGTGTGTGTGTGTGTGTGTGTGTGTGTGTGTGTGTGTGTGTGTGTGTGTGTGTGTGTGTGTGTGTGTGTGTGTGTGGTGTGTGTGTGTGTGTGTGTGTGTGTGTGTGTGTGTGTGTGTGTGTGTGTGTGTGTGTGTGTGTGTGTGTGTGTGTGTGTGTGTGTGTGTGTGTGTGTGTGTGTGTGTGTGTATGTGTGTGTGTGTTTTGGGAGGGGAGGGGGACAACAATGACTTTCGAATAAAGAGGCGCAGGCACAGGCTGCTAAAGCCTTGTCTCCACCACACGAGTCACAATGTGCCAGGGCTCATTTGTGAGTTATTAACATTTTTGTTATGTATTCGAAAGAGCTTCCCAACAATGAAAAAAAGTAAATTGGACTATTTTGTAGCAAAGTTATGAACATTTGAAGTTGGAAACTCAATGAATCGGCAAAATGAAAAATCACAACCAATACGTTATCATACATAGTTGGCCTAGCGGGCACTTTCCCAAACGTCACAGTCAGTTGTCTGAAAGTCGCTCTGACCGAGAGAGTGGGGATGTGCTCTGGGCAAGGCTTCTCCGGAAGAAAATTAAATCACCCAAGCCTTCTAGAACTATAGTCCCCTCCTCTGCTATCTGGAAGTCATTGTTGGATACGACTGATAAGCACACAAGCGCGCGGCGTGCGCGCACGCACACATGCACACACGCACGCACACACACGCGCGCACACGCACGCACACATGCACACACGCACGCACACACACGCGCGCACGCGCACGCACGCACACATGCATACACACACGCGCGCGCGCGCGCACGCACACACACACACACACACACACTGATCTTTACCATGCTATTGTCATCACTGTAGAACATTTTTCATCGCATAGCCCTCACTTAACTACTGGCTTCAGGGGCGGATCGGGGGGGGAGGGGGGTGTCCTGGATTTCTGGACAGCACCCCACCTCCACCCCACCCTACCGCGGGCCAAAAAAATAGGGATAATTCCTGAGAGATTTTAAAAAGGATTTAGTGGTACATTTTGAGCTCAGATGTAACGGCAGCAGATTGCACTATGCACCATTTGAAGTCTTTGGGGGAAATGTTTTTCTGGGGTGGGTGGGGGTGGGGGGGGGGGGTGGGGGTGAGGTAAGGGGGACAAGGCATGCTACCGGAGTCCCCTAGCAAAATGCGATATCTTCCTTGACGACCATTTCTTCCAGAATATACCATGCCTGATAACCATCTTGGAAACCCCCCTTAGAAATGATGTGATCCGCATCCTGCGCTTTTGAACTTCACGCGAACCTAACCGATCATCTCTTTCTCTGCCCTCCTCCCCTCCCCCCTCCCCTCCCCTCCCCACACACGCGCAGGTGAAGAAGACGATAACGGGCAGGAAGAAGATCGACCGTGAACGGCTCATCGAAGAGGACGACGACGACGACCTCGACAAATACGGAGGGCGAGCCAACATCTACGGAGGGAGCCACACGGACGGAGGAGACCCTTCAGGCTCTTCTGGAGGAGTAGGAGTAGGAGGAGGAGTAGGAGGAGGAGGAGGAGGAGGAGTAGGAGGAGGAGGAGGAGGAGGAGGAGGAGGAGGAGGAGAAGGAGGAGGAGGAGGAGGAGGCAAAGACGGTTACGTGGAGCCTGGCCTAGCCTCAGACCCAGGTAACTCTGACATTCCTCATGACAGTGAATGACACCAAAGGGCCTGTTACACTACATATGATTGGGATCTGAATGCGATGCGATTGTGACTGGGAAAAAAAAAAAAGAAGAGAAAAGGAACAAGGAAAAAAGGAGGAAAGAAAGGAAAAAAAGAGAAGGGTTAAAAATGAAGGCGGAAGTGGTGGTGGGTTGCATGATGAGTCAGCAAGATAGCGGAGAGCGGGTGTGGTGTGAGAGTTACTTATTTGTCTTAATGTAAAGTTATGTTTCATATTTGTATTGTCGAGCCCAGCAGGGCATTGGCCTAACTTCCGGCACATGGACGAGTGTCTGACGTCACTTCTGCTCATGGGGCTTTGCATTCACATGGATAAGGTCATATTGATTTTGATGCATCTCATCTTATTTTACACGGCGGAAGACAAGTTTCCGTGTGCGTTGTACAATGCCAATGGACGAGTAAAGAAACTTATGACGATGTCTGTGAGTCACGATTCGGGTGAAATACTTCCGAATCCCGTCTAAAAACAATTCTACTGAATTCGCTCACTATGCTCCAGTAGACCCTAAATACGACGACACAAATCAAATGTCTGTTACCAAAAATGTAGATATTCTATCAGATTCGCGTACGGGGGACTACAAATGTAGCGAACAAAATTATATATAGGATTTCATCAGTTGCATTTAGACAGTAGAAATTTTGTGTGAATCGTGCCTCTAAGATGTCACCATAGGATCGCCGTGAATCGAATCGTATGTAGTGTAGCTTCCCCTTCCTTCACTCTGACATCCCTCCTGATACTTAAGGGCCAGCCACACGTCCACTAAAATCGCACGACTGTACGGTACGATTCGATCACGTGATCTCGACGCGCGCCAATCGCATTTGTTCTTGGAGACCGCGTGATCGAATCGTATTGTACAGTCGTGCGATTTTAGTGGACGTGTGGCTGCCCCAGGCTGGCCCTTAATAATGCGCATAGTTTGAGTTTCGAAATGATCCACAGTTTATTATATAATGCCTTTAAAGTTCTTGTTATCAATGTAAAGCGCACTGAGCTCATGAGAGAAAGAGCGCTATATACATTTCCATTATTATTATTAATTATAATTACTAGCGCAACGCCTAGTACTGGCAATGCACCGTACTGGTAACGCCACGTACTGGTAACGCTGAGTACTGGTTTCGCCTGGTCCGTGAAATATTATTATTACTTTTGTCTCTCTCCCTCCTTCCATCTTCTTCACTCATCCCGTTCTACTACCCCCCGCACCTTACTGAGTACAGCAAATTTGAAGCGATTCGGTTAAGAAAAGGTGGAGTTATAAGGCCCCGTTTCCCATTGGCGCTGCTCTGAGAGTGATGCGCTCTCCCTAGTAACGGTAACGCCTAGAAACGGTAACGCCAAGTACTGGTAACGCTGAGTACAGCAAATTTGAAGCGATTCGGTTAAGAAAAGGCGGAGTTATAAGGCCCCGTTTCCCGATGGCACTGCTCTGAGAATGATGCGCTCTCCCTAGTAATGGTAACGCCTAGTAACGGTAACGCCAAGTACTGGTAATGCTGAGTACAACAAATTTGAAGCGATTCGGTTAAGAAACGGCGGAGTTATAAGGCCCCGTTTCCCGTTGGCGCTGCTCTGAGAGTGACGCGCTCTCCCGATTCTCTTCAAATTTACTGCCAGGCTTTGCCCGGGCCATAGCGATTCGGGTAAAAAAACGGCGGAGTTATTTGTGAAAAGGTGAAGCGGCGTATAGCGCGCGCGTTTCTGAACCGATTCGCTGCCGGATTGGCACACCAATAGTCACCGTCCCCCGTCATCTATCTGCCAAATTGGAAGGCAATCGGCCCAGAAACGCCGGAGATAAGGGCGCCGAGAGGCCGGCGGATGCGCGTTTCGCGCATTTGCCGAACCGCAAATGACACGGCCGCCTCGGTTGCCGTTGCCATCGCCCCGTTAGGGCTCACAGCAAATTTGAAGCTATTCTGTCAAAAAACGGCGGAGTTATAAGGCCCGTTTTGTGTTTCAGACAGACAGACACACGGACAGTTGGCTTTTTACTATATGATTATTATTATTATTGTTATTATTATTATTATTATTATTATTATTAATATTATTATTATAATATTTCTTCAAGATAAATATTCTGGATCATGACTATGTTGATGTTGTTTTTTGTTATTTTTTTCATAGTTTGCAAGCATTAGTCAATCTTTCATATAAACGTTTTCCCCAACAACCTTCTCTGACCTTTTTTTATTTTTTTATTTTAGGGGCTGATGGAGATTATGTTCGAAAAATAAGGCCATATTTCAACCCATCTTTGAATTCGCCCTGGGCTTAAGGCTATGTCATGCCAATTGACACAGGCTAGAACACCAAGGCTACATCAAAATGTTGTTATTGCTCTGCACAGTTATAGCAGGGGTTGTCTTTAGCCACGATTGACAAGCTCCTAGCATAACATAATCCGTCTCCTAAAATCCCCTGGAAAGACTGAGTGCGTGTGGCTTGCCCACGTGGCGGGGTAATCAAAAAACGGTTGCACACGTATATAATTATAATGTTCTCATCCCTAGCAGCTGATGCATTTGTACCATAGTGTTCAAGTGCTTAGGGCTGTTGGGATGATCCCTGGGGTCGTTTTAGCCAGGGTAAGCCAACATCATCAACAACAACAACGACAACGACAACAACGACGACAACAAAACAATGACAACAACGACAACAACTACAACAACAACAATGACGACGACAACAACAACAACAACGTCGACAACAACAACGACAACAACCACGACAACCACAACGACAACAACAACCCACCTCTCTCTCTGTCTCTCTCTCTCTCTCTCTCTCTCTCTCTCTCTCTCTCTCTCTCTCTCTCTCTCTCTCTCTCTCTCTCTCTCTCTCTGATTTAAATGTGCTCATTTCTAATGTAATGAATTGTAATGAATTGTAATGATAATTATTTTGGTTGGTATAATTTTGCTTCACACGTTTGATTAATGTTCTTTCAGTTATGTTGTATCTCTGTCATCATGTTGTTGCACCTAACCTGAATTTCTCTTTGGGAGATATTAAAGTATAGGCCTACTTGAACTTGAGCTTGAACTTGTGCAGGAAAGCAGAGTCTTCGGATCAAGCCCGGCCTGAGGAGCGACATGGTGACCGACGCCCTCAAGGCCCCTGGGTCCTCAGCCAGCAGGGCCAGTGGAGGAGGAGGAGGACTTTACCACAACAACACCGGCACGGCCCTCCCCCCAGGTCAGTTCCCTGCCACTCTAGTCTGCCTACACGCGCGTTTCGCCTACAGCTACGCGCGTTTCGCCTACAGCTACGCGCGTTTCGCCTACAGCTACGCGCGTTTCGCCTACTCACGTTTCATTGACTAACTGATATGTTACATTCTTTTTTTATGCTAATTGTTTGTCCCACTTTGGTTCTGACCCACGCACTGCTAGGTGATTGGTATCGTAGTCATCTTTTTTGGAGGGGAGTTAATTAGAAAGAGAGTATCCACCCTTTGTTCAATTTTCGGTATCTCCTCTCTTGGCCTCAGTATTTCATTCTTTGATTAACTGATAGGTAGTCTCGTTTCGCCTAAAATAATGACACACCACTCTTAAAATTGGACATATTATACTAAACTGGAAGTAATGTTGAATGCTTCCGAGGTCAAGTGAATGATTTCCCCAATGATTAGCTGCTCATTTTGCCCTAGTTCGGTGCGCCTCTTTTCGCCTAAGCGCGTTTCGCCTACTCACGTTTCATCGATTAACTGATAAGCAGTCTCTTGTCGCCTAAACTAATGACATACCACCCTTAAAACAGAACATATTATACTAAACTGGACGTAATGTTTAACCCTTTCACCGCCAAAGTCGCATTTTAGCACCACAGTGATTTAACACCTATGTCACTAAAAGGCATCAAATTGGGGTCTCTTATCCAAAGACCCTATTGACTCAGTTTTGGGAAGTAAGGATAGACCTTATTTTATATATGTCACAGAAGAATCCGCGATACTGCAAATTGATTTTGTTCTCTACCCAGGTAAATGTAATGGACATTTTTGGCTGAAATATGGCTGGCGGTGAAAGGGTTAAAGCTTCCGAGGTAATATGAATGATTTCCCCAATGATTATGTACTCATTTCGCCCTAGTTCCTTGCGCCTCTATTCGCCTACACGCGCATTTCGCCTACTCACGTTTCATCGACTGTAACTGATATGCAGCCTCGTTTCGCCTAATTAATGACGCCAATAATATATACCACCCTTAACCCTTTCACCGCCAGCCATTTGTTTTTAGCCCAAAATTTCCTTTGAACTTACTTGGCTACAGACAAGATTTCATCTGCAATATTGTGGGATTTCTCTGTGACACATTTAGAATACGGTCAATCCTTACTGTTCAAATTTAGGAACACAATGTCATTGAATAGTAGACCCTGATTTGAAGAGTTTTAACGACGTGGGTGTTAAATCATTGTGGTGTAAAAATGTGACATTGGCGGTGAAAGGGTTAAAACAGGACATTATGCTAAACTGGAAGTAATGTTTAATGCTTCCGAGGTAAAGTGAACGATTTCCCCAATGATTATGTACTCATTTTGCTTTGACTGTCCTCACAACACAAAGGACTCGATTCGATTCGACTTGATATGATGCGTCATGAGACAATGCAATGCAATACAGCGCAGTGCAATGTGATATGATACGATACGATACAATGCGATGCAATGCAATGTAATGTAATGTAACGCAATGTAATACAATACAATGCAATGCAATACATTTACGACGCAATATAGCAATGCAATACAATACAATAGATATAATACAGTATATTGCGATGCAATACAAGATACAGTACAGTGCAATACAATACACAATGCAATACAATACAATACAATGCAACACAACATAACACATTACAATGCAATGCAATAAAAACAATGCAACACAGTAACATGCAATATAATACAATACGATTCAATACAATAAATATGATACAATACAGCAACATGCAATATAATAAAATACAATATGATACGATGCGATACAATACGACACAATACAATACAATGCAGTAAAATGCAATATAATACAACACAAAACATGTCACATTGAGAAACAATGCTGTATGCCCACCCTCTCTCTCCTTTTCCTCACGCTTCACAATCACCTTCCACCCAAAAAAAACCCACCCGATCCTTCTTTTTCTTTCTTTTTCCAATTTCACATTCCCTGCTTGTATGATAGCACTGCTGGCCTCAAACGTCACTAAATCCAAAAATGAAACCTGGGGCAACTGACTGTCTCCTAAGGGGGGGGGGGGGAGATAATGTTATTTGAAGGCGAAACAAAAGCTTTTTTTTTTTTGGCGCTGTTCCGATTGCATTTCCCCCCCTCCCCCCCTCCCCCCCCCCCCCCCCCTCCCCCCCCCCCCCTCCCCCCTCCCTATATGACACTGATAAAATAACAATAACGTAATAATAACAATTTATAAAGTTCAGTTACGGAACTTTTTTTTTGTTTTTTGTTTTTGCTAAATACTTCTGGGTTTTTCCCCCTTCTTTCTTTGTGCTAGTTGCGTTACTGTTTCAGGTAATTGAGGCTATTGATTGAGACAACTGTGTATATATTTTGCAAGCTCACTTACAAGGGCGTCATTTGTAATTAATTTGCTAGGTGTAACATTATGTATATCGTATTTTTCTTCAACAAGTTTTATAAATTGTGTTCTTATTTCCGTATGCTTTGTACAATTGTCTAAAAAATGAGTTTCATCTTCTATTTCCTTGCATTGTAAACATAGCCTTTTCTCTCTAGGCATATTAGAATGTCTACCTTTTTCTATTTTAAGCTCATGGCATGAAGTTCTTAGTTTGCATAACGTCTGTTTTTTGGTAAAGTGTATTAAAGGATTTGTCAAATATGGTTCAGTTCTGTATTCATTTGTAATCTTGTTATAAAAGTTTAGCTTTGATTTTGTCTCAGATTTTCTTTTTCTCCAAAATGAAATATATTCTTCTTTTAGTTTATTTTGTATTACATGACATAATTTATTTATGTTAAACGTGTGTTGGTTGTTCCATACATGTGTCAATCCAAGGGCGTTTAAAATAGATTTGACGAATTTAACCCATGGTGACTGACTAGTTTCATTCTTTAACATTTCGTTGTAAATGACATTAATGTAAGAGTCTTGTTTGGATTCTAAGATATGATGCCAGAATTTTATAATTTGACAAATTGATGCTAAACTAACAGGAAAACTACCTAGCTCTCCAATAACCGCTAAATTTATAGCTTTTTTATGAACCCCTAAAATTTGTTTGAAAAAATTGTGCTGGATATGTTCATGCTGTAATTTATTTGAAAGGCATTGGGTGAATAACTTTTCTAAGTTAAAGTTGTCATCTAATTTTATGGTAAATGGCAGCCAAACATCTGCACCATAAGTTAATATTGGCGAGATGAGACTATAGTTTTAAAATAACTTGAACGTTTATGTTTTCATTTCTAAACATTCTTTTAAGGCTATATGTTGCTTTATTTCCTTGCTTGCTAAGATGCTCAGATGCTATATCAAGTTTTCCTGATTTATGGAATATAATTCCTAGGTACTTGTACTGATCTGTCGTTTCAATAATGTTTGTGCCACATCTAAAAAATGTTTTAGTTTTGGGGTCTGTCTTTGAAAATATTAACACTTTAGTTTTCTCATTGTTAATGTGTATACCCCACTCTTTACAATATAAGTGCAATTTATCAAGTTTTAATTGTAAACCATGCTTAGATGTTGCAAGAAGTACGAGGTCATCTGCATAGAGTAAAGAAGATATACATTTATTTTCTGATTGACTTATTTTTGGTGAATCTACGTCTGGAAACCACTTAATTATATCATTAATAAATATATTAAATAATGTCGGGCTTAAGGAGCTTCCTTGTATAATTCCTCTTCGTACATAAATGGAGTGAGGAATCCCGTTCTTGCTGGATGAGCAAATTTGGGCATTTGTGTGCATACTTTTAATCAGATTAAAACATTTACCTTGAATACCTATTTTTTGTAATTTTATAAGTAGTCCTTCGTGTGATATGTTATCGAATGCTTTTTGAAAATCAACAAAGCATGCATATAATCTACTGTTACGTGATTTTAAGGAATAGTCTACTATACTGTTTAAAATGAGAATATTATCTGAAGTCCTATGGTCCTTTCTAAAACCAGCTTGTTCTTTTGCTAGCAGATTGTTTGATTCTAAGTAATCATTTATTCGAGTATTTAGTATTTGACATAATACATTACCTAGCGAACAGTTAAGCGTGATTCCTCTGTAGTTGCTTGGGTTTGATTTATCCCCTCCTTTATGTATTGGGACTGATATGCCTTTCTTCCACATATCTGGATATTGGCCACTTTTCAAGATATAATTGAATATGTTTTTAATTGTGGGCAACAATTCTGAAGTGCCAGCTTTTAAAAATTCATTTCTAATTCCATCTATTCCAGGAGATTTGTTATTTTTTAACTTTCTAATAGCTTTAGTTATTTCTTTATCTGTAATATCATAATCTAAATTATGACTATCGATATTAGTTTTCATATTATCTATATCAGTTTTTATACAGTTTTCTTGGTTATCATCAATTACTACAGATTCTTTGTTCTCCATTTCGACTTGTTTTCCCAGAAGTTCTTCCAGATGAGCAATCCATTTTTTAACTGGAATAGATTGTTTTTGTTCCTGGTTGTCCATGGTCTGTAGTTCTTTTAATGTTTTCCAAAGTGCGTTTGGGTTATCAGTCAAATTTTTGTTTAAAATATCTAATAGTTTTGCTTTATATGGTTTTTTCATTTTCTTAATTATTTTGTTATATATTTTCCTTGCATAAAAATATTTTTGATGTAGTGTTCGGCTAAATGGACTTCTATTTAATGCATTTAATAAAGATTTGGTTTCTTTACGTTTTATTTCGCATTCTTTGTCAAACCAT
>CM065703.1:30308982-30346358 GCA_017654935.2 Phymorhynchus buccinoides
TGTTTCAGAGGGTCACTGTAGAATGTTATGCTTCATAGACCGCCCCAAGTGGGTCCTGGGAGCCCTGTTTCCTTTCTTCTGCTGCGCGAAAATTAAGACTTAAAATATAATATAATGCGAAATAAACAGCGTAGCAAGGAAATAGAAATGTATAGACACAAAAAAGTACCCATACTTAAAGAATCTCTTTTCCTGACAAACACTGTACTTACGATCGATCGAGGAGAAGCAAAGAATCACCAAGCCGTGTAGTAAGTAGTAAGAGTCGTTCGTTACAAATCCTGTCTGTGGACGAATTACACGGTGCTGCCTCAGAGACCATCCCGAGTAAATTGTGCCCCCCGGTACTTTTTGTTAAAAAAACCAAACAACCCCCAAAACCAACAAGTGCAACGCCGAGCGGCTTCAAATTTCCCTCGCAGCATCGCCCGAGCTACTCCGAAAACGGAATGTGTCGGCTGTACACACAGCGGGCAGACCATTGAGAACTGAAAACAGGAAACACGCACGGACGGATGGACGGCCGGAAAAAAAGGTGGGACATATCGGGCCTGTGACAAAAAGGGCCTAGGGCACAGCAGGCTTATCCCATGTTTAGCGGACTATCGACGCGCCATGCTTTCTCGACCGGAATGCGCCGCCCGGTTTGGCTGTCGGGTTGGACCTGATAGGCGGCGTCTTTCAATGTGAATCTTCCCACCCAATGCCACGTGTTCCATGGCGCATGTGTGTTCGGACCCGTGATTGGAGCGCGCGCGCGATCATGCACACACGAGCGCACAGGAAAATTCATGTCCTGGAACAGGCGAAATGTGGCAGATATCAAAAGAAAACGTACTTACATACAAACGCATCAAAACAGCACTTAACCTGAATAGTTTTTTTATATATAGCCTTGGGGTTTCGGACCCGTGATTTGAGCGCGCGCGATCCTGCGCACACGACGGCACAGAAAAATTCATGACAACTGTTTTATAGACAATTCATCAAGAAATGTTGTGTGAAAAAAATGCATTAAAATGCATGTAAAACTTCGCGAGATATTAACGACTATGTGTTTCGGGGTTTTGAACCCCGTAACTGGCCGACCTTGACCTTAATGTAATCTTTGCAAAATAGTATACCAAATTTGATGATGATAAACTGGAATAGTTTTGGAGAAAAAACGGACGAACAGCCGGACGGAGGCACGCCAGACGGACGACGGACGGACGGACCAGACAGAAACAATAGATCCCCGAACCTTCGGCTCGGGGAATAAAAACAATTATTATGCGACAAATTTATTGAAAATTGAAGTGGGCGAGGAGTTGGACATGGGAATAGTGGCATTATCATTTCCATCATCATATTATAAAAAGCCAACTGTCCGTGTGTGTGTGTGTGTATCTGTCGGAAACACAAAAAGGGCCTTATAACTCCGCAGTTTTTCGACCTAATCGATTCAAATTAGCTGTGAGCCCATACGGGGCGATGGCAACGGCAACCGAGGCAGCCGCGTCATTTGCGCGGTTTCGGCAAACGCGCGAAACGCGCATTCGCCTGCCTTTCGGCGACAGTATCTCACCCTCTTTCCCCAGGCGTTTCTGCTCGGGTCGGATGCCTTCAAAATTTGGTAGGTACATGACCGGGGACGGTGACTATCTGTGTGCATAATCCGGAAGCGAATCGGTTTAGAAACACGCACGCTAGACGCCGCTTCACCTGTTTTCACAAATAACTCCACCGTTTCTTAAACCAAATCGCCTCAAATTTGCTGTCAGGCTTGCTGTGGCTGGGGCAAAGCATGGCAGCAAATTGGAACAGAATCGGGGGAGCGCCTCACTCTCAGAGCAGCGCCAACGGGGAAACGGGGCCTTATAACTCAGCCGTTTCGTAACCGAATCGCTTCAAATTTGCTGAACTCAGCGTTACCGTTACTAGGCGTTACCGTTTACTAGGCGTTACCGGTACTCAGCGTTACCAGTACTAGGCGTTGCGCTTAGATTACTAATAATATAAAGCGATATTTTTACGCCTTTGTGAAATCGCTACAGTTACCCCCCCCACCCCACCCACCCCCGTGGGGATAAAGTGGAGGTGGGGGGGGTAGGTTTTCCGTACAAATAGTTCCCCCACCTTCTGGAAGTTTATTTGCTTGCAACTTCCTCTAATAATCTGCCACTTTCATTGACTCTGCCCTTTTCCCTTTGCTTTGTGTTATCTACTATCTTTCTGGACTGTTTTGGCTCAATTCTCCTGCCTGGTTACCCCCCCCCCCCCCCACCCCCCCCCTCCCCAAATGTTTTTCTTCGATATAGTTTTCTCCTTTTGAGCTCCTCCGAAATTGGAATGTGTCGGCTGAATGCAGCGAGGAGACCAGTGGAAAACTTACAAAAACGGAAATCATACGTACCCATTGTGGCCTTATGGCCCAGGAAACGCAGAAGAAGGAACAAGGTACAAGTTATGTCATACGCGGTGAAGGACAACCGTGCTCACTCTCCAACACTAACAACTTCAGCATAGGCAGTACTTGCTTGTCGACACTGTTTGCTGGAAGACATTCAGCGCAGAGTCGGTGCATGGAGGCCACCAGGTTCGTAGAGTGCCCTGCGGTATGCCCCGCCACTCCTGCTGAAGGAAAAGACTTAACTGGGCCACGTTAGTAGTTAGTTAGTTAGTTAGTAGTAGAGTAGTAGTAGTAGTAGTAGTAGTAGGCCTAGTAGTAGTAGTAGTAGTGATAAGGGCTTGATATGGGCCTTGCGGCCCTTGTATGCCCTGTCATTCTTCTTGTAGCTTTATAATTAAAACAATTGTATTGGCGGTTTGCACATTTTCCTATGCTACAAATAACGAAATAGGAATGGCCAATATTTTTTATTCGTCAAATTCCTTATAACAAAATTTTCATAAATGGTTTCTTTATCCAGAAGATTTTTAAACATAATAAATTATTAGTACTTGGTGCAAACTTAATGATAGATGGTAAACAATTCCAAAATTGAACAACTCTGTTAGAAAACGAAACTCAGGGGGAATGCTAGTCTTAGAACGCTTTTGAAAAAACTTCCCATCACTATTCCTAGTTTTACTTACAGAACTTAACACAGAAACTTCTTGTTAAGGCAATGTCTTCGATATGGAAGATGAACAAAATGACTGCAGTACCTAAGGAGTAATCGCCGTTTTGACTGTTTGATTTCTGTGAAACCAGAGCAAAGTGGGTGTCGCGTTCTCTGTAAAGGGTGTTTTCCTGGTGATCTCGACGTTTTTCTATATGGCTAAAAATATGATATACTTGAATGAGATCACCTCTCACCCTTCTACCCTTTAGTGTTTCAAAGGCAGTTTCATAAAGTTAAGTCTCGTTTGGCCATGCTTTTAGGTAGGCTCAATTGCGGCTGCATGACGCACCTGCGCTCACAATTGGCAGGAAACTGTCTGAGCAGTCGAAAGAGGAAGAAGAAAGACAAGAAAAACTGGGCCACGTCAACAGTATGGGGATGGTTGTTGGAAACCCTCCGGTCAAGGACATCCCATTTTATGTCCTCAACATTTCAATTCGAAACTTATACCATTTAAAACAAAATTGAATTTGAGAATACACTGAGTATGAATATGAGATTTAAAAACAGTGAAACCTTTTTGTTTGACATCACATACAATAGATATGGTGTTGTTGTTTTTTAGAAGTTAGTATTTTCCCAGTTTCCAAGGCATTTTGAAAAAAACAAATACTCTCTCAATAACATTTTCCTGAAAAGCATCTTCTTTAGATAGCTGAATAATCAAAATGACAGCTTGATTATTTATAATTAAACAATGTCTGAGCGAATTTGTTTATAGATTGTATTTATTTTCTCTGTGTGTGTGTGTGTGTTGTGTGTGTGTAGGGTGGGTGGGGGTGTAGGGATCAATATATAATAGTCTTCTAGGTATAAAGGTGGACACTGACGGATGAGTTTTTGCAAGAAACACGTCGAGATCACCAGAAAGACAGCATTTTGAAGGATCGGAACACTCACTTTGCTCTGGTTTCCTATAAATTAAACCGTCAAAACGGCGATTCTCCTTGGCGGAGATGCCGGAGAGAGTAGCCATTTTGGATGGGGTGGGTGGAGGCGCAATCCTATTGTGGTTGAAGCGTTTTCTTTTTTTTTTGTAGTGCACTAAGCAAAAATTGGAGCTATTCCCTCTGTTGTGAGCGAAACCCCTTAAGATAAACTGTATAAAATTTTAAAAAAATAAATAAAAAGGCTTGTATAGCGAAAATTTTGTGCAAACGATTTGGCGGCCGTTAGAAAAGAGACGGCACACGCCTTCTCTTTGGGTGAAAGAATTTGACTTCCAGCACCTCCGCCAAGGAGGAATCGCCGATTTGACGGTTTGATTTTTCTAGTAAACCAGAGCAAAGTGAGTGTTGCAATCTCTGTAAAGGGTGTTTTTTTCCTGGTGATCTCGACGTGTTTCTTACAAAAAACTCTTCCGTCAGGGTGCCCCTTTAAAATCCTCTCACTGACACCACCAGCGGGGGGGGGGGGGGGGCAACACCACGATCATACTCTATTGTCCTGTGAGAAGACGTAACGAGAGTGACGGTTCTCAATTGTAAGTAGACCTAGAATGGTAGATAGACATCCGGTGTGGCGGTGTATTTTTACCTCTATGAGATAAGTAGTCCTAGCCGGAAGTAGTCCTAGCGTAGCCAATCAGAATCGTTTGTTTGTCCGCCATTTGTGAATTTTACGAAACTAAGTGCATGGCTTTGTACATCGATTTCTCGGCAAATATGTAGATTTACACCCTCCTGCTCTATTTCTTGGTTCTTTCCGTGGTTAGGGATAGGGTTAGGGCTACGGTTAGGGATAGGGTTAGGGTTAGATGGGTACAGTTCGCATGCGAGAGGTAGATATTTAATGACAGGTACTTATTTATCATGACACCGGCCATAGTGTTAGAGGAACTCTTTAGTCGGTTCTCCTATCCAATACAAACTGTGGTACTAAAGTCGGTTAAGTCAAGTCTGACTTTATCCACGATTTTTTGTTTGCTTGGTAAGCGTTTTTCTGTCGTTTTGGTATTGGTATTTGGTATATTCAAGTCACAGAGACTTATCTCTGTGAAATTCGGGCTGCTCTCCCCTGGAGAGAGCGTCGCCGCAAGTGCAGCGCCTACCCGTTTTGTTTGTTTGGGTTGGTTGGGTTTTTTTGGGGGACTAGGGTGAGGAGGGTGTGTGGGAGTGTGACGTAAGTGTCCCGCGCGACCCTCTTTCTTTATTTCTTATCTACACCCCCCCCCCCCTCTCCCCTCCCCACCCCCCACCCTCTCTCCTTTTCATGTCTCGACCAGCCGCCACGTTAATTGCCATCCACCATCAAAGAGAACGCCGATTAAGGGATTGGTCCCTTTGAAGGTGATTTGTCTCCCAGGTCGGCATGTGATCGGGTTATCTCCCTTCTCTCTTATCTACCGTCTCATCACAAGAAAGTGACCCATGGTTATCTCCCTTTGAAGACGGTTTTGTCTTTCCTATCATGAGCAAGGTTAGGAATGTCCGGATGTGATAATGATGTACGGCGCGTGATTGTTTTGTACACTATGCGCATCGTGATGTGTCTGCTACCAATACAGGCTTTTCATTGTTTGAAAGTGAAGGCTATATTTAGAGTGGTGAGAAACAGTTTTCACACAAGACGCTGAAACCTAGCTAGAGCAACACTGGTCCTAATAAGCCCACTAGTTATTATTGATGGCAGGTTTGAGATTTGTTTGATTGACCCTGTTTTTGATCTAGATCCTATGTTCAATGAGAATGAGGAGTAGATAGATATTTTATTGCAAAGAAGTGGTAAACATTCTTTTCTATTTATGTGCACTGATTATTTGTGTGTGTGTGTTTTGACTGGAACACCCAGTACCGGAGTCATGCCTCAACCCTTTTGTCTGTGGTAAACCTATGGGCCGCAATCTTGCACTTTATGATCCACCTTTCCAGGTGTTGGATGGAGAGTGATGTTGTCTTGATCACCTTTTATGTTTTTACTGATCTCAGTTTGTTAACTGAAATTCAGTTTTTTTATTAACTAGTGCTATTGTACAAGGGAAGCCTTCTAGCCGGTTGGGATTCACTAATTCCTGCCGACTGAAGCCCATTGTCTCTAATCCATATAGATCTACATCCATGTTTTCCTGTGATTATCAGCAGAGCATCGTGGGCAGGAAGATTACCCCTGCCTCACAAGCACCAAGACGGGAAAGACGCCCCGCACCAAGAATCCGTGAGGAGACCACGCCTGAAACCGTGCCATCCCGCGAAGCCGTAACCGTAACGACTGGTAGCTACTCTCATCTGACGAGCAAGCCAAGCCACACCCATCATTCACAGGGAGGACTTGGGAAACCTAGCTATCAATTTGGTCATGCCAGGCAACGGGATTTCTCCTTGCTCTTACCGATTTTCAACTGCCGTGGGACTTTAACGTGCGCAAAGCGCGCACGGGACAGACTAGTTTTAAGTCCCCATCCGAAGGACTGGACGTTCAGTTCGAATTTCCTGTCGAACTAGAAAGAAAGGGCAAGGCCGGGATTCGAACCCGGGGCACTCACGTTGCAGTCACGCATTACATTTGGCAGGCGAACGTCTTAGCCACTCTGCCACGTTTCTCTCCTGGATGAGGTAGCATAATACTCATGTGGGACTGTGTCATCCTTACTCTTGCCATCGTCATCATTATCGTCATCTATTTTCACCATGGACTATGGAAACTAAATGTTGATGACTATTGTCATGATGATATTGCGATGCGTGATGACGATGGTTAGCATGATGATAATAACGATGATTATGAATCTCTCTCTCTCTCTCTCTCTCTGTGTCTCTCTCTCTGTGTCTCTGTCTCCCCCCACTCTCTCTCTCTCTCTCTCTCTCTCTCTCTCTCTCTCTCTCTCTCTCTCTCTCTCTCTCTCTCTCTCTCCAGACGCAAACCTCTCTCATTCATCTTCTTCGATCGCTTCCTAGAGCTCTTTTCCCTTTGGGCTTTTTATAGACGGTGTGTGTATGCGTGCGTGTGTGTGTGTGTGTGTGTGTGTGTGTGTGTGTGTGTGTGTGTGTGTGTGTGTGTGTGTGTGTGTGTGTGTGTGCATGCACGCGAGCGCTTGTGTGTGTTTGCATGTGTGTGCGCGCGCATGCGTTTGTGTTTCAGTGTGTGTGTGTGTGTGCTTCAGTGTGTATGTGTGTGTGCGCGCGTCTGTGTTTGAGTGTGTGTGTGCGTGTGTGTGTGTGTGCGCGTGTGCGTGCGTGTGTGTGTGTGCGTGCGTGCGTGCGTGCGTGCGTGCGCGTGCGCGTACGTACGTACGTGCATACTGTTGTCTCGAGCGTGTGCATATGTGTATGTGTGAGTGAGTGAGTGTGCGTGCGTGTGTGTGGGGGTGTGTGTGTGTGTGTGTGTGTGTGTGGGGGGGGGGGGGGGGTTGGCCTACTAGGTGGATAGGATTGGAGGGGGGGGGGGGAGGGAGCCTACGTGGCTGTAATGAGAGTGTGAATAATGCCACACAGCTTAGGGATTCCCCATCTTGGTCTGTGTCTGTCTGTCTGCCCATCTATCTGTCTGTCTGTCTGTCTATATCTCTTTGAAGGGGGTGTATCGAGAGGGAGGGGGGGGGGGGGTACTGTTTGGTAATTTTTGGTATTTTGGTATTCGGTATATTCTTGTCACATAGACTTATCTCTATGAAATTCGGGCTGCTCTCCCCAGGAGAGAGCGTCGCCGCAAACGCAGCGCCTACCCAATGGGTTTTTTGGGGGGTGACACAGGGTGAGGAGGGGGTGTGGGCACACTTGGAAAACCTAGCTATCAATTTGGCCATGCCAGGCAGCGGGATTTCTCCCTGCTCTTACCGACTTTCAACTGGCGTGTGATTTTTACGTGCGTAAAGCGCACGGGTCAGACTAGCTTTAAGTCCCCATCCGAAGGACTCGACGTTCAGTTCGATTTTCCTGTCAAACTAGAAAGAAAGGGCGAGGCCGGGATAGAAGAGGTTTTCTGTTTCTCTTTCCTCTGCCAACATATAGACTTGAGTCTCTAAAAGAGGTGTTATTTTCCTTGATAAACGGGGGTCATAATAATAGAGACCAATAGACGATCTTCGGAAGAAAACAAAATAGGGGAGAGTACTTCGCGAAAATTAGAGTTGCTTACCTTGCTTACTCGGTCAAATACCATAGCAACAACAACAAAAATGGCGTCGACGAGTGAAGCGAAGAGAGTGAACTATTTGCAAACATTGTAAATAGAAAGAGGGGTTACAAACTGATCTAACTTGCAAAACGTTGAGAACTCGCAAAGAAATAAACATTGAGATTGACCCACATAGCTTGATGGCGCGAAACACAAACCGAGCGTGTCTAAATCTAGATCTACTCAAGCGCAGCATGTTCGGAGGGTGATTGTTACCATCTGAGGGGGCAATTGCTATCATACAGTCTTGACATCTGTAGGGTCCCCCTTACCAAAACTGCTGCACAATAAGTGGTATACCAGTATAAATCACGTGTTAACGGACAGAAAGTTACCACTTTCAGATTGCTATCATGCATTTTTGGAAAGCGGTGACTATCCATCCAGATTGCACAGGCCGGCAGCTGCTAGTCTAAAAAAAAGCTGGGCTGAATTTGTAAATTGGCTTAGACATCAACTTCAGGACTGACTGGGGATCGTGGTGAACATGAGAGGGAGGGGGTGGGGGGGGGTCTTTTAAAATCGGTCCAGTAGTCTAGGATGGTGATGGATGTTGCCAGCTAGTGAGGGTTGTTAGTGAGAGCTATTTGTATCATTCTGTTCACATACACTCAAAAGACAGACAGACAGACAAACAGACAGTCAGACAGAGAACCGCAGAGGTCCCCGATCCTATTGCATTGTATTTCCGCGCTAGAGCGCAAGAGTGATGGTTGAGTACTGACCAAACAAGGGAGTAACTCTCGCCAATGACCCTATTTGAGGCCACTTCAATGGCCGCCTTTTGCAAGAGTGAATACCCTTTTGGATACTGATCAACCACGAGGGCTTAACTCTTGCTGCCAAGGGCGCTAAAAACCCTAGTTGCAGTGGCCGATACAGCGCGAAAACAGAACGATAATTGGAAACCTAAGATAATGCAAGCCATGTGCTGTGCGTTAGAAGGAACCAGTTCCTCCAAAACACGTGTATTGATTCTGTTGCTTGGAGCCAATCTGGCATAATAATAACTACGCTGCCTGTTGACTGATCTGACTGTATTTTGGGGAGCTATTTCATCCAAGAGTCATGATCTGGGCCTGTATTCACGTTGAGATAGCATGACACTTAGCATGATGCTAACTTAGAAGCTCTTCCAAAGTCCTATAGGATTTAATAGGACTTTTGGAAGAGCTTCTAAGTTAGCATGATGCTAAGTCTCATGCTATCGCAACGTGAATACAGGCCCTGGTCATTATTTTCAACTGCCTACGACTCAATCTTAAAGACCCGCCACGTCACGTGTCAAAATCATGGTTTTCACGTGTTTTCCCTCTTATAGCAGGTCAGAAATCTTAATAAATCTTCCTAGCATAAGAGGGAATGTGACACGTGACGTGGGGGGTGGGGGGGGGGGTGTCTTCAACCCTTTCACCGCCAGCCATTTTTCAGCCAAAATATACCATTAAAGGACCATAGTCATCTCCATTCGGACCTGAAAAACGTTCTGGAAAACGTTTCAGCATTATTTCCTACTACACATAGACACAGTATACAAACTGTATCTATGTAACCTACCTTTTATGTCACATTCTTCAAGATAAAGTGAGCGCACACACTTTTATTTCGCAAAAATCGGTCTCCTGGGGCAGATTTGCCAGCTGCCATTGAATCTCACCAAAAATGGGATTTGTGGATAATCCATTTGGCGTGACGTAGATTAAGGGAAATCAATACGGCACCTGTGACTGATGTTGAACTATTTGAAGACAAATTATTTTGCCTGTTTGTAGCCCGTTTTTAATAATAGAACTTGGTGGGACACTTTCAGACCTAGCTTATGACGTAACGCTGTCAGAGGATATGTATTATTATTATGACGCCAAGTTGTACACCTGCAAGTTCCTCTCTTCTTGTTCTAGTCCAGGCGAAATCATAAAGTTTACCTTGTTTTGTGATATATTAGGTTTCTATGTTGATCTAACATGATTTGAGGGTGCTGAATCAAAATCCGTCCGAGGCTAAGTTGTAAATGTTGGGCATTTTGAGTTATGACGTAATATTCAAAATGGCCGCCATGGGACTCTAGAGAACTTTAACATAATTATTTTGTATCTAATGCTTTTTTTTGGTAAGAAAAATAGAATAATTTGCTGAAATGATTCAAACTATGTGAACTATATCCTATTTTAGTACTTATTAGCCCCCAGCCACTGCGGAAAGGGCTATCCCGATATTTCGTGTCCTTTCATTTGCCTGGTAATTATCTTAAGAGCCATGTCACAGGATCACTTTGAATGTGTGTGCTACTATTTTAATGAAGCTGATGTGCCCCTAAGTATGCCTTGTTGACTTTGGCCTTTGGCCTTGAGTATGTGATTTTATTGTATCAACTATATTTTTTCAAATTTTGCACTGCTGTTGTAAAATGTTTCTAAGCTAAGGTTTATGGAGAATGTTGAATTACTGATGCCTGTTTTATGCCTAAACCTTTCATCTTAAATGCTTGACCTTGAATTAGCATTGAATATTTCAACTTTTTGCTTTAATATATTTTAAATCATTGCAGTAACTGTCTCATAATTGGTACATGAGCCTATGGTTATATAGATGCTAACCTAAGTACCGATGACATCTCTAGCCTTCATCGTAACGCTTGGCCTTTGTTGTTAAGTGCCAAGCAGAACAACACTGCGATCAGTGTCGATATTATATTTTATTTTATAGGTGGGTAAATGACCAACATTTCATTGCACGTCGGCACTTTTACCCACCTGTAAATTGGTTAATGCACCAATTATGAGACCATTACTGCAAAGATTTAAAACATATAAAAACAAAAAAGTTAAAATATTCAATGCAAATTCAAGGTCAAGCATTTAAGATGAAAGGTTTAATAAAATGGGTATCAGGAATTCTCTATGCACTTCAGCTTAGGAAAAAACCCCACATAGCTTATTTTACCACAGCAGTGCAAAAGTTGAAAAAGTATAGTTGATACATTAAAATCACATACTCAAGGTCAAATGTCAAGGTCAATAAGGTATACTGAGGGGCACATCAGCTTCATTAAAATGGTAGCACACAAATTTGAAGTGATCCTGTGACATTGTTCTTAAGATAATTGCCAGGCAAATGAAAGGACACAAAATCGTGATAGCCCTCTCCGCAGAGTGGCTGGGGGCTAATAAGTAAAAAAATAGGAAATATATTTAACATAGTTTGAATAATTTCAGCAAACTATACTACTTTTCTTACAAATAAAAGCATTAGATACACCATAATTACAGTAAGTGCATGTTTTAACAGTTCTTTAGAGTCCCATAGTGGCCATTTTGAATATTTCGTCATAGCTCAAAATGCCCAACTTTTACAAATTGGCCTCCAACGGATTTAGATTCAGCACCCTCAAATCATGTTAGATCGACATAAAAACCTAATATATATATCAAAACAAGGTCAAGTTTAATTTCGCCTGGACTACTACTAAACTAGGCCTACTGACTACCCTTAAAGGCCCATACGCTTCTCGTAAATAACGTGCAGAATGATGCAAAATCGATCTGTTTTGTAAACTCTGACATAATTCAAAGTCACAGACAAGCATAAAACTGAACGCAATCATACTGTGAGCTCAAAGTTAGCAAAAATGCGCTGACCTTTTTTCTTCTGTGTACTCTGCTATCTTGAAATCTCGTCATGGGGCAATTAGCTCAAATGACGCAGCTAAGGGTAGTCAGTAGGCCTAGTTTAGTAGTAGTCCAGGCGAAATTAAGCTTGACCTTGTTTTGTGATATATATTAGGTTTTTATGTCGATCTAACATGATTTGAGGGTGCTGAATCTAAATCCGTTGGAGGTCAAGTTGTAAATGTTGGGCATTTTGAGCTATGATAAAATATTCAAAATGGCCACTATGGGACTCTAAAGAACTGTTGAAACATGCACTTACCGTAATTATGTTGTATCTAATGCTTTTATTTGTAAGAAAAATAGTATAGTTTGCTGAAATGATTCAAACTATGTGAACTATATCCTATTTTTGTACTTATTAGCCCCCAGCCACTCTGCAGAGAGGACTATCACGATTTTGTGTCCTTTCATTTGCCTGGCAATTATCTTAAGAACAATGTCAGAGGATCACTTCAAATTTGTGTGCTACTATTTTAATGAAGCTGATGTGCCCCTCAGTATGCCTTGTTGACTTTGACCTTTGACCTTGAGTATGTGATTTTAATGTATCAACTATACTTTTTCAACTTTTGCACTGCTGTGGTAAAATAAGCTATGTGTTTGTTTTTTCCTATGCTAACGTGTATAGAGAATATTGAATTCCTGATACCTATTTTATTAAACCTTTCATCTTAAATGCTTGACCTTGAATTTGCATTGAATATTTTAACTTTTTGTCTTTATGTTTTAAATCTTGGCAGTAATGGTCTCATAATTGGTGCATTAGCCAATTTATAGGTGGGTAAAAGTGCCGGCGTGCAATGGAATGTCGGCCATTTTACCCACCTATAAAATAAAAAGAAATATCGACACTGATCGCCGTGTTATTCTGCTTGGCGCCTAACAACAAAGGCCAAGCGTCAAGATGAAGGCTAGAGATGTCATTGGTACTTAGGTTAGCATCTAGATATGTTTAACCATTGGCTCATGTACCAATTATGAGACAGTTACTGCAATGATTTAAAATATATTAAAGCAAAAAGTTGAAATATTCCATGCAAATTCAAGGTAAAGCATTTCAGATGAATGGCTTAGGCATAAATTAGGCATCAGTAATTCAACATCCTCTACAAACCTTAGCTTAGAAACATGTTACAACAGCAGTGCAAAGGTTGAAAAAGTATAGTTGATACAATAAAATCACATACTCAAGGTCAAAGGTCAAAGTCAACAAGGCATACTGAGGGGCATATCAGCTTCATTAAAATAGTAACACACAAATTCGAAGTGATCCTGTGACATGGTTCTTAAGATAAATGAAAGGGCACGAAAGATCGCGATAGCCCTCTCCACAGTGGCTGGGGGCTAAGAAGTACTAAAATAGGATATAATTCCCATAGTTTGAATCATTTCAGCAAATTATACTATTTTTCTTACCAAAACAAGCATTAGATACAAAATAATTACGTTAAGTGCATGTTTTTACAGTTCTCTAGATACCTATGGCGGCCATTTTGAATATTACGTCATAACTCAAAATATCCAACATTTACAACTTGGCCTTTAACGGATCTGGATTCAGCACCCTCAAATCATGTTAGATCAACATAGAAACCTAATAACCCTAATATATCACAAAACAAGGTAAACTTTATAATTTCGCCTGGACTAGAACAAGAAGAGAGGAACTTGAAGGTGTACAACTTAGCGTCATAATAATAATACGTATCCTCTGACAGCGTTACGTCATAAGCTAGGTCTGAAAGTGTCCCAACAAGTTCTATTATTAAAAACGGGCCACAAACAGGCAAATTAATTTGTCTTCAAATAGTTCAACATCAGTCACAGGTGCCGTATTGATTTCCCCTAATCTACGTCACGCCAAATGGATTATCGCACAAATCCCATTTTTGGTGAGATTCAATGGCAGCTGGCAAATCTGCCCCAGGAGACCGATTTTTGCGAAATAAAAGTGTGTGCGCTCACTTTTTCTTGACGAATGTGACATAAAAGGTAGGTTACATAGATACAGTTTGTATACTGTGTCTATGTGTAGTAGGAAATAATGCTGAAACGTTTTCCAGAACGTTTTTAGGTCCGAATGGAGATGCGCATGGTCCTTTAACTGCGTCATTTGAGCTAATTACCCCTAGACGAGATTTCAAGATAGCAGAGTACACAGAAGAAAAAAGGTCAGCGCATTTTTGCTAACTTTGAGCTAACAGTATGATTGCGTTCAGTTTTATTCTTGTCTGTGACTTTGAATTATGTCAGAGTTTACAATCCAGATCGATTTTGCATCATTCTGCACGTTATTTACGAGAAGCGTATGGGCCTTTGCTTAACTGGGTAGAAACAAAGATTATCTGCAATATTGTGAATTCCTCTGTGAATAGACCTATCCTTGCCTCCCAAAATGAAGAAACTAAGGTCTTCGGATAACAGTCCCTGATTTGATGCCTTTTAGTGACATGGGTGATAAACCATTGTGGTGCATTAATGCGACACTGGCGGTGAAAGGGTTGAGGGCCGGCTACACTGCATACGATTCGAGTCATTACGATCCGATTGTCGACGCTTGTGAGGCATGGTATATTCTCGTGGACTTCCACTGTCTACATGAATCTGGTCAAAATCCTACTAGTTATGTCCACTATTATTTGTAGTCCCTCGTACACGAATCTGATGAAATATCTGTGTCTTTGTATCAGACATTTGATTCGAGTCGTATTAATAATAGACGATTTTCAGACAACTACTACTGGGGACATAGCTATAGAGACGGGGACACATAGAGATAGAATTGGGAACATAGCTATAGAGACGGGGACACATAGAGATAGAATTGGGGACATAGTAATAGAGACGGGGATGCATAGATACAATCGGGGACATAGTTATAGAGACGGGGATGCATAGATACAATCGGGGACATAGTTATAGAGACGGGGATGCATAGATACAATCGGGGACATAGTTATAGAGACGGGGACACATAGAGATAGAATTGGGGACATAGTAATAGAGACAGGGACACATAGAGATAGAATTGGGGACATAGCTATAGAGACGGGGACACATAGAGATATAATTGGGGACATAGTAATAGAGACGGGGACACATAGAGATAGAATTGGGGACATAGTAATAGAGACGGGGACACATAGAGATAGAATTGGGGACATAGTAATAGAGACGGGGACACATAGAGATAAAATTGGGGACATAGCTATAGAGATGGGGACACATAGAGATACAATTGGGAACATAGTAATAGAGACGGGGACACATAGAGATAAAATTGGCGACATAGTAATAGAGACGAGGACACATAGAGACGGGGACACATAGAGATACAATTGGGGACACAGCTATAGAGACGGGGACACATAGATACAATCGGGGATATAGTTATAGAGACGGGGACACATAGATACAATCGGGGACATAGCTATAGAGACGGGGACACATAGATACAATTGGGGACATAGCAATAGAGACGGGGACACACAGAGATAAAATCGGGGACATAGCTATAGAGACGGGGACACATAGAGATAAAATTGGGGACATAGATATAGAGACAGGGACACATAGAGATAGAATTGGGGACATAGCTATAGAGACGGGGATGCATAGATACAATCGGGGACATAGCTATAGAGACGGGGACACACAGAGATAAAATCGGGGACATAGTAATAGAGACGGGGACACATAGAGATAAAATTGGGGACATAGATATAGAGACGGGGACACATAGATACAATCGGGGACATAGTAATAGAGACGGAGATGCATAGATACAATCGGGGACATAGTTATAGAGACGGGGACACATAGATACAATCGGGGATATAGTTATAGAGACGGGGATGCATAGATACAATCGGGGATATAGTTATAGAGACGGGGGGATGCATAGATACAATCGGGGATATAGTTATAGAGACGGGGATGCATAGATACAATCGGGAACATAGTCATAGAGACGGGGATGCATAGATACAATCGGGGATATAGTCATAGAGACGGGGATGCATAGATACAATCGGGGACATAGTTATAGAGACGGGGATGCATAGATACAATCGGGGACATAGTTATAGAGACGGGGATGCATAGATACAATCGGGGATATAGTTATAGAGACGGGGATGCATAGATACAATCGGGGACATAGTTATAGAGACGGGGATGCATAGATGCAATCGGGGATATAGTTATAGAGACGGGGATGCATAGGTACAATCGGGGATATAGTTATAGAGACGGGGATGCATAGATACAATCGGGGACATAGTTATAGAGACGGGGATGCATAGATGCAATCGGGGATATAGTTATAGAGACGGGGATGCATAGATACAATCGGGGATATAGTTATAGAGACGGGGATGCATAGATGCAATCGGGGATATAGTTATAGAGACGGGGATGCATAGGTACAATCGGGGATATAGTTATAGAGACGGGGATGCATAGATACAATCGGGGACACAGAGACAACAGAGGGGACATAGTTATAGAGACAGGGGGGAGGGAGTACACAGAAACTGGGACATATAAAAAGACGGGGAAACATAGAGACGGGGGTGGGAGGGGGGGGGGGGGGGGGATGTTTATCTGTATTGTTAAAAATTCGGGACTTTACTGGTGTTGCACTGCCTCCGGGCATTGCCTCCAGGATCGTTCCCACCATCTTTATATCTACTAATGTCTCATACGTGTCTGTTCCAGACCGGAGGACGTTAAACAGATTTTCATTCAGAAGGCAAACTTGGGGCCCACATATAGAGACGTGGGCACAGCGATATGAATACGTAACCCACTAGCAGCCTCAGACAAGGGATCGATACATGCTGTCGTCCTGAAGCTCTTTTCCCTCCAGTACATCCTACAGCATGCTTCATTAGCTTACCATCACCACCTCCCCCCTCACCCCCCTCCCCAACTTTCTCCCTTCTCTTCCAGTCACATCGCATTATTCGTTTTTTATCCTCCCTCCCTCCCTCTCTCTCTCTCCGTTTGCTTACTCAATCCCTTACACTTCGATTTTCATTTTGAAATATTAGATAAGCCGTATAGTCATTTTGTTTGTTTAAAACGCAGTCTTTTTTGGGGGTATAAGTGGTGAGTGACAATGGTTTATTGGTCGAAACGTACTCACTTAGTGAAAATCTGTTTAACGTCCTCCGGTCTGGAACAGACACATATGGGACATTAGTAGATATAAAGATGGTGGGAACGATCCTGGAGGCAATGCCCGGAGGCAGTGCAACACCAGTACAGTCCCGATTTTGTTTTAGCAATACAGATGTGACTGCACTCACTTAGCCCGTTTACTTGCTTATATAGCATGTGATGGTATGCATGATATGAATGCGAATGCGAACACGCACACACACACACACACGTTACACACACAGTCACACACAGACACGCGCGCGCGCACGCATGCACACATGCACATACACACAGACACGCGCGCGCGTATGCACACACGAACGCGCACACACACGCATGCAAATATGCATGCGCGAACGTGCACACACACGCACTCAAACACACATACACTCGCGCGCGCGCACACACACTTTTACAAGCGCACCCGCACGCGTGTACTCTCTCTCTCTCTCTGTTATTCTCTCCCGTTCCAGTTTCCTCTCACACACGCGCACACGTAAACATACACGCGTTCCGTTTCATGCTCTACCATGCGCGCATATTTGCAATTTCCGCCCCGCCCCCCCTCCCCCTCCCCCAAGCTTCAAAACTCCCTAACCATTCATACATCCAGGAGTGATTCAAGGGAAACTACTGCTAGTAAAGGAAAGGGAACATGCCCGCAAAGAGTGATGGTTGTTACCCCTTGTCCTGTGTGATCAAGAGAATGGAATGATCCTCCAACATGTATTATGGGAAAGGAACAAAATTTAAAAAAATTAACGACGTTTACGCATATTAATGTACCTCAAGCTCTTCGCAAAAGATAACAAATCAACATAGCATACCATGCCACACTTTACCACACCATATCATACCACACCACACCACACCATACTACACGATATTACACCATACCATACCACACCATACCGTACCACATGCTTGCATACATGGCAACTTCTCAGTTTATGAGGTAATAAAGTTAGCTTGATTTGACTTGACTTGACTTGATGGCGTAGAAAGCGTTGTCACAGACAAGGTAAGAAATGAAAAGTCATCCCAGAAGCAGACGATCAAACTGTCACGGTCTGATTCTGATCTGCCAGCTATCTCTTACCAATAACGGTCGTCTGGAATTTGACGTTTCAGGTATGGAAAAAAAAGCTTCAAAAATGACGAAAAGGTAATAATTATTGTCCTATGGTTTACACCCCCCCCCCTCCCTCCCCACAGGGAGGGGGGGGGGGGGGGGGGGGGGGGGGGGGGGGGGGGGGAAACTGGTGACAGAGTGGTTAAGACGTTCGCCTGCCAAATGTAATGCGTGACTGCAACGTGAGTGACCCGGGTTCGAATCCCGGCCTCGCCCTTTATTTCTAGTTCGACAGGAAAATCGAACTGAACGTCGAATCCTTCGGATGGGGACTTAAAGCTAGTCTGACCCGTGCGCTTTACACACGGAATAATCCCACGGCAGTTGAAAGTCGGTAAGAACAGGGTGAAATCCCGCTGCCTGGTATGGCCAAAATGATAGCTAGGTTTCCCAAGTCTGCCTCCCCCTCCTCAGCCTCACCCCCCAAAAAAATCGGTAGGCGCTGCGCTTGCAGCGACGCGTTCTCCAGGGGAGAGCAGTCCGAATTTCACAGAGATAAGTCTCTGTGACTTGAATATTCCAAATGCCCCCCCAAAAATACCAAATAACTCTCTTACATTTTTTTCGATTCATTCCACCACACCCAGTATTAATTTGAAATAAGCCAGTCTATACACCCCTGTACAATGACAGCGATTCGGGGTCGAGATGAATTATTCCATTGGAATTGGCCACTGCAAAGAACACCTTTCACAAGAATGAATGCCCTTGGTGGGTGGGGGAAGATGCTTGAGTACTGACCAAACAAGGGGATAACTCTCGCCAATAACCCTATTTGAGGCCACTGAATGGCTGCCTTTTGCAAGAGTGAATGCCCTTTTTGGATACTGACCAACAAGGGATTAAACTCTTGCCGTCAAGGGCGTTAATAACCCTAGTTGCAGTGGCCAATAGGATTTATAAATCATGAATGTACTAACATCATAATCATCAATCGTGCTTTACCTGCCTCACTCCCCGTCCTATTTACTTAGGTTCAATAGGAATTGTTCGGAAATAAACTAGGGGAGTAATTTCATGGTGTGTGGAGTGATCTTGCCTAATTCAATCGGTCAAACAGGGGAAGTTACTCTACCTTCAGGTAGATCCCTAGCTCTCGCCTCGTGTTTTTGAGTAGACATGCATCACTTAGAACACCGTGCGTCATTCTGAAATTGATGTCATTTATATTTGTACGTCACATTTTGCAAGTTCTATCAGTTTGCCGATGCTGGCCACCCCTCGTTTTTTCTATAAAAAAAAAAAAAATTTGCAAGTCGCTGACTCGCATCCTGTGGTTTCAAGCTTCGACGCCATGTTATGGTTGCTATCGTTTTTGACCGAGTAAGTCGAGGTAATCAACTCTAATTTTCACGAAGTGCTCTGCCCTAGTTTGTTTTAAGAACATCGTCTATTCCAGAGTCTTGATTTGTTTCTGTTAGCTTTCATAATCAATACAAAAAATGACTAGGGGAAGACGGGTCAAAAGCGCATGGGCGGGTAAGAAGCCCACCACAATTATCTCATGAAATGAAGCAAATTTCAGTCTCATTTTGCCCATGAGACGAATGCGTTAATGTCTAGCATTCGTCTGGGGTGACATGGGCAATTATTTGACTGACCAATTTGCTTTATTTCATATGAGATAAATTGCGTTAATTGATAACACCATGCTGGGCTTCTTACCATACGAAACCCATGGGCTTTTTTTACCCCGTCTTCATATGATAAACACCAGGCTTCATAGAAGAAACACCAGGCTATCTTTCATCGTTCACCATGCTTCATATGATAAACACCATGCTTCATATAATAAACACCATGCTTCATATAATAAACACCATGCTTCATATGATAAAAACACCATGCTTCATATAATAAACACCATGCTTCATATGATAAACACCATGCTTCATATGCTTCATATAAACACCATGCTTCATATGATAAACACCATGCTTCATATAATAAACACCATGCTTCATATAATAAACACCATGCTTCATATAATAAACACCATGCTTCATATAATAAACACCAGGCTTCATAAACACCAGGCTTCATATAATAAACACCAGGCTTCATATGATAAACACCAGGCTTCATATGAAAACACCATGCTTCAAACACCAGGCTTCATATGATAAACACCATGCTTCATATGATAAACACCAGGCTTAATATAAGAAACACAAGGCTTCATAGAATAAACACCAGAAACACCAGGCTTCATATGATAAACGCCATGCTTCATATGATAAACTCCATGCCATATAATAAACGCTTCATATGATAAACACCATATAAGCTTCATATGATAAACACCATGCTTCATATGATAAACACCAGGCTTCATATATAAGAAACACCATGCTTCATATGATAAACACCATGCTTCATATAAGAAGAAACACCATGCTTCATATGATAAACACCATGCTTCATATGATAAACACCAGGCTTCATATAAGAAACACCATGCTTCATATAAGAAACACCAGGCTTCATATGATAAACGCCATGCTTCATATGATAAACACCAGGCTTCATAGAAGAAACACCAGGCTTCATATGATAAACAAACACCATGCCATGCTTCATATAAGATAAACACCATTCTTCATATAAGAAACACCATGCTTCATATAAGAAACACCATGCTTCATATAAAACACCAGGCTTCTGATGATAAACACCATGCTTCATATAAGAAACACCATGCTTCATAAAGAAACACCATGCTTCATATGATAAACACCATGCTTCATATAAGAAACTTCATATAAGAAACACCATGCTTCTCTTTTTATTTTCCTCCCATCACCCTTTTTATACTTTTATTTTTCTACTCGTTTTGTGTGAGAGAAGCATGGTGTTTCTTATATGAAGCATGGTGTTTCTTATATGAAGAATGGTGTTTATCATCAGAAGCATGGTGTTTGTTATATGAAGGATGGTGTTTCTTATATGAAGCCTGGTGTTTATCATATGAAGCATGGCGTTTATCATATGAAGCCTGGTGTTTATCATATGAAGCATGGTGTTTATCATATGAAGCCTGGTGTTTATTATATGAAGCCTGGTGTTTATTATATGAAGCATGGTGTTTATTATATGAAGCATGGTGTTTATTATATGAAGCATGGTGTTTATTATATGAAGCATGGTGTTTATTATATGAAGCATGGTGTTTATCATATGAAGCCTGGTGTTTATCATATGAAGCATGGTGTTTATTATATGAAGCATGGTGTTTATCATATGAAGCCTGGTGTTTCTTATATGAAGCATGGTGTTTCTTATATGAAGCATGGTGTTTCTTATATGAAGCATGGTGTTTCTTATATGAAGCATGGTGTTTCTTATATGAAGCCTGGTGTTTATCATATGAAGCATGGTGTTTCTTCTATGAAGCATGGTGTTTATCATATGAAGCATGGTGTTTCTTCTATGAAGCATGGTGTTTATCATATGAAGCATGGTGTTTCTTCTATGAAGCATGGTGTTTATCATATGAAGCATGGTGTTTATTATATGAAGCCTGGTGTTTATCATATGAAGCATGGTGTTTATCATATGAAGCATGGTGTTTATCATATGAAGCATGGCGTTTATCATATGAAGCATGGCGTTTATCATATGAAGCCTGGTGTTTCTTATATGAAGCCTGGTGTTTCTTATATGAAGCCTGGTGTTTCTTATATGAAGCATGGTGTTTATCATATGAAGCCTGGTGTTTCTTCTATGAAGCCTGGTGTTTATCATATGAAGCCTGGTGTTTATCATATGAAGCCTGGTGTTTATCATATGAAGCATGGTGTTTCTTATATGAAGCATGGTGTTTCTTATATGAAGCCTGGTGTTTCTTATATGAAGTATGGTGTTTTTATCATATGAAGCCTGGTGTTTCTTATATGAAGCATGGTGTTTATCATATGAAGCATGGTGTTTATTATATGAAGCATGGTGTTTATCATATGAAGCCTGGTGTTTATTATATGAAGCATGGTGTTTATCATATGAAGCATGGTGAACGATAAAGATACTATAGGGGAAGACGGGGTAAAAAAGCGCATGGGCGGGGTACAGAGGCCCACCCCAATTATCTCATGAAATAAAGCAAATTTCAGTCAAATTTGCCCATGGAGACGAATGCTAAACATTACGCCCCCTTCCCCCCCCCGTCTCATGGGCAAAATGAGACTGAAATTTGCCTCCTTTCATGAGATAATTGGGGGTGGGCTTCTTACCCGCCCAAGCGCTGTTTACCCCGTCTCCCATAGTCATTTTGTATTGATATGAAAGCTTACCAGAAACAAATCAAGACTCTGGAATAGACGATGTTCTTTAAACAAACTAGGGCATTACACTTCGGGAAAATTAGAGTTGATTACCTCGACTTACTCCGGGTCAAAAACTATAGCAACAATGGCGGCGAAGCTTGAAACCACAGGATGCCAGTCAGCGACTTGCAAAACATTTTTTTTTAAGAAAAAACGAGGGGCGGCCAGTATCCACCAAACTGATAGAACTTGCAATAATGTGACGTAAAATTATAAATTATATCAAATTCAGAATGACGCACGGTGTTCTAAGTGATGCATGTCTACTCAAGCACAGGAGGCGAGAGATGGGGATCTACCTGAAAGTAGAGTAACATCCCCTGTTTGACCGATTTAATTAGGCGAGATCACTCCACACACCGTGAAATTACTCCCCATCGTTTATTTCCGAACAATTCCTATTGAACCTAAGTAAATAGGACGAGTGAGGCAGGTAAAGCACGATTGATGATTATGATGTTAGTACATTCATGATTTATAAATCCTATTGGCCACTGCAACTAGGGTTATTTACGCACCTTGACGGCAAGAGTTAATCCCTTGTTGATCAGTATCCAAAAGGGCCATTCACTCTTGCAAAGGGCAGCCATTCAGTGGCCTCAAATAGGTTTATTGGCGAGAGTTACTCCCTTGTTTGGTCAGTAATCAAGCATCTTCCCCCACCCACCAAGGGCATTCACTCTTGCAAAAGGTGTTCTTTGCAGTGGCCAATTCCAATGGAATAATTCATCTCGACCCCGAATCGCTGTCATTGTACAGGGGTGTATAGACTGGCTTATTTCAAATTAATACTGGGTGTGGTGGAATGAATCGAAAAAAATGTAAGAGAGTTATTTGGTATTTTTGGGGGGGTATTTTGGTATATTCTAGTCACAGATACTAATCTTTGTAAAATTCAGACTGCTCTCCCCTGGAGAACGAGTTCCGCTGCAAGCGCAGCGCCCTACCGATTTTTTTGTGGGGTGAGGGTGAGGAGGGGGTTGGGGGACAGAATTGGGAAACCTTAGCTATCAGTTTGGCCATACCAGGCAGCAGGAGTGCTCCATGCTTTTATCGACTTTCAACTGACGTGGGATTATTCCGTGTGTGTAAAGCGCATGGGTCAGACTTGCTTTAAATCCCCACCCTAAGGATTCGACGTTCAGTTCGATTTTCCAGTCGAAACTAGAAATAAAGGGCGAGGAGAAGGCCGGGATTCGAACACCGAGTCCACTCACGTTGCAGTCACGCATTACGTACATTTGGGCAAGGCGAACGTCTTAACCGCTCTGCCACCCGTTTTCCCCCCCCCCCCCCCCCCCCCCCCCCTGGGGGTGGGAGGGGGGGGGGTGTGGTGTAAACCATAGGACAATAATTATTACCTTTTCGTCATTTTTGAAGCTTTTTTTTCCATACCTGAAACGTCAAATTCCAGACGACCGTTATTGGTAAGAGATAGCTGGCAGATCAGAATCAGACCGTGACAGTTTGATCGTCTGCTTCTGGGATGACTTTTCATTTCTTACCTTGTCTGTGACAACGCTTTCTACGCCATCAAGTCAAGTCAAGTCAAATCAAGCTAACTTTATTACCTCATAAACTGAGAAGTTGCCATGTATGCAAGCATGTGGTTACGGTATGGTGTGGTTTGGTGTGGTGTGGTGTGGTGTAGTATGGTGTGGTGTGGTGTGGTATGATATGGTGTGGTATAGTATGGTATGGTATGCTATGTTGATTTGTTATCTTTTGCGAAGAGCTTGAGGTACATTAATATGCGTAAACGTCGTTAATTTTTTTAAATTTTGTTCCTTTCCCATAATACATGTTGGAGGATCATTCCATTCTCTTGATCACACAGGACAAGGGGTAACAACCATCACTCTTTGCGGGCATGTTCCCTTTCCTTTACTAGCAGTAGTTTCCCTTGAATCACTCCTGGATGTATGAATGGTTAGGGAGTTTTGAAGCTTGGGGGAGGGGGAGGGGGGGCGGGGCGGAAATTGCAAATATGCGCGCATGGTAGAGCATCATGTTGCGTGTATGTTTACGTGTGCGCGTGTGTGAGAGGAAACTGGAACGGGAGAGAATAACAGAGAGAGAGAGAGAGAGTACACGCGTGCGGGTGCGCTTGTAAAAGTGTGTGTGCGCGCGCGCGAGTGTATGTGTGTTTGAGTGCGTGTGTGTGCACGTTCGCGCATGCATATTTGCATGCGTGTGTGTGCGCGTTCGTGTGTGCATACGCGCGCGCGTGTCTGTGTGTGTGTGCATGTGTGCATTGCGTGCGCGCGCGCGTGTCTGTGTGTGACTGTGTGTGTAACGTGTGTGTGTGTGTGTGCGTGTTCGCATTCGCATTCATATCATGCATACCATCACATGCTATATAAGCAAGTAAACGGGCTAAGTGAGTGCAGTCACATCTGTATTGCTAAAACAAAATCGGGACTGTACTGGTGTTGCACTGCCTCGGGCATCATTGCCCTCCAGGATCGTTTCCCACCATCCTATATATCTACTAATGCCCCATATGTGACTGTTCAAGACCAGAGGACGTTAAACAGATTTTCACTAAGTGAGTACTTTTCGGGGGGGGACAAAATAAACCATTGTCACTCACCACTTATACCCCCAAAAAAGACTGCGTTTTAAACAAACAAAATGACTATACGGCTTATCTAATATTTCAAAATGAAAATCGAAGTGTAAGGGATTGAGTAAGCAAACGGAGAGAGAGAGAGGGAGGGAGGGAGGATAAAAAACGAATAATGCGATGTGACTGGAAGAGAAGGGAGAAAGTTGGGGAGGGGGGTGAGGGGGGAGGTGGTGATGGTAAGCTAATGAAGCATGCTGTAGGATGTACTGGAGGGAAAAGAGCTTCAGGACGACAGCATGTATCGATCCCTTGTCTGAGGCTGCTAGTGGGTTACGTATTCATATCGCTGTGCCCACGTCTCTATATGTGGGCCCCAAGTTTGCCTTCTGAATGAAAATCTGTTTAACGTCCTCCGGTCTGGAACAGACACATATGAGACGTTAGTAGATATAAAGATGGTGGGAACGATCCTGGAGGCAATGCCCGGAGGCAGTGCAACACAGTAAAGTCCCGAATTTTTAACAATACAAATACAGCCTTTGACTCCTGGTTCTGAAACAACTCTTCGGATCCCCCCCCCCCCTCATAGTCCCGTCGTACCCCTACCCCCGTCTCTGCCCCCCCCCCCCCTCCCACCCCGTCTCTATGTTTCCCCGTCTTTTTTATATGTCCCAGTTTCTGTGTACTCCCTCCCCCCTGTCTCTATAACTATGTCCCCTCTGTTGTCTCTGTGTCCCCGATTGTATCTATGCATCCCCGTCTCTATAACTATATCCCCGATTGTATCTATGCATCCCCGTCTCTATAACTATATCCCCGATTGTATCTATGCATCCCCGTCTCTATGACTATATCCCCGATTGTATCTATGCATCCCCGTCTCTATAACTATATCCCCGATTGCATCTATGCATCCCCGTCTCTATAACTATGTCCCCGATTGTATCTATGCATCCCCGTCTCTATAACTATATCCCCGATTGTACCTATGCATCCCCGTCTCTATAACTATATCCCCGATTGCATCTATGCATCCCCGTCTCTATAACTATGTCCCCGATTGTATCTATGCATCCCCGTCTCTATAACTATATCCCCGATTGCATCTATGCATCCCCGTCTCTATAACTATATCCCCGATTGTATCTATGCATCCCCGTCTCTATAACTATATCCCCGATTGTATCTATGCATCCCCGTCTCTATGACTATATCCCCGATTGTATCTATGCATCCCCGTCTCTATGACTATGTTCCCGATTGTATCTATGCATCCCCGTCTCTATAACTATATCCCCGATTGTACCTATGCATCCCCCCGTCTCTATAACTATATCCCCGATTGTATCTATGCATCCCCGTCTCTATAACTATATCCCCGATTGTATCTATGTGTCCCCGTCTCTATAACTATATCCCCGATTGCATCTATGCATCCCCGTCTCTATAACTATATCCCCGATTGCATCTATGCATCCCCGTCTCTATAACTATATCCCCGATTGTATCTATGTGTCCCCGTCTCTATTACTATGTCCCCGATTTTATCTCTGTGTGTCCCCGTCTCTATAGCTATGTCCCCGATTGTATCTATGCATCCCCGTCTCTATAGCTATGTCCCCAATTCTATCTCTATGTGTCCCCGTCTCTATAATTATGTCCCCAATTTTATCTCTATGTGTCCCCGTCTCTATAGCTATGTCCCCGATTTTATCTCTGTGTGTCCCCGTCTCTATTGCTATGTCCCCAATTGTATCTATGTGTCCCCGTCTCTATAGCTATGTCCCCGATTGTATCTATGTGTCCCCGTCTCTATAACTATATCCCCGATTGTATCTATGTGTCCCCGTCTCTATAGCTGGTGTCCCCAATTGTATCTATATGTGTCCCCGTCTCTACGTGTCCTCGTCTCTATTAACTATGACGCCAATTTTATCTCTATGTGTCCCCGTCTCTATACTATTTCCCAATTGTATCTCTCTATGTGTCCCCATCTCTATAGCTATGTCCCCAATTTTTAATCTCTATGTGTCCCCGTCTCTATTACTATGTCCCCAATTCTATCTCTATGTGTCCCCGTCTCTATGTACTATGTCCCCAATTCTATCTCTATGTGTCCCCGTCTCTATGTACTATGTCCCCAATTATCCTTCTCTATGTGTCCCCGTCTCTATAGCTACGTCCCCAATTCTATCTCTATGTGTCCCGGTCTCTATTACTATGTCCCCAATTCTATCTCTATGTGTCCCCGTCTCTATAACTATGTCCCCGATTTTGTATCTATGCATCCCCGTCTCTATAACTATGTCCCCGATTGTATCTATGCATCCCCGTCTCTATAACTATGTCCCCGATTGTATCTATGCATCCCCGTCTCTATAACTATGTCCCCCATTCCTATCTCTATGTGTCCCCGTCTCTATAGCTATGTTCCCAATTCTATCTCTATGTGTCCCCGTCTCTATAGCTATGTCCCCAGTAGTAGTTGTCTGAAAATCGTCTATTATTAATACGACTCGAATCAAATGTCTGATACAAAGACACAGATATTTCATCAGATTCGTGTACGAGGGACTACAAATAATAGTGAACATAACTAGTAGGATTTTGACCAGATTCATGTAGACAGTGGAAGTCCACGAGAATATACCATGCCTCACAAGCGTCGACAATCGGATCGTAATGACTCGAATCGTATGCAGTGTAGCCGGTCCCTTAACCCTTTCACCGCCAGTGTCGCATTTATGCACCACAATGGTTTATCACCCATGTCACTAAAAGGCATCAAATCAGGGACTGTTATCTGAAGACCTTAGTTTCTTCATTTTGGGAGGCAAGGATAGGTCTATATGTCACAGAGGAATTCACAATATTGCAGATAATCTTTCTCTACCAGTTAAAGGCTCATACGCTTCTCGTAAATAACGTGCAGAATGATGCAAAATCGATCTGGATTGTAAACTCTGACATTATTCAAAGTCACAGACAAGCATAAAACTGAACGCAATCATACTGTTAGCTCAAAGTTAGCAAAAATGCGCTGACCTTTTTTCTTCTGTGTACTCTGCTATCTTGAAATCTCGTCTAGGGGTAATTAGCTCAAATGACGCAGTTAAAGGACCATGCGCATCTCCATTCGGACCTAAAAACGTTCTGGAAAACGTTTCAGCATTATTTCCTACTACACATAGACACAGTATACAAACTGTATCTATGTAACCTACCTTTTATGTCACATTCGTCAAGATAAAGTGAGCGCACACACTTTTATTTCGCAAAAATCGGTCTCCTGGGGCAGATTTGCCAGCTGCCATTGAATCTCACCAAAAATGGGATTTGTGCGATAATCCATTTGGCGTGACGTAGATTAGGGGAAATCAATACGGCACCTGTGACTGATGTTGAACTATTTGAAGACAAATTAATTTGCCTGTTTGTGGCCCGTTTTTAATAATAGAACTTGTTGGGACACTTTCAGACCTAGCTTATGACGTAACGCTGTCAGAGGATACGTATTATTATTATGACGCTAAGTTGTACACCTTCAAGTTCCTCTCTTCTTGTTCTAGTCCAGGCGAAATTATAAAGTGTACCTTGTTTTGTGATATATATTAGGTTTCTATGTTGATCTAACATGATTTGAGGGTGCTGAATCCAGATCCGTTAAAGGCCAAGTTGTAAATGTTGGATATTTTGAGTTATGACGTAATATTCAAAATGGCTGCCATAGGTATCTAGAGAACTGTAAAAACATGCACTTAACGTAATTATTTTGTATCTAATGCTTGTTTTGGTAAGAAAAATAGTATAATTTGCTGAAATGATTCAAACTATGGGAATTATATCCTATTTTAGTACTTCTTAGCCCCCAGCCACTGTGGAGAGGGCTATCGCGATCTTTCGTGCCCTTTCATTTATCTTAAGAACCATGTCACATGATCACTTCGAATTTGTGTGCTACTACTTTAATGAAACTGATGTTCCCCTCAGTATGCCTTGTTGACCTTGACCTTTGACCTTGAGTATGTGATTTTATTGTATCAACTATACTTTTTCAACCTTTGCACTGCTGTTGTAACATGTTTCTAAGCTAAGGTTTGTAGAGGATGTTGAATTACTAATGCCTAATTTATGCCTAAGCCATTCATCTGAAATGCTTTACCTTGAATTCGCATGGAATATTTCAACTTTTTGCTTTAATATATTTTAAATCATTGCAGTAACTGTCTCATAATTGGTACATGAGCCAATGGTTAAACATATCTAGATGCTAACCTAAGTACCAATGACATCTCTAGCCTTCATCTTGACGCTTGGCCTTTGTTGTTAGGCGCCAAGCAGAATAACAAGGCGATCAGTGTCGATATTTCTTTTTATTTTATATGTGGGTAAAATGGCCGACATTCCATTTCACGCCGGCACTTTTACCCACCTATAAATTGGCTAATGCACCAATTATGAGACCATTACTGCCAAGATTTAAAACATATAAAGACAAAAAGTTAAAATATTCAATGCAAATTCAAGGTCAAGCATTTAAGATGAAAGGTTTAATAAAATAGGTATCAGTAATTCAATATTCTCTATACACGTTAGCTTAGGAAAAAACAAACACATAGCTTATTTTACCACAGCAGTGCAAAAGTTGAAAAAGTATAGTTGATATATTAAAATCACATACTCAAGGTCAAAGGTCAAGGTCAATAAGGCATACTGAGGGGCACATCAGCTTCATTAAAATAGTAGCACACAAATTTGAAGTGATCCTCTGACATTGTTCTTAAGATAATTGCCAGGCAAATGAAAGGACACAAAATCGTGATAGTCCTCTCTGCAGAGTGGCTGGGGGCTAATAAGTACTAAAATAGGATATAGTTCACATAGTTTGAATCATTTCAGCAAACTATACTATTTTTTTTACAAATAAAAGCATTAGATACAACAAAATTACGGTAAGTGCATGTTTCAACAGTTCTTTAGAGTCCCATAGTGGCCATTTTTAATATTTTATCATAGCTCAAAATGCCCAACTTTTACAACTTGGCCTCCAACGGATTTAGATTCAGCACCCTCAAATCATGTTAGATCGACATAAAAACCTAATATATATCACAAAACAAGGTCAAGCTTAATTTCGCCTGGACTACTACTAAACTAGGCCTACTGACTACCCTTAGCTGCGTCATTTGAGCTAATTGCCCCATGACGAGATTTCAAGATAGCAGATTACACAGAAGAAAAAAGGTCAGCGCAGTTTTGCTAACTTTGAGCTCACAGTATGATTGCGTTCAGTTTTATGCTTGTCTGTGACTTTGAATTATGTCAGAGTTTACAAAACAGATCGATTTTGCATCATTCTGCACGTTATTTACGAGAAGCGTATGGGCCTTTAAGGGTAGTCAGTAGGCCTAGTTTAGTAGTAGTCCAGGCGAAATTAAACTTGACCTTGTTTTGATATATATATTAGTTTTTTATGTCGATCTAACATGATTTGAGGGTGCTGAATCTAAATCCGTTGGAGGCCAAGTTGTAAATTTTGGGCATTTTGAGCTATGACGAAATATTCAAAATGGCCACTATGGGACTCTAAAGAACTGTTAAAACATGCACTTAATGTAATTATGTTGTATCTAATGCTTTTATTTGTAAGAAAAATAGTATAGTTTGCTGAAATGATTCAAACTATGTGAACTATATTCCTTATTTTTGTACTTATTAGCCCCCAGCCACTCTGCGGAGAGGGCTATCACGATTTTGTGTCCTTTCATTTGCCTGGCAATTATCTTAAGAACAATGTCACAGGATCACTTCAAATTTGTGTGCTACTATTTTAATGAAGCTGATGTGCCCCTCAGTATACCTTATTGACCTTGACATTTGACCTTGAGTATGTGATTTTAATAATTAATGTATCAACTATACTTTTTCAACTTTTGCACTGCTGTGGTAAAATAAGCTATGTGGGGTTTTTTCCTAAGCTGAAGTGTATAGAGAATATTGAATTCCTGATACCTATTTTATTAAACCTTTCATCTTAAATGCTTGACCTTGAATTTGCATTGAATATTTTAACTTTTTTGTTTTTATATGTTTTAAATCTTTGCAGTAATGGTCTCATAATTGGTGCATTAACCAATTTACAGGTGGGTAAAAGTGCCGACGTGCAATGAAATGTTGGCCATTTACCCACCTATAAAATAAAATATAATATCGACACTGATCGCCGTGTTGTTCTGCTTGGCGCTTAACAACAAAGGCCAAGCGTTACGATGAAGGCTAGAGATGTCATCGGTACTTAGGTTAGCATCTATATATGTAACCATAGGCTCATGTACCAATTATGAGACAGTTACTGCAATGATTTAAAATATATTAAAGCAAAAAGTTGAAATATTCAATGCTAATTCAAGGTCAAGCATTTAAGATGAAAGGTTTAGGCATAAAACAGGCATCAGTAATTCAACATTCTCCATAAACCTTAGCTTAGAAACATTTTACAACAGCAGTGCAAAATTTGAAAAAATATAGTTGATACAATAAAATCACATACTCAAGGCCAAAGGCCAAAGTCAACAAGGCATACTTAGGGGCACATCAGCTTCATTAAAATAGTAGCACACAAATTCGAAGTGATCCTGTGACATTGTTCTTAAGATAATTGCCAGGCAAATGAAAGGACACGAAATATCGGGATAGCCCTTTCCGCAGTGGCTGGGGGCTAAATAAGTACTAAAATAGGATATAGTTCAACATAGTTTGAATCATTTCAGCAAATTATACTATTTTTCTTACCAAAAAAAAGCATTAGATACATAATAATTATGTTAAAGTTCTCTAGAGTCCCATGGCGGCCATTTTGAATATTACGTCATAACTCAAAATGCCCAACATTTACAACTTAGCCTCCAACGGATTTTGATTCAGCACCCTCAAATCATGTTAGATCAACATAGAAACCTAATATATCACAAAACAAGGTAAACTTTATAATTTCGCCTGGACTAGAACAAGAAGAGAGGAACTTGCAGGTGTACAACTTGGCGTCATAATAATAATACATATCCTCTGACAGCGTTACGTCATAAGCTAGGTCTGAAAGTGTCCCACCAAGTTCTATTATTAAAAACGGGCTACAAACAGGCAAAATAATTTGTCTTCAAATAGTTCAACATCAGTCACAGGTGCCGTATTGATTTCCACTAAATCTACGTCACGCCAAATGGATTATCGCACAAATCCCATTTTTGGTGAGATTCAATGGCAGCTGGCAAATCTGCCCCAGGAGACCGATTTTTGCGAAATAAAAGTGTGTGCGCTCACTTTATCTTGAAGAATGTGACATAAAAGGTAGGTTACATAGATACAGTTTGTATACTGTGTCTATGTGTAGTAGGAAATAATGCTGAAACGTTTTCCAGAACGTTTTCAGGTCCGAATGGAGATGACTATGGTCCTTTAATGGTATATTTTGGCTGAAAAATGACTGGCGGTGAAAGGGTTGAAGACACCCCCCCCCCACCCCCCCACGTCACGTGTCACATTCCCTCTTATGCTAGGAAGATTTATTAAGATTTCTGACCTGCTATAAGAGGGAAAACACATCAGTGAAAACCATGATTATTACACGTGACGTGGTGGGTCTTTAAGATTGATCGCTAGGCAGTGTGAATACAGGCCCTGGGCCTGTATTCACGTTTAGATAGCATGAGACTTAGCATCATGCTAACTAAGAAGCTCTTCCACAAGTCCTATTAAATCCTATAGGACTTTGGAAGAGCTTCTAAGTTAGCATCAATCATGCCGAGTCTCATGCTATCTAAACGTGAATACAGGACCATATCATGACTCTTGGATGAAATAGCTCCCCAAAATACAGTCAGATCAGTCAACAGGCAGCGTAGTTATTATTATGCCAGATTGGCTCCAAGCAACAGAATCAATACACGTGTTTTGGAGGAACTGGTTCCTTCTAACGCACAGCACATGGCTTGCATTATCTTAGGTTTCCAATTATCGTTCTGTTTTCGCGCTGTATCGGCCACTGCAACTAGGGTTTTTAGCGCCCTTGGCAGCAAGAGTTAAGCCCTCGTGGTTGATCTGTATCCAAAAGGGCATTAACTCTTGCAAAAAGGCAGCCATTAAGTGGTCTCAAATAGGTTTATTGGCGAGAGTTGTTCCCTTGTTTTGGTCAGTACTCAACCATCACTCTTGCGCTCTAGCGCGGAAATACAATGCAATAGGATCGGGGGACCTCTGCGGTTCTCTGTCTGACTGTCTGTTTGTCTGTCTGTCTGTTCTTTTGAGTGTATGTGAACAGAATGATACAAATAGCTCTCACTAACAACCCTCACTAGCTGGCAACATCCATCACCATCCTAGACTACTGGACCGATTTTAAAAGACCCCCCCCCACCCCCTCCCTCTCATGTTCACCACGATCCCCAGTCAGTCCTGAAGTTGATGTCTAAGCCAATTTACAAATTCAGCCCAGCTTTTTTTTAGACTAGCAGCTGCCGGCCTGTGCAATCTGGATGGATAGTCACCGCTTTCCAAAAATGCATGATAGCAATCTGACAGTGGTAACTTTCTGTCCGTTAACATGAGATTTATAATGGTACCCCTTATTGTGCAGCAGTTTTGGTAAGGGGGGACCCTACAGATGTCAAGACTGCATGATAGCAATTGCCCCCTCAGATGGAAACAATCACCCTCCGAACATGCTGCGCTTGAGTAGATCTAGATTTAGACACGCTCGGTTTGTGATTCTCGCCATCAAGCTATCTGGGTCAATATCAATGTTTATTCTTTGAGAGTGATAAATCGTTTTGCCAAGTCGATCAGTTGTATTGTAACCTCCTTTATATTTACAATGTTTGCAACTAGTTCACTCTCTTCGCTCCATCGTCGACGCCATTTTTGTTGTTGTTGCTATGGTATTGGACCGGTAAGCAGGTAAAGCAACTATAATTTGCGCGAAGTACTCTCCCCTATTTGTTGGCTCGAAGATGCTATTGGTATTATTATTATGACCCCGTTTCAAGGAAAAAACAACCTTTTTAGAGATCAAGTCTATATGTGGCAGATGGAAATGAGAACAAAAACCTCTTCTATCCCTGGCCACGCCCTTATCTTATAGTTGGACACGAAAACGAACTGAACGTCGAGTCTTCGGAGGGGACTTAAAGACTAGCCGAGACCCGTGCGCTTTCGTCACTGTAAAAATCACACGCCAGTTGATTGAAGTCGAAGAGCATGGAAAACCCCGCTGCCTGCTGCCTGGCAGGCCAAATGATAGCTAGGTTTTCCAAGTGTGCCCCACACCCCCTCACCTCACCCTGTGTCACCCCCCAAAAAAAACCCATTGGGTAGGCGCTGCCTCCCCGTTTGCGGCGACGCTGTTCTCCTGGGAGAGAGCAGCCCGAATTTCATAGAGAAAGTCTATGTGACAAGAAATATACCGAATACCAAAAATACCAAAAAATAACCAAACAGACCCCCCCCCCCCACTCCCTCTCGATACACCCCCTTCAAAGAGTATAGACAGACAGGACAGACAGAAGATTGGGCAGACAGACAGACACAGACCAAGATGGGAATCCTAAGCTGTGTGGCATTATTCACACTCTCATTACAGCCACTAGGCTCCCTCCCTCCCCCCCCCTCCAATACCTATCCACTAGTAGGCCCAACACCCCCCCCCCCCCACACACACACACACACACACTACCACACCCCCCTACAAACAACCGCCATACGCACAATCGTGCACTCATCTCAATCTATGATTGATCACCATACACCATTGAAACACACCGTCTACGAGGCGTACAACAGCGCGTGCACGTATCGTACGCTAATCGACTGGACCGAACACAGCAACGCATCGCAGCTCGGTGACAGCAATCGCACAAGAATCGCACACACAATACTATTCAAACATCGCGACACATGACAGTCAATCACACATCATACATAATCGCACTACACAACTACCTCGACGACATGACGGCAGCACGACAGCACCAGTAACCACTCGAAGCGACACAGACAACACAACACATGAGAAATCACAGAAACCGCAAACACTTACTAGCTGCGAGAGACGCACGACAGCATTTCTAACCAACCACCACAAAGCACGCTCGGAGCGTAGACTACTGCATAACACGGATCATCATATAGCACCGACACACACACACAGTCACCACGCATAATCAATACAACACTACACACAACAGTATGAATCAAGTACTACATCAATTCGCAACTCGTCACATACACATCATTGCGTCTATAAAAAAGCATACCTCAAAGAGGGAACTAGAAAATTCGAGCTCTAGGTCAAGCTCAATCTGCATGAAGATGAGATGCTGGAGAGGCACTTTGCATGTTGTTAACTTGGATGATAGGTACGAGCAGAGAGAGAGGATCAGACAAGAAAGCGAGAAAATAAAGAGGAGAGAGAGGGTGGGCGGGAAGACATTTTTGAGATTTGTTGCGATAGATAATTTAAGTATGAGCAAGTAGCAGTAGACGTAGCGATGCTGTGAGATGGCGATGATCAGAGGAAACAGGGACGAGAGGTAGACACCAAGACGCACGATGATTTTTGAGAGAGCATGAGAAGATCCATAATCATCTTTGATTAATCCATGCTAACTCGTCAGTCAGCATCGCAATATCTCATGACAATAGTCATGAAACATTTAGTTTCCATCCGTCCATGGTTGAAAATCTTTTTTTTGATGACGCGGATAAGATGACGGCGGGGCTTATTTCTAGAAAGGAGTGGAGACACAGTCCCCATGCGGTCGTTCTAAGTAACGACCCCTCACCCAATGTCGAATCTCAGTAGAACCGATGAAGGCAGAGTATGTGTCTAAGTGCCTGCAATTTTGCCGCACCTGCTCAGAATAGCTGATGCTGTGACTGCCAACGTGCCAGTTCCCGGTATCGAAAACGCCTTGCCTCTTTACTTTCTAGTTCGACAGGAAATGCGTAGACTAGAACGTTAGCACATGTCGCTCTCTAACGGATGCCAAGGGACTTTGACGAAACTATTGTTCCACGTCCCTTATTGGCTGACGGCACGAGCGCTATATCTTGGCGCCGATGGTTAAAACGTTCCCTTTATACGGCACTTTGAAATCCGGCTCCTAATGAGCATAGTGATGTTAAACTCCCGTGTGCGCCTCCGGCCCTCTTGCTCGACGGCCAGCATTAGATAGCTAGATGCCTATAACCCAAGAGGATCACTGATGCTCCACACGACCCTCCTTCACCTATATGTCCCAAAAGAAAACCTCATCACACAGCCATAACAACACTAATAGACCGTGGATATGGATCGCACTAGCGAACTTGCGAGCGACGCTCCTCTCCTGGGTCGAGAAGCAGCCGAATTCACAGAGATAAGTCTCTGTGACTGATATACAAAACCATAACAAAACGACAGAAAACGCAGCCAAGTTTAGTACCAGCAATAAAGGCGAAAGAATCATGGTGATTAAGTCAGACTTGACTTAACCGACAGCATTTAATAAAAACATTGTACCACAATGTTGTAATAAGGATAGGACGAGACCGACCTAAGAGTATCCTGCTAAGAACAGCATGAATGGCCCGGGATGTCACTAGAGAGAGAATGAAGTAGACCTGCGATTGAGAATGATTGACATCTGCATTCGAACGATGTTCCCCATCTAAGCCCTAACCCTATTCCCTAGAGCCGCTAGCCCTAACCTATGCCTGAACCACGGAAAGCAAACAAAAAGAAGAAAACAAGAAAGAAAGACGAGAGAAGAGAGAGAGAAGAGCACATACACCACCACTCTATAAAGATAATAGATGCTCATTACAGTATTAATAGAGCAGAGGCTGAGTGTAGAGGATGCTAGAAATGCACCGATGACTATTGCCAGTAGCACCAGTCGAGCACAACTAGCAGCGTCGCCACATTAGTGTTCTCTAAAGAATCAGCACATGGCACAGGCACACAACACACACACGATTACTGACACCATTCGCGACCTACAGCTTCAAGTCAGCATACTTACGAGGATACAGGCCAATCTCTACTCTGCTAACTAATCATCGCATCGGTATACTCATAACTTGCATCACCGTCACACTCCATGCTGACTCGTCTACTATACTCATTACTAACGAGCATCACACACACACTTCACACACATGAGAAACCGATACACTAAACTCGATAATAAAGTCTTACTCACAGACGCACATGATACCGCTCAGTATTCACGAATCAAGTAACGAGCTGAAGACGCTCCTCGT
>CM065703.1:30346858-30369358 GCA_017654935.2 Phymorhynchus buccinoides
TCCTCTAGGAGAAAGAAGGATGTACATGGCAAATATCTCACAGGGTGTCGAAACTTTTCCCACCCAGACTTTTCACACCCTAGGTCTTTTCACACTCCAGGACTCTTTAACACATAATCATCTCTTCTATCTCTCTTCTCTCTCTCTCTCTCTCTCTCTCTCTCTCTCTGTCAGTCAGTCAATTAATCAATGAATTGGTGTGTTGTCCTTTTGAAAGGAACTTTAAAAGAAAGAAATGCAAAGTAAAAAGATGATCACAAAACCAAACATTAATACATAGAAATGTTAATAAAGAATGACCACATACACACATGTGTGCATGCATGCTTTGGTGCAAGCAGCCAACGCCATCTGTCCTCAAATCCGTTTTGGCCGAGAGAGTGGGGATGTACCCTGTGCAAGGTATCTCCAATGTAATCAAATGCCAGCTACACCGCCGGAATAGCAATCTGCCCCTCTGCTTTCTGGCAGTCTCATTGGTCGGAAACGACTGACTGGTATACCAAAAAAATAGATGTGATTGGGTGTAAAATGTCCGGGTGGGAAAAGTCTGAATGGGAAAAGACCTAAGGTGGGAAATGTCCGGGTGGGAAAAAGTCTGGTGGGAAAAGCCCTGGGGTGGGAAAAGTCTGGTGGGGAAAAGACCTAGGGTGGAAAAAGTCTGGGTGGGAAAAATCTGGTGGGAAAAGTCCTGGTGGGAAAAGTCTGGTAATACCCACCCCTCTCTCTCTCTCCTCACTTTCTGAATGTGTTCCTCCTGACGTGGCCCTCTCTCTCAGGCTGCGTCTGTCTCTACCCTCTCTCTCTCACATACCCCCCTCCCTCTCTCACTTTCTGAATGTGTTCCTTCTCAGAGGGTGAGGACGTGGCCCTCTCTCTCAGGCTGCGCCTGTCTCTACCCTCTCTCTCCCACATACCCCCCTCCCTCTCTCACTTTCTGAATGTGTTCCTCCTGACGTGGCCCTCTCTCTCAGGCTGCGTCTCTCTCTACCCTCTCTCTCTCACATACCCCCCTCCCTCTCTCACTTTCTGAATGTGTTCCTCCTCAGAGGGTGAAGACGTGGCCCTCTCTCTCAGGCTGCGTCTGTCTCTACCCTCTCTCTCTCACATACCCCCCTCCCTCTCTCACTTTCTGAATGTGTTCCTCCTCAGAGGGTGAGGACGTGGCCCTCTCCCTCAGGCTGCGTCTGTCCCTCTTCTCTCGCTCTTTGTCCTCTTTGCGGGGCAGCCAGCGGTAGGGGTTACGAGGGCCTGTCGCTTCTTCCTTCCTGTTCACATACATAAACGCACTCATGCATATACAAGCATGCATGCATGCACACACACAGACACAGATTCGTGCACTCACACACATTTACATACAAGCACATACACGCAAATAATGTATGCACGTGCATGCACACACACACACACATTATACACAAGAATGCAGGCTTACACACATAACAACAAAAACAAAAACAACATATTCATACATGCATTCACACACAAACTTATGCATGCATGCACACCCATGCACATTCAGGAACACCCCCCCCCCCCCTTATCCCCCCCACTCTTCCACACACACACCCGACACACAAATACACACACTCAAAAACACATACACACATTTACCACCCTCTCCCCGCATTTGCATCCAACCCACAATGCAACCCGGGGACAATTCACCCCCGAACAATTTGCCCCCGGACTTTTCGCCACCATTCATACAGTCATGTAGTAGTATTTGCACACACACTGAGACAGAGACATATAGACAGACAGACAAACATATTTTTATTACTATGACTTGCTAAATCACAAAGCTCACACATGCGTATACATGTGTGTGTTTGTGTGTGTGTGTGTACATGTGTGTGTGTGCCTGTGCCTGTGTGTGTGTGTGTCTGTGTGTGAAGAGTGAACACCACAGTACCAACATGGGAGGAACATTCTGGGGGGTGAATTGTCTGGGGGGCAAATTGTCCCCTGGGGTGAATTTTCCGGGGCTGAATTGTCCCCAGGCAAATTGCCTGGGAGCTCAATTCCAGTGGGTCCATGCATTGCGCTTCTTCTTCTACTTCTTCTGCGTTCCCAGGCCAAAAGGCCATAATGGGTAAGGTACGTATGTGTCCGTTTTTCAGCTTTCACTGGTCTCCCCGCTGCACACAGCTGACACATTCTGATTTCGGAAGAGCTCAAAGGAGAAAAATTATTTGGAAGATTTTTTTTTCAAAAAAGGCAGGAAAATGGGCCAATAAGTCAGAAAGATAGTAGATGATAGAAAGCAAAGGGAAAAGGCAAAGTCCCTTTGCAAAGGGAATGGTCAAAGAGAGGAAGTTACGAGCACAGAACTTCCAGAAGATGGGGGAACTATTTGTACGAAAGACACCCCGGTATCCCCAAGAGGAGGGAGAGACTCATGGAGGGGGCGGAGTCATGAAGTTCCCCGTATGGAGGCACGAGGCATCCACCCACTGCCCCGGCCTTACAGTCTGCAAAATACAACAGTGCAGTGGAACCTGCCTTATAACACCTTCAATAACCATCCAAGATGGGGTCCTAACTCATTCAAGTCGTTCCAGCCATATACTGTCCGGAATTAATAGATAGCTGTCAATTTGATGCATTTGCTTCAAGGGAAGTAAATCTGTGTGCACACAATACCTTGGTCACTTCTAAACTCGCTTCACTCCCTTATACCACAATTTTGCCTCTAACTTTGCTTTTGTAGTGGTTGTTGAAACCAATTGGTGTAGAGAGTTTTTCTATATAAAGTCTCTATATAAAAAAAGTTTGATCCACCACTTCCCTATGTCTAAACCTGAAGTGAAAATCCGTAATCTTCTTTCATTTCTCCTTTTGTTTATGTCTGTTTTCATTGTGTGTATGGCTGGAGTGATTTGTGAGATTCAAAATCGTTGCGATACGAAGGAGTTAAAAGGGGAGGGAGTCTTATAATGGAGATTCCAGTGTAGTAACAATATTTTTATTGTTGTAAATCCATGCACTGACTCAGACTTGGTGCTGTCCGCCAGGCTGCGGGCGGAGGCAGGGGGGTGGGTGGAGTCGGCGGCACCGGGGGGTCCTGCCGTGGAGGACGCATGCTTCTCCTCCTCGTCCTCCTCGGGGATCTGGTCCTCCTCCTCCATCAGGTTCATCTCAGGGTCCAGGATGTCCACTATGTCCTCAAACATCTGCACACATCACCATCATCATCATCATCATCACTCCATCAGGTTCATTTCAGGGTCCAGGATGTCCACTATGTCCTAAAACATCTGCACACATCACCATCATCATCATCATCATCACTCCATCAGGTTCATTTCAGGGTCCAGGATGTCCACTATGTCCTCAAACATCTGCACACATCACCATCATCATCATCATCATCACTCCATCAGGTTCATCTCAGGGTCCAGGATGTCCACTATGTCCTCAAACATCTGCACACATCACCATCATCATCATCATCATCATCCATCAGGTTCATTTCAGGGTCCAGGATGTCCACTATGTCCTCAAACATCTGCACATATCACCATCATCATCATCATCATCACTCCATCAGGTTCATTTCAGGGTCCAGGATGTCCACTATGTCCTCAAACATCTGCACACATCACCATCATCATCATCATCACTCCATCAGGTTCATCTCAGGGTCCAGGATGTCCACTATGTCCTCAAACATCTGCACACATCATCATCACCACCGTGCCAACGGTGATGTTGTCAATTGGTCCAAATGTACCCCCCTCCCCTCCTTTTCCTTCCTCATCAGTCACACAGAAATTGCATGCAAATAACATGAAAAATGGGTGGTGTGCCTCTGGCTGTGACGCGCTCTCCAGGTGGGAGCAACCCGAATTTCACGGAGACGCCTCTGTGACTATAAAGTACCAAATACCAAAGAAGAAAAGAACAGATTTGTATCAAAATCATAAACAGATTATTAAGAAAGTTTCATGTTTACAATGTCCTCAAACATCTGATCATCACGCACCATCACACACAGACACAGACACTCACACACACACTGATTATATCAATTTCCTGAGTAACTGAAATACAGTTTGAATTTCAAGTCACATGCACAATATTCTTAAATGTTCTTTTTATTGTATAACAATCAAATTTCAGAATGATCTTTAACACCTGAAATCCTGCCATTTCCATTCTACAGCTGTCATTTCAAAGTTCATCTTACAAACACTAAAACTACCTTAACCCTAACACAAATGAAGACACATGACAAATGAACCCTAACCTTAACCTTAACAGTAACACAAATGATGACAAATGACAAATGACCGATCAGGGAGACCTGGCTGGCTGGGTCATTCTCTTGCTTGGCGCAGCATCATGTTGGGGACCGATCAGTGGGACCTGGCTGGCTGGGCCAAGCTTTCAATTTTCTTTTTTTTCTTCTGTCCACTTTCACCTTCTTGATAGTTTATTGTCTGCGCATTCCCGTAAATCCTCCAAAATTTTACAGCGACATAATAGTAAAAAATGACTGTGGTTGCTACAAGGAGGAAGGAAGGTTAAAGAGAACAATTGTCAGCCAGCAAATGTCAACAATCAGTAGCAAAGCAGAAAGCTCATGCTCGTTTAAATGTTAAAACAAACAATAAATAATGTGATTGTTTATGGACTGAACAATTGAAATCATGCCATGAACATTTCCAACAGAGCAACAAAACATAAAAACAACAGGAACTGAATTCTCAATAACAATGAGAACAAAATTTAAGCCATGAGTTAAATCCCTTTTTTTACAGATTTGTTTTTAACCCTTTCACCGCCAATGTCGCATTTATGCACCACAATGGCTTAACACCCATGTCACTAAAAGGCATCAAATCAGGACCTGTTATCCAAAGACCCTATTTTTTTAACCCTTTCACCGCCAATGTCGCATTGATGCACCACAATGGCTTAACACCCATGTCACTAAAAGGCATCAAACCAGGGCCTGCTATCCAAAGACCCTATTTTCTTAATTTTGGGAGGTAAGGACAGGCCTAATGTTATACATGTCACAGAGGAATTCACAATATTGCAGATAATTTTTTTTCTCTACCCAGTTAAGTTTAATGGTATATTTTGGCAGAAAAATGGCTGGCGGCGAAAGGGTTAATCATAAAGCTCATAAATATCCAAATCTGTCTTAAAAATAAAAATAGATAAACTTCAGTGAAAATCAGAAGCAACAATTTTAGAAAAGAGAAATACCAATAGAAGCAAAGATTCAGGGATAGAGAAAAGGAAAGAGAAGAAAATTATGAGGAGAGAGAATGGAGATTTAAAGGAGAGATAGAGAGAAAGAGAGAGAGAGAGAGAGAGAGAGAGAGAGAGAGAGAGAGAGAGAGAGAGAGAGAGAGAGAGAGAGAGAGAGAGACAGAGAGTCAGAGACAGACATAGAGAGAAGGTGTAGACACACACACACACACACACAAACAAACACACACACACAACACACACACACACACACACATATAATATATACATAACAAACAAACACACACACACACACACACACACACACACATACACACACACACACAAACACGCACACACATACACACACGTACACACACGCACGCACACAGACACAAACACAATGACACACACACTCCCCAAAAAAACCCACCCAACAACACACAAAACAACAATAAAGGCTCAGCTACACATCAACTATTATCGTACGACTGTACGATACGATTCGATCACATGGTCTCGAAGAACAAATTTTATTTGCTCTTCTTTACAGTCATACGATATTAGTTGACCTGTAGCCGAGCCTAAGCATCAGGCCCTTTTTCCAGTTACAAGTTACATTTTAAAACTTAAATTACCATTACCCCTGACTACCCCCATCCAAATCTGCTCCTCTCATTTCAAAGAAGAAACAAATAAAGTTTAAATAATTTGCAAATTAAAGAAACAAACAAGCATAAAAAGAGAAAAAAAATGTGAACAATAACAATAGTATCCCCACCCAAAGTAGGGGGGAATCCTAACAAGCAGCAATAACAACGACAGGAACAACAACACTTACAAGGTTTCCGTATTCGTCCCTGGTGATTTTACCTTTCTCCAGTCTTTTCATCAAATGTTTCCTCATCTTGATAGCATTCCACAAAATATTAATGAGTGAAAACTAAAGCACGTGATTTTGTCCCTGTTTCATATATGACAACAGCACAAACACACGTGCATGTGTGCACACACACACACACAAACACAGAGAGAGAGAGAGAGAGAGAGAGAGAGAGAGAGGAGAGGAGAGAGAGAGAGAGAGAGAGAGAGAGAGAGAGAGAGAGGAGAGAGAGAGAGAGAGAGAGAGAGAGAGAGAGAGAGAGAGAGGAGAGAGAGGAGAGAGAGAGAGAAGAGGATGCGAGAGAGGACGAGAGAGAGAGAGAGAGAGACGAGAGGAGAGAGAGAGAGAGAGAGAGAGAGAGAGAGAAATTCACATCGAGAGAGAGAGACAGATACCTACTCTTTCACACAATTGTTTCAAAAGGTGACACTCAGGCACAATGTAGAATGCAGAAAAAATAGTAAATAACAGTAAGAACAGAAAAAAGGAAGAGTCAATGACAGCGATAGATTATTATAGGAAGTTGTGGTTACAGAACTTCTAGAAGGTGGAGAAACTACTGAAAGATCATCCCATAGACGGACCCACTCACCTCAGTAGGCACGCTCTCTTTAAGGTGTGGATACAGAGCCAGGGGGTGATGGAGGAGATGTAATTTCAGAACTTCCAGAAGGTGGAGAAACTACTGAAAGATCATCCCATAGACGGACCCACTCACCTCAGTAGGCACACTCTCTTTAAGGTGTGGATACAGAGCCAGGGGGTGATGGAGGAGATGTAATTTCAGAACTTCCAGAAGGTGGAGAAACTACTGAAAGATCATCCCATAGACGGACCCACTCACCTCAGTAGGCACACTCTCTTTAAGGTGTGGATACAGAGCCAGGGGGTGATGGAGGAGATGTAATTTCAGAACTTCCAGAAGGTGGAGAAACTACTGAAAGATCATATCCACATACACACTCTCTTCCATGTGTGGATACAGAGCCAGGGCGTGATGGAGAAGTGATTTCAGAACTTCCAGAAGGTGGAGACACTACTGAAAGATCACCTCATGGAGGGATCCTGACTCACCTCTAGATCTGGAGGCACACTCTCCTCAAGGTATGGATATAGAACCATGTGGTGGAGGAGTTGTAATTACAGAAATTCCAGAAGGTGGAGAAACTACTGAAAGATCATATCCACAGACACACTCTCCTCAAGGTGTGGATACAGAACCATGTGATGGAGGAGTAGTAGTGAGTACAGAACTTCCAGAAGGTGGAGAAACTACTGAAAGATCATATCCACAGACACACTCTCTTCCAGGTGTGGATACAGAGCCAGGGCGTGATGGAGAAGTGATTTCAGAACTTCCAGAAGGTGGAGAAACTACTGAAAGATCACCTCATGGATATCCTGACTCACCTCTAGATCTGGAGGCACACTCTCTTCCAGGTGTGGATATAGAACCATGGGGTGGGAGGAGTTGTGATTACAGAACTTCCAGAAGGTGGAGAAACTACTGAAAGATCATATCCACAGACACACCCTCCTCACCTCAGGAGGCACACTCTCTTCCAGGTGTGGATACAGAACTTCCAGAAGGGGTGAAACTACTGAGTACCACAGAACACTTCCAGAAGGTGGAGACAACTATGTGATGGAGGAGTAGTTCCAGAACGGATGGAGAAACTACTGAAAGATCACCTCCGGAGGCACACTCTCTTCCAGGTGTGGATACAGAGCCAGGGGGTGATGGAGGAGTAGTGATTAAAGAACTTCCAGAAGGTGGAGAAACTACTGAGAGATCACCCCACAGACGGACCCACTCACCTCAGCAGGCACACTCTCTTCCAGGTGTGGATACAGAGCCAGGGGGTGCAGAGTACAGAACTTCCAGAAGGTGGAGAAACTACTGATATTCCCACGGATGGATGCTGACTCACCTCCGGAGGCACGCTCTCCTCCAGGTGTGGATACAGAGCCAGGGGGTGCAGAGTACAGAACTTCCAGAAGGTGGAGAAACTACTGATATTCCCACGGATGGATGCTGACTCACCTCCGGAGGCACACTCTCTTCCAGGTGTGGATACAGAGCCAGGGGGTGGAGAGTACAGAACTTCCAGAAGGTGGAGAAACTACTGATATTCACACGGATGGATGTCGACTTACCTCCGGAGGCACGCTCTCCTCCAGGTGTGGATACAGAGCCAGGGGGTGGAGAGTACAGAATTTCCAGAAGGTGGAGAAACTACTGATATTCCCACGGATGGATGCTGACTCACCTCCGGAGGCACGCTCTCCTCCAGGTGTGGATACAGAGCCAGGGGGTGCAGAGTACAGAACTTCCAGAAGGTGGAGAAACTACTGATATTCCCACGGAGGGGTGCTGACTCACCTCCGGAGGCACACTCTCCTCAAGGTGTGGATACAGGGCCAATGGATGCTGCAGCAGCCCGTACTCGATCTCGTCGATGTGCTCGCGCCTCTGCTGCTGCAGGGGGGTGATCCTGGAGAAGCAGATCTGGTGCTTGGTGAAGCGGTTCTTCTGCGCCGGTTCCTTCACCGACTGCTTGGTGCTGGCGCTGCCTGTGATGGTGGGCCCCGGCCCTTTGTCCGTCTGTCCAAGGAAATAAGAGATATATGATATGAGAGAAAGCCGCTATATAAATGCTATGTAGTATTATTATTATTATTATTATTATTATATGTAAAATAATTGTACGGTAGTGACTAAAGAGAAAGAAAGTACTGGTACTTAACCAATGATGATGATGAAGATGATGATGATGATATTGATAAAACAAAATCAATTTCATATAGTGCTATTTTCCTGACAAAGCAAACTGTCTGAATGTGCCTTATATCAAGACTAATTAAACAGTTTTAACAAACCAATACACACACACACACACACACACACACACACACACACACACACACACACACAAACACACACACAAGCACAAACACACACACACACAGACACACAAAGACAGACACACACACACACAGACAGACACACACACACACACACACACACACACACACACACACACACACACACCACACATGTATACAGACACATGTATACAGACAGACAGACAGACAGACAGACAGACAGACAGACACACACACACACACACACACACACACACACACACACACACACAGACAGACAGAGAGACAGTCAGACACATGCACACATTGGGGAAGGGGGAAACTGAGGGGACAGCAGGTGATCTTAGTTTGGGGAGGAATGGGGGTAGGACTAGACATTGCCTGTATGTTACTGACCATATGTTTGCCGTACCAAGACCTCATCACCTTGTAATAGGTCTAATAATATAGTAAGAAACTATGAAAATAAATAAGATCTTGGTGCAAAACTAGTTAGGGGTGTGCCTTATAATAAGATGCGCTTTATAGTCTACACAATACAGCACAGGGCTTTTATCACTGGTGGACAGTAACCAGAAACATGGACCAACAGTTACATGCAGTCAGAGTGACAGCTGTACATTTCATTAGTTTTCTACAGTTGTGGAAAACCATGGTACAACTTTGTGACTCACACAGTGAACGTGCCTCTCAAACTAGGAAGCATAATGCAACAAATTTGGCTTTCAGTGCTATAGCCAAAGAGATTAAGTAGCCTTCGGGGATCTTCCCCAACACCAATCCTCAAATCGCTTTGTCCGAGAGAGTAGACATATACCCTGGGCAGGGCATCTCCACTATAAACAAATGTTAGTCCAGCCATCCAGAACAGCAGCTATTCCCTCTATTATCTGGCACTCATCGTCATAAACAACAAAATGGCATACCGTATTTTCCGGTCTACAAAGCGCACCTTTGTCTAAGCTGCACCCCATGAATTTTATTAAAATTATGGTAAAAACAACGATAAAGTCGCATTCAGTGTCTAAGCTACAAGAGACCGAAAAAAAAAACCCGAACCTGAGCCGACGAACACTCGAAAGCCATGGCAACTAGTATCGTAGTTGAAGGTCCGTGTTGCACTCGCACACAAACTACACACTACAGACCTAATCTTCAAACACTACAGACCCACTAGATTACGCACAACACAAAACAAGACAAAGTAACGCACTGGCAATTAATTTTCAGTCAAAGTTTGCACACACACAACTTTCGTTTGCATCCAACTCAGCCATCAGTAAAGAAAATGGTGTAGCGCACTCCGCAGATACGTAATAACGGCAAACGCTAATGTGCCTGCTGTGTTCATTTATTGGCTTTTGTGAGTTGCTTGCATTCAGCTAGCTCACGGCAGGAAAGCAACACTATTATTTGACAACAATGTTGACGGTAGTAATAATTCATAATAAAGCTTGCACAACTAAATCTATTGAATTTTTATTTTAAAACAATGAAAGATGATGCACGCGCTGACACTGTAATCAGGCGTAAATTAATTTGGAAAAAAAGAAAAGAATAACAAGTCTTGAGAAACTCTAACTAAGGAAATACAAACTTCACGCACACACCACGGACAATAACTCTGGGATGGCACCTCAAACGATACAGACCTTGATGAAGTCAGTGTCCTCCACTGCGGGGGGCAGTCCATCCCTGAAGTCATCCAGGCCATCCTTGACGAACATCCAGTTCTTCCCCGTCAGGTGCTGGGAGGTGTCCGTCGGCTTCAGTGCTTTCACAAACTTTGTTCGCAGCCTCTCTTTGTACCTGAAAAAAAAGCATCAAATCTGATTCTTTCTTCTTCTATTTGGGGCCCACGATCATTTAATTGAGGGGTTCGGCTGATGGATTTATTGATGATTCCCTTGCACCGCTGACCCACTTGGGGTGACAGCAGTGAAGGTGCAGAGGTCGTCCTGCCGCAGATCATTCCACTCCCTGATGGTCCTTGGGAGGAATGCATTTGATTGGTATTTAGTGCAGCATTGTAATCTTTTGAATTGTAGGCTGTGGCCACGTCGCTGCCGAGGAGGAAGAGACTCCAGCTTGGATTGGAGGCTGGGGCAGTGTACAACGCCGGTGTTTATTTTGTGCAGACCCTAATGATTGATAGTTCTGAAATGAAATCATTTGGTACACAGGCGGGCGCATAAACATGTATAAATATATTCAAAGACAGACAGACACACAAACACACAGAGACATGTATATTGTGTGCGCACACACACACACATACACACACACATGCATGCATGCACATGCGCATACACACATTTCTTGCTTTAAACATCCTCCATCAACGTAGTGATGATTCTGATGTTGTACAAATGGGGGTTTCCGGAAAGGATTTTCATCTGTAGAAGTGGTTGCTGCCCAGATGATCAGCTCAGGAACAGGAGGGGTATGGATTGGGTGGGTAGGGGTGGTGGTGGAGGTAGAAAGGGCTGGGAGGGGGTAGGTGGTGGGAATATGGGAGCAAAAGAAGGGGGGGAGGGGACAGGGGGCAGTTTAAACATGGGCTTTGAACTCCTCCACAGAGGCTGATGACACTGCCTCAGGTGGAAGTAAAGGCTGTTCCACTCACACAAAGCTCTTGGGAAGAAAGAAAACTTCCTGTAGTCTGTTTTTGTTGCTACACATGTGTAGTGTATACACACACACACGTACACACACTTCTTCTCTTCTTCTTCTTCTGGTAATGTCCACCTGCCGTAAACGGCAATTATTGACATGTACTGGGGTTCAAACAATTTGTGCTGCGCGGGAAAAACAAAAACAAAAGCTAGATAGATAAGAGGGCATGCGAGGCTGGGCACCTCTGGCTAGTCTTCTATGCAGCAAGCTTCAACAGGCTGAAGATTCTGCTGCAAACACAAACACACACTACTGACTATATATGTACAATCACAATGGCTACACACACGTTTGAATTTAGACCATATAAGAATGGTTAATTACTTACCATGGTTGAGGTCGAATTTTTTTCTCTGTTTTTGTCTGGACGAGGGCAAGGTGATATTTGTCCTCTGCCACTGCCATGACTATTCAGTAGTTCTGTCTTCGACAGATTTCGGATGATCAAATCTGGCTGATTTGAAGTGTTAAGCAGACGCCATTTTTGCGCGTTCAGACGAGTGAACTAAGCTAAATTTACTTTCAAACTTGCCCACCACCAAATCGAGGATTCACTGCTTCATATTCATTTACAGCTCGAATGATGTTATTTTCATCTTTTAGATCGTCACTGTAAAAAGGAATAATGAATTATCGATGACAAGCACGATTGTGTTGCTATGGGTTTCCACACACTTCCTGTAAGGGACATAATTTTTTAATGAAAGGGAATTAACTCCCATCGGTGACCAGTCAGATCGGCCTCGTGTCATTTCGACCCCGCTTATTTTGGTCTTTCGGCCTCGCCTATGAGTCAAATCGGCCTCGTTTCCGCCCAACTCGTCCTCGACATAATTATGTGGTTTAAAAAAAAATGTTTTTTTGAGTATCTCTCTCACTCTGTCTCTGTCTTTCTCTTTGTAGCTTATCCATTTTACCCTCATATTCGTATTCGTATTCTTTCTGTTTCTCTTTATCTCTGTTTTTTTCTCTCTCTCTCTTTGCCCCTCTCTCTCTCTCTCTCTCTTTTGCCTCTCTCTCTCTCTCTCTGTGTCTCTCTCTGTCTGTCTGCTCTCTCTCTCTCTTCTCTCTAAAATCTCTCTCTCTCTCATATCTCTCTCTCTTCTCTCTCTCTCTCTCTCTATAACTCTCTCTCTCTCTCTCTCTCTAGTCTGTTGTATTCGGGCGGTTGTTTGTGGAATACGATTTTAGCTTCTTTTAATGTTCATTCAAGTCTCAATTTTTTCAAGAAAAACTACCATAAGCACCTTATGATCAAACATATAAACAACATCACATATTAATCTCTTATGTAGCTTCTGTTTTAAACGTTTATTCATGACATGGTTAATTTGTACATAAATCTTGTTTCTAAACATGAGGTTTTTGTTTTTGTTTTTTGTTCACTTTAAGGGGGGGGGGGGGGGGGGGGGAGAAGGAAAGAAGGAGGAGTAATTCCTTGTGTTTTGATGATGTCATACTCATAATACATTTGTTTAGATTGATTTTTTTTTCCTTCCTCCACAATGTATTTCCTGATTCTTGTAAATTCAATTTCTATTAGTTCATATGATTACTGTGCTGTGTGTGAGGTTGGTGGTGGGTGGGGGGAGGGTGGATGGGTGTATGAATCTGTAGTTGTTGGTGGGGTTTTTTTTTTTTTTTTTTTTTTTTTTGCTTGTTGCTTTTGTTCATTAATTGAAGTTTAATCATGCTTTTCTTCTTTTGTTTCGAGGGCAAGATGTAAACAAGCCCATTGTGTGCTTATTCTTTTCCCTCGATAAACAAATGTTTCAAATGTTTCTCTCTCTCCACCTCTGCATGCCTCTATCCCTCCGTGTTTCTGTATATATTTCACGCTCTCTACAGACCACCTAATAGCACTAGTGATGATAATGATGGATCAAATAGTTGTATTAGTTGAGGATTTTGAAACTGAGGATATTCTTGTTGTATGGGGATTTCCGGTCAGGTAAGGTCTTTAGGGTAGCCAGGCCTCGCGGCCTCTTAATGTGCTCTTTCTTTTGATTGTTCGTTTTAATGATTTTGCTTCTTCCCTGTAGGCCAGCCAACTTCACCCCGTGGAAGAGAAAGAAAGGAGAAAAACACAAAACACAACAAAACCCCACCACGTACGTTGGGGGATAAAGGGTGTGGGGTGTGGGTGTGGAATGGTAGTAGGGGAAGACGGGGTAAAAAGCGCATGGGCGGGTAAGAAGCCCACCCCAATTATCTCATGAAATAAAGAAAATTTCAGTCAAATTTGCCCATGAGACGAATGCTAGACATTAACGCTCGTCTCATGGGCAAAATGAGACTGAAATTTGCTTCATTTCATGAGATAATTGGGGTGGGCTTCTTACCCGCCCATGCGCTTTTTACCCCGTCTTCCCCTACGAAGATTTAAAGAAAAAGAATAGAAAAGGAAACGAGTAGCAGCTTGAGGTCTAGAAGGCACCATGTTGGGGATCCACAGGGAGAACCAACTGGCTGGGTCATTGTAAATTATTATGTTAGGATGAATTTTTTTTTAATATGACAGTAAAACCACTTACACCGTTTTCTCACTAGCATTTCCACCACAGGTCATCCTCTGAAACTAACTAGGTCAGGTCAGGTCAGGCTTTTAGGGCAGCCAGGCCTCGCGGCCTCTTGATGTGCCTTTCTTTTATTTGTTTGTTTTATGATTTTGTTTTGCAATTTGATTGGCTTAACTGTGACGCTTTTTGAGCAATCATTAATCATAATTGAATTTCAATACAGCAATTTTGGGATCACTATTCAGGAGGTTTTTGAAATTGTTAATGTTAGAAGCAAGCTTAGTTTGCGCAGGGAGATTGTTCCAGAACTAAGCCATTTTGTTAAAACTAATCTCTACCAGCACTTTTTTTTGTACTAACAAGATTTAGTTTGCGCAGGGAGATTGTTCCAGAACTAAGCCATTTTGTTAAAACTAATCTCTACCAGCACTTTTTTTTGTACTAACAAGATTAATTATGTTGTTGAGAAAGATGATTTTTTTCATGAGTTTTAAAAAAACCCAGTTTATTGTTATTATATAGTTGTTGATGAACAATGATAAAGTAAGCATGTGCATGTGTGTTTGTGTGTGTGCGTGCGCGCGTGCGTGCATGTGTGCGTGCGTGCATGCGTGCGTCAGTGTGCGCGCGTGCAAGCATGTGTGTGTATGTGCAACAGCGTGCATGTGTGTGTGTGCATGCATGCGTGTGTGTGTGTGCAACAGCGTGCATGTGCGTGTGTGTGTGTGCGTGTGCGCGTGTGTTTGTGTGTGCGACAGCCGGCGTGCATGTGTATGCATGCGTGTGTGTGTGTGTGTGTGTGTGTGTTCGTTCTTTGATTTAACGTCTATCCACCTTACAGTGATCTTAGGCAACAACAACAAAACAAACAAAAAAATGTATGTGTAGTATGATTATGATGTGTTTGATGGGCAAGGGGTAATACTATGTGGGTCTGAGTATATATGTGATTATAGACCCTATGTTAGTGAAATGTTAGTGAAATACTTAAACTTAGAATTATGTCTAAACATGTAAAAGAAGCACACAATAAATGAACAATAAACTCCAAAAAAGAAAAGTAAAATAGATAACAAGCACATTAAAGCAATGTGTGTCAAGTCAAGTCAAGTCAAGTCAAAATCATCTTTATTGAGGGTTAAAGAATAAGTTAACAAAGCTTTTTTTCATCCTGCCCTCATAAAAAAAATACACAATGTGTGTGTGTGTGCGTGTGTGTGTGTTTGTTTCTCTGTCAGTGTGTTTTAAAATTAATAGGCTATAGCCTACACACACACGGGGGGGGGGGGGGGGGGGGGGGGAGAGAGAGAGAGAGAGAGAGAGAGAGAGAGAGAGAGAGAGAGAGAGAGAGAGAGAGGGAGGAGAGAAAACCGAAGAAGCATGAAGATACCCCCTATTCATATAGATTATAGATGTAATGGTGAAAGTCATGCGAAGTCCCCTACTTTCATGATTGTACTTTTCTTCCTCTGCGTTCCCAGTGGCCATGTTTGAAAAGTACTATTGTGGGGTCTTTAATATTTTTTACTTTTGAAATCTACGCAATTTGGCTTCACGTTTTTGACGTAAACCGGTCCAAGAAGTCATCACGTTAATGACGCATTCAGTTTCTTAATTAGTTCCACTTCCAGAATGGAGGAAGTGATGATAACAGTAATTTGAAAGGTTGGTTCTTCTTCTTCTTCTTTTTCTTCTTCTTCTTTTACAAAGTAGTATCCCCCTCAAACATTTTGAAGATAAGGTTGAATCGGATAATTCTGAGCTGTCCCTCCGTTGCGGCAGGAAGAATAATATATTAATAGTTTAAATACTAAAACAGAACTAAAAATCAACAGGAAATAAAGAAACTATTTTTGTTGTTAGAGGTCTCCCCAGCGTGCTACCGTAGCGGCCCCAAGGACGAAGCCCTTCATTACCTGGGACCACTACTCTACTGTACTACAGGTCCAGGAAACCCGGTGTCATGAGAAATAAGTAACTCCCGTAAAATAAGTACCCTTCACATGCACACTAGAATTATTATTATTTCATGTGATAAATAAGTCAACTATTACCAGTATTAGACCTATTTAAAATATTGAGATTTAAGTGCTGAATCTACACGGAATGAACCCAGAAATAGAACGGTAGGGTGTAAATCTACATCTTTACCGATAAATCGATGTACAAAGCCATGCCGCTTAGTTCCGTATTTTTCAAAATGGTGGACGATATAAACAACTACCCATGTGCATTTAATGATGAATCATCTGTTCTTACTGCATGCCACAAGACGCCTCTGAATGTATTTAGGGGTGAATCTTTCCTAAACAGCAAACAATTCGAATGAGGAAAGAGTATTCATTTCATGGGTTAGGTATTTTATGCAACACCGGATGCGTAAGCGGTAAATATGCTCAAGGAACTAGATGCCGCCCCTGGAGGAAATACGCAGATTGCTGAGGGTGTCGTTCCAGCTCTCCCAGCCGAAAAATTCCTCACTCCGGCCACCACAAAATCGCCGTAGGATTAAGGCAACCAGATTTGAGGGGTTCAAAGCAAATAACATCTCGGAAAGACAGGCCATCGACCACTCTCGGGGATATCCTGTCCCCGACGTGAGAACGGAGCGATATCGTAGCTCCTTCTTCATCATCAGGACTGCCATGGAGTGGAACCAACTGAGCGAGGCCACTGTCATCGCAGACTCCGTCAGCGCATTTTCATCAGCGCTGACCAGATCACCATCTGAGCCTGCGACCACTGATCACTAGCTTAGACTTCTTTTCTTCTTTTTCTTTGGGGGGGAAGGGGGGGGGGGGGGGGGGGGGGGGGGGCTTGCTTCTGGAATTGGGGCCTGAATGCGATGAATGGATTGAAGTGGAGTTAAGCAAAGATGGTGAAATGGCACTACTTGAGAACACTCTTATCTATTCAACAAAAAGGGGCGTTCCCGGCCATGTGGCGAGATGGTTGATGAAAATTATGTTTTACGTCCTCTCGGTCACAGACACACATGGGACATTTGTAAATACAAAGATGGTGGGAACAATACTGGCTGCAATGCCCAGAGGCAGTGCAACACCAGTAAAGTCCCGAGTTTTTAGCAATATAGATAGGTGTAGCGGTAACCACGCCTCGGTTAAACCTCATCGGCTATGGTACCGCCACATTGTCTGTAAAGTAAAGAGATGTATGTGGCGAGATGTGAAATGGCGAATCGGTATGTACCCATGAATCACACCCCGTCGTATTTGATATTTGTTTCAGACTTTTCTCATTCAATAAGCCAGGTACGTGAATTCAACTTGACTTTCTACAAGGGGAAATTGGGATGGTAAAGACACAGAACCGATCAGAATGATTTTGTTTTTGCAGAATTGCTCCCGATTGCCTAAAGTGTGTGTTACGTTAGTTCACCCGAACGACAGGCCATATATACGAAATCCCAATTAATTCGACACGTAAGGTCACTTCACTCAAACAGGATGCCATGCTAACACACTTCCGGTGAATCCCTTTTAAATAAACAGACAAATAAACAAAGTTCTTTGTTGTTGAATCGAGAGTACGCTTTTATGGCTTTATTATCTTGCTTGCTTTTTTTTTAAAAGTGTCCAGCCAGCTCTGAACGGATCGAGCGGACAGGACAGCCCAGACTTGGCATGGCTTCTAGCCCACCACCCTCACCTCATCCTCCTGCTTCTCCTACTCCTCCCCCTGCTACTCCTCCTGCTCCTACTTCTCCCCCTGCTACTTCTCCTGCTCCTACTTCTCCCCCTGCTACTATTCTCCCCCCCTACTTCTGCTACTCCTCCTGCTCCTACTTCTCCCGCTCCTACTTCTCCCCCTGCTACTCCTCCAGCTCCTACTCCACCCCTTCTTCCCATACTGGTGCCCAAGATTCTGTCCCGAGTCCCATCACCCGTGGAATTACCTGGCTCTTGGCATGACGACATCTCACCCAAGGTAATGTGGTAGTCTACAGTACAGTACAGTGCAATACAGTGCACTACACCACACTTCGCTACACTACACTGCACTGCACTGCACTACACTACACTGTACTACTTTGCACTTAACTGCACTACACCACACTTCGCTACACTGCACTGCACTGCACAGCACTGCACTGCACTGCACTACACTGCACTACACCACACTTCGCTACACTACACTGCACTGCACTGCACTGCACTACACTACACTGTACTACTACTTTGCACTTAACTGCACTACACCACACTTCCCTACACTACACTACACTACACTACACTACACTACACTACACTACACTACACTACACTACACTACACTACACTACACTACACTACACTGTACTACTTTGCACTTACACTGCACTACACTACACTACACTACACTACACTACACTACACTACACTACACTACACTACACTACACTACACTACACTACACTACACTACACTACACTACACTACACTGTACTACTTTGCACTTAACTGCACTACACCACACTTCGCTACACTACACTACACTACACTACACGGCACTACATTACACCACACTTCGCTACACTACACAGCACTACACTCGCTACACACTGCACTGCACTACACTTCGCTACACTACACTGCACTACACCACACTTCGCTACACTACACTACACTGCACTACACTGCACTACACCACACTTCGCTACACTGCACTGCACTGCACTGCACTACACTTCGCTACACTACACTACACTACACAGCACTACACTACACTACACTTTTCGCTACACTACACTTCGCTACACTACACTACACTACACTACACTGCACTGCACTGCACTACACCACACTACGCTACACTACACTACACTACACTGCACTGCACTGCACTAATATGCACTTCGCTACACTACACTGCACTTCTGCACTACACTGCACTGTACTACTTTGCACTTCACTGCACTACACCACACTTCGCTACACTACACTACACTACACTACACTACATTGCACTGCACTGCACTACACTACACTACACTACACTACACTACACTACACTACACTGCACTGCACTGCACTACACTACACTACACTACACTACACTACACTACACTACGCTACGCTACGCTACACTACGCTACGCTACACTACACTACACTACACTACACTACACTACACTACACTACACTACACTACAATACACTACACTACACTACATTGCACTGCACTGCACTACACTTCGCTACACTTCGCTACACTACACTATGTTATCGTTAGTGGGGCCAGTACACTTTTCAGTTTTCACAGTGGAGGCTATCCAAAAACTCAGACTGGAATTTGAACGGAGAATTCAACTGGCCTATCGCCGTGTAAAATGTGTCCTGTTTAAAAGGGACATAACCAGTGTTTCTGTCCTCACTACTCATATAGGGAAAAGAGACCGGATGCTTATCTTCCCCTTTAGAATATCTTTGACCCAGTGGCGCCTGTTTGAAAATGACTCAATCGCCTCTATCCGGGTATGTATGTCAATGGCACCTGGTTTCTGCAACTGATCAGAGGTATAGAAGCTGAAAAGTAGGCGGACCACAGGGCTCCCAGCAAAACAAAGGGTCCCAGGGACTCCACTTACAGAATAGAGGGTCATAGAGGCAGGGAGGAGGGTCCCAGTGGCATTGCGAATGCTAAAAAGAAATTTTCTAGAGCATCCCTGGGACCCCTGCACATTCTTTTAGAGGGTCCTTTAGAATTGTAGTGCTTCATAGACCCCCAGATGGGGGTCCCTGGGAGCCCTGGGACCATCTCCACCATCAAACAGCACAGAGCAATCCTAATCCAGCTCCTCTCACCAGGTGGGGGTGGACCACAAGCTCTCTGCAGAGGGGGGGGAGCCCCTGCAACCAAAGCCCCGGAAACATGCGCCCAGGTGTGTGTGTGTTGGGGGAGGGGGGCACTGTGTGTGGGTGGGGTGGGGTACTGTGTGTGTGTGGGGTGGGGTACTGTGTTTGTGTGTTGTGTGTGTGGGGGGGGGGGGGTTGAGTATGTGTGTTTGTGTGTGTGTGTGCGTGCGTGCGTGGGGATGGGGGTGGGCGGGGGTGGGGGAGGCAGGGGGAGGGTGTTTGCGCTTGTGTGTGTGTGTGCGCGTGTGTGCGCGTGTGCGCGTGTGCGTGCGCGTGCGCGTGCGTGTGCGTGTGCGCGCGCGCGCGCTTTCCCGCGTGTGTGTGACGAGGATGGATGATAATGTGTGCGTGCGTGTGTGTGTCAAGTCAAGTCAAAATTATGTTTATTGAGCATAAAGAAATAAGCTTTGACAGCTTTTTTTGCATTCTGTGCTCAACCTAAACTAGTAGTAGTAGTAGTAGTAGTAGTAGTAGTAGTAGTAGTAGTAGTAGTAGTAGTAGTAGTAGTAGTAGTAGTAGTAGTAGTAGTAGTAGTAGCAGCAGCAGCAGCAGCAGCAGCAGCAGCAGCAGCAGTAGCAGTAGCAGTAGTATAGTAGTAGTGTGTGTTTGAATGTGAAGAGGAAAGGTGAGGTTTTGTGAGTGGAGGTATAGGTGCTTATTGTGCGTGTGCGAATGTGTATGTTTGTTTCGCTTTATGTGTGTACGTCCGCGCGTGCCTACGCGCGTGTGTGGTGGTTTTCGGGGTAGGGAGCGTTTTGAGTACAAGCATGTTTGTGTGAGTGTGCACGCGTGTGTGCGTGTGTGTAAGGTCTTTGACCAACATTTGCTTTCAATAATTGAACTAAAAGACAACAAGGAGATCTTCTTCTTCGATCACTCAGTTTCTTGTCAATTATGAGCGCAGATGCGCCATGCTGCCGTTATGCGCCCTAACTAAGAAATAGTTAGGCTCAGCAAGTCCGACTTCGGCTGGAGGAAATCTTTTCGAAAGTGTTTAGTGAAGAAAGGCAGGAGAATGGACCGGTTAGGCAGAAAAATAGTCGATGACAGTAATCAAGGGGAAAAGACAGAGTCAAAGAGAGTGACAGATAAGAGGAAGTTACAAGCACAGAACTTCCAGAAGATGGGGGAACTATTTTTTATGCACAAAAGACCCCCCCCCCCGGTATCCTCACAGGGTGGGGGGGGGGGGGGGGGGGGGGGGGGGGGAGATAGAAAGATTGAAAAAACGATGTAAAAACACTTTTGCTCTCACGAACAATAATGATGTATGCATGGCATAATCATGTAAATAATCACATAAACACGATATTAATTGTTCTCCTGCACACCGAATTGTCCTTGGTGGTGGCGATGCAGGTTGTCCAAGATCTTCATTAGCGACTTCCCCCCAAGGAGAAAGGACAGTCCTCGGTATCCTGGACCGTCAGACGCCAGGTTCAAAGGGCACATGGGACGACTGGATCTACTGAAGACCCCTGTTATTGAGACAGAGGTGAGAGAGAGAGAGAGAGAGAGAGAGAGAGAGGGAGGGAGGGAGGGAGGGAGAGAGAGAGAGAGAGAGAGAGAGAGAGATACAGAGACGGAGAGACAGAGACAGACGGAGAGAGAGAGAGACAGACGGACAGAGAGAGACAGAGACAGAGACGGAGAGAGAGACAGAGACAGAGATGGGGAGAAAGAGTGAGAGAGAGAGACATCAGACTTCAGATACTTTATTTTACAAGGGTAAGAATTTAGGCTAGGCCTATAATTCTTCCATTCTGTGCTTGGTTCTAAGCATGCAACATGTAACTAATACTACAAATGAACGTCGAGACAAGGAACAAATCGTCAACAGAAACAACAGCAGTACAGCAGAAATATACATGTAACAGCGACATAGTAGGCAGAGCATCAACATCAGCAATGAAAACAAGCACAAACAGAAAACCAACCGACCAAATAAACAAACAAACAAATAAACAAAGAAGTGGAAAACACTAGAGGGGTAGTATTGTGCTTGTTTGTTACCTGAACGTGTTGTGGGTTGTGTGGAAATACGTTTTGGCTATGATGTGTTATATAAAACGAAACGTTTTTACCTTAGATAACATAAGAAACTTTTGCCTCTGTATAAGTTGTGTAAACATGCGTGCAATCACTCATTGTTCTGATTCTCATGTGCATAGTGTGTGTGTGTGTGTGTGTGTGTGTGTGTGTGTGTGTGGTGTGTGTGTGTGTGTGTGTGTGTGTGTGCGTGCGTGTGTGTGTGCGTGTGTGTGTGTGCGTGTGTGTGTGCGTGTGCGTGTGTGTGTGCGTGTGCGTGTGTGCGTGTGCGTGCGTGCGTGTGCGTGCGTGTGCGTGTGTGCGTGCGTGCGCGTGCGTGCGTGTGTGTGTATGTGTGTGTGTGTGTGTGTGTGTGTGTGTGTGTGTGTGTGTGTGTGTGTGTGTGTGTGTATGTGTGTCATCGACCAACACAACATGAAACATCA
>CM065703.1:30374358-30392788 GCA_017654935.2 Phymorhynchus buccinoides
CTCTGCTGTGTAGCATGCTTACACTGTCACGCTTGGTACTACACTGTAGTGTGCTGTACTATAATGCTCTCTGATGTGTAGCATGCTTACACTGTCACGCTTGGTACTACACTGTAGTGTGCTGTACTGTGATGCTCTCTGCTGTGTAGCATGCGTACACTGTCACGCTTGGTACTACACTGTAGTGTGCTGTACTATAATGCTCTCTGCTGTGTAGCATGCTTACACTGTCACGCTTGGTACTACACTGTAGTGTGCTGTACTATAATGCTCTCTGCTGTGTAGCATGCTTACACTGTCACGCTTGGTACTACACTGTAGTGTGCTGTACTATAATGCTCTCTGCTGTGTAGCATGCGTACACTGTCACGCTTGGTACTACACTGTAGTGTGCTGTACTGTGATGCTCTCTGCTGTGTAGCATGCTTACACTGTCACGCTTGGTACTACACTGTAGTGTGCTGTACTATAATGCTCTCTGCTGTGTAGCATGCTTACACTGTCACGCTTGGTACTACACTGTAGTGTGCTGTACTATAATGCTCTCTGCTGTGTAGCATGCTTACACTGTCACGCTTGGTACTACACTGTAGTGTGCTGTACTGTGATGCTCTCTGCTGTGTAGCTATTTACACTGTCACGCTTGGTACTACACTGTAATGTGCTGTACTGTGATGCTCTCTGCTGTGTAGCATGCTTACACTGTCACGCTTGGTACTACACTGTAGTGTGCTGTACTATAATGCTCTCTGCTGTGTAGCTATTTACACTGTCACGCTTGGTACTACACTGTAATGTGCTGTACTGTGATGCTCTCTGCTGTGTAGCATGCTTACACTGTCACGCTTGGTACTACACTGTAGTGTGCTGTACTATAATGCTCTCTGCTGTGTAGCTATTTACACTGTCACGCTTGGTACTACACTGTAGTGTGCTGTACTGTGATGCTCTCTGCTGTGTAGCATGCTTACACTGTCACGCTTGGTACTACACTGTAGTGTGCTGTACTGTAATGCTCTGCTGTGTAGCATGCTTACACTGTCACGCTTGGTACTACACTGTAGTGTGCTGTACTATAATGCTCTCTGCTGTGTAGCATGCGTACACTGTCACGCTTGGTACTACACTGTAGTGTGCTGTACTATAATGCTCTCTGCTGTGTAGCATGCGTACACTGTCACGCTTGGTACTACACTGTAGTGTGGTGTACTATAATGCTCTCTAGTGCTGTGTAGCATGCTTACACTGTCACGCTTGGTACTACACTGTAGTGTGGTGTACTATAATGCTCTCTGCTGTGTAGCATGCTTACACTGTCACGCTTGGTACTACACTGTAGTGTGCTGTACTATGATGCGCTGTACTGCACTGTCCAATAGTGCACTGCACTGCACTGTACTGTAATGCACTGCACTGTACTGTACTATGTTGTACTATACTATACTGCAATGCACGGTACTGTACTATGCTGTACTGTACTACAATGCACTGTGCTGTACTATGCTGTACTGTACTATAATGTACTGTTGGGGCTGTACTATGCTGCAATGCACTGCGCTGTACTATGCTGTACTGTACTATAATGCACTGTACTGTCTATGCTGTACTGTACTATAATGCACTGTACTGTACTATGCTGCAAAGCTCTGCGCTGTACTATGCTGTACTGTACTATAATGCACTGTACTGTACTATGCTGTACTGTACTATAATGCACGGTACTGTACTATACTGCAATGCACTGCGCTGTACTATGCTGTACTGTACTTGTGCTGCACTGTACTATGCTGTACTGTACTATACTGCACTGTATGTATACTACACTGTACTTATGCTGCACTGTACTATGCTGTACTGTACTATACTGCACTGTACTCTATGCAGTGCTGTACTATCCTATGCTATAATGTACTACAATATACTGTATGTTCTGTACTACAGTATACTGTACTGTACTGTACTACACAGTATTGTGCTGTACGGTAGTGTGCTGTACTGTAGTGTGCTGCACTGCACTGTACTGTGCTGTACTGTATTGTATTGTGTGCTGTGGGGGCTGTACTGTAGTGTGTGCATTGCTGTGCTGCACTGTACTGTACTGTGCTAGTGGGCTGTACTGTACTTGTGCTGTACTGTACTGTGTCTGTACTATATGTGTGCTGCACTGTACTGTACCATGTGCTGTACTGTATTGTATTGTGTGCTGTGCTGTACTGTATTGTGTGCTGCAGCTGTACTGTACTGTGCTGCACTGTACTGTACTGTGCTGTACTGTATTGTGTGCTGTGCTGTACTGTAGTGTGCTGCACTGTACTGTACTGTGCTGTACTGTATTGTGTGTGCTGTACTGTACGGTAGTGTGCTGCACTGTACTGTACTGTGCTGTACTGATATTGTGTGCTGTACTGTACTGTAGTGTGCTGCACTGTACTGTACTGTGGCTGTACTGTAATTGTGTGCTGTGCTGTACTGTAGTATGTGCTGCACTGTACTGTACTGTGCTGTACTGTATTGTACTGTGCTGTACTGTACTGTATTGTGTGCTGTGCTGTACTGTAGTGTGCTGCACTGTACTGTACTGTGCTGTACTGTATGTGTGTGCTGTGCTGTACTGTATTGTGTGCTGTGCTGTACTGTATTGTGTGCTGTGCTGTACTGTAGTGTGCTGCACTGTACTGTACTGTGCTGTACTGTATTGTACTGTGTGCTGTGCTGTACTGTATTGTGTGCTGTGCTGTACTGTATTGTGTGCTGTGTTGTACTGTAGTGTGCTGCACTGTACTGTGCTGTACTGTGCTGCACTGTGCTGTACTGTACTGTAATTATGTGTGCTGTGCTGTACTGTATGTGTGTGCTGTGCTGTACTGTAGTTGTGCTGCAGCTGTACTGTACTGTGCTGTACTGTATTGTATTGTGTGCTGTGCTGTACTGTATTGTGTGCTGTGCTGTACTGTATTGTGTGCTGTGTTGTACTGTAGTGTGCTGCACTGTACTGTGCTGTGCGGGCGGAAGGCTAGTGCTGAACTGTGCTGTTGGGGGCACTGTACTGTAAGGGTGTGTGCTGTACTGTGCTGTAGTGTGCTAGTACTGTACTGTACTGTACTGTAGATACTGTACTGTACTGTACTGTACTGTACTACTGACTGTACTGTGTGGTAGTGTGCTGTACTGTACTGCTGTGGGCTGCACTGTACTGTACTGTGTTGTACTGTGTAAGTGTGCTGGCACTTTACTGTACTGTGTTGTACTGTACTGTGTTGTATTGTTGTGTGCTGTACTGTACGGTAGTGTGCTGCACTGTACTGTACTGTACTGTGCTGTACGGTAGTGTGCTGTACTGTAGTGTAGTGAGTGTACCCACATTGCAGCGCACCCAGTCAGTGTGCTGGAAAGGCCCAGAATGATGTCCATGATGCCCAAAGGCACGGAACAGAAGTGCCCAGCCAAGTTCTACGTCTCCAGTCGAGCGCGGTCGGTCAGTGCGTGTGTGTGTGCTGTGCGTGCGCGCGTGCGTGCGTCAATTGACTGACTACATACAGCCTCATTTCTCGAAGACTGGAACCGCACCAAAGCTTTTAATTTTACCATAATAAATTCAAACATTTCTAGAATCTCTGATACCTTACTGTACTCTGACTTCTGAAAAAAACAAAAAACAAAACCCAACACAAACATGCGCTGGTTTCTAAAACTAGCTCCGAAACATTGCAATCAAATGAAATCAGTCTGCCGGTTTAACACTTTGTACAACCCCCAAATATTTTCATGTGCAATCACTCAACCTTCAATTCCGTTTATTTCTTGATTTCTGCAAACAGGTTTATTATTATAATGATAATTTAAACTTATTCTCTCAACCCATACAGCTTCTACTCACTCGTAGCTTTCGCCAAGACAAGCGTCCACCTGGCTTCCTCAGCGCTTGCACACTGAAGGTGGAGACTTGGAGTTCAGTCAACACGCCGGTGAGATGAACTCACGACGTGTGACTGACTAAGGGAGTTGTAGACTGCTGGCAAGACGTGTCTGCCCCTGTCCCTGTTCAGGTGTATTATTGCATAATGTATGTGTTGTTGAAGGGTTGCGTTTCACATGGAATTCATAAACGTTATACAGTGCTATTACTTTCCGTTACAGGTTGCCAAGCACCATTGAAGAAAGAAGCATACACTCGGATGATTTTACCAACCCTGTTCATTCGACGTCTAGTAGGTGTGGAACAACATTTATTTTTTTTCTAAAGAAGACTATCACAGGTTAAGAATCTTCTTCTTGTTCTTCTTCTTCTTGTTCTAAAACTTGTTCTTGTTCTTGTTCTTGTTCTTCTTCTTCTTCTTCTTCTTCTTCTTCTTCTTCTTCTTCTTCTTTTTCTTCTTATTTTTCTTCTTATTCTTCTGCGTTCCCAGGCCATATGGCCACAACGGGTATGTATGTGTCCGTTTTCCAGTTTGACATTACAGTATGGATCAGGGTGGGTAGAATATCTCCTAGTTGATAAAATGTGGTGTCCTTCAAATGGACATAAAGCTGTTGGTCAAATTGTACACCTGTTAAGGTTTGTTGGCGAATTTAGAGTCATTTCGTGGCCGTGGCACGCCTATTATGATGACAACAAAATTTCCCTTCTATTTCTCTTGGACTTATATGCAGCATTTGTCGATCACAGCATTCTTCTTACAAGACTTCCAGATTCGTTTGGCATTCGTGGTACAGCTCTAAACTGGTTGAGGTCATATCTCAGTTCCAGAACCCAGTCTCACTGTAAACGGCTGCTCGTCATCTGCAACACCTCTATCCTATGGGGTTCCTCGAGGCTCAGTCCTTGGCCCTGTTTTGTTTGTTCTGTACGTCAGGCCAGTGTGTGACGTTATTGATCAGCATTCCTTGTCTCACGAAAGTTTATGCTGATGACACACAGATGCACAAGTCAGGCTCTGTGTCTGAACTTGACAGCATGGTCAGCAACACCCAGGGCGGCATCGGGGACTTGAAGCAGTGGATGACATCGAATAAGCTGCAGCTCAACTAGGACAAAACAGAACTTATGCTCCTTGCCCCTCCCACGGACCCTACCAACGCGCAGACTTGTTAGTCCTCTATTTTGTTTTTATCATCATGTATGCATGTATGTCTGTCTGCTGTTTCCAAAGTGACTGCCAGACAACAGAAGCGGGCAGCTACTATTCTGACGGGATGGGCTATACATTTGTTTATAGTGGAAATGCCTTGCCCAGGGTACATCCCCACTTCTCTCGGCCAAAGGTATGTGGGGGATTGCTGGCCGTGGGGAAGGTCCCCGAAGGCCAACAATCCATTTGGCTGCAGCACCAGAGCCAGTGCAAATGCCCCCTAGTTAGAGAGTCATAATCTTCCACGAAAGTCTAAGCTGTACCACATTGCTATAATGTTTGTATGCGTCTATGCCTGTTTAATTGCTATGATTTGTAAAGAAGAGAAGGAAGGGAATGCCTTCTATTATCCAGCTCTCCTTAGAATTTCTTGTCATTTGCCTAACTGAAAAGGGAAAGGGGAAGGGTGGGGTGGGGGAACTATTTCTTCTTTGAAGACCTTCTGTTGCAAAGTTTCCCCCTTTTATTACCATTAAGGTCTTGATCTGTGCTCACTTGTGGCTAAGTAAGCTCCGGTTTCCACGAAAGTCAAGAGCACTTCAACGTGCCCCACTGCAGACAATAGAACGAGATGGACCAATTGTGGTCCTCCTTAATTTATGTTGCTACAGTGGAACCAATCCCTATTAAGACCTTTCCTCTAAGATGGTGACTAAAAAAACTTTTCACTGACCCCCCCCCCCCTCCCCTTTCACATCCGGACATCCTTATTTCAGCCAAACATTTTCCATTAAATTTACCTGGGTAGAGAACAAAATCCATCTGCATTATATTGGGGATTCTTCTGTGACATATATATAAAATAAGGTCTATCCTTACTTCCCAAAACTAAAACAATAGGGTCTTTGGATAAAATACCCCAATTTGATGCCTTTTAATGACATAGGTGTTCAATCACTGTGGATGCTAAAATGCGACTTGGGGGTTCTTCTGTGACATATATAAAATAAGGTCTATCCTTACTTCCCAAAACTAAGACAATAGGGTGTTTGGATAATAGGCCCCAATTTGATGCCTTTTAGTGAACATAGGTGGTTAAATCACTGTGGTGCTAAAATTGGCGACTTTGGGGATTCTTCTGTGACATATATAAAAATAAGGTCTATCCTTACTTCCTAAAAGTAAGACAATAGGGTCTTTGGATAATGGACCCCAATTTGATGCCTTTTAGTGACATAGGTGTTAAATCAATGTGGTGCTAGAATGCGACTTTGGCGATGAAAGGGTTAACAGGGAGGTTCTTGCTGTATTTTGTCCAACATTTCTTCAACAACACCCAGAGCGTTGAGCGGATCCCTCAGTCCTAAGCGCATGCCGTCGACCACATGCGACTTGACCAATCTGGGGCAGTTGAATGAGGAGGTGGAGAACAGCTGGAAGTCCCTGGCTCCGTCCACCTTGGAAGGCAGGAGGGGCAGGAGTAAGTCCGGGGCTGCTGGAAAGGAAATCGTGGGCTCTGCCAGCGCTTCCCTGGGCGTTGCTCCGCCCATCCTGTCCGGGTCAAACCACGGGCTCAGCCCCGTGGCCGAAATGAAAGTTTCTCCGAGTGGGTTCAGTGTGTGTGTGTGTGTGTGTGTGTGTCGTGGCGTGTGACGTGTGCGGGTGTGCGTGTGTTGTGTGCGTGCGTGCGTAGTGGCGTGGCGTGTGCGTGCGTGTGCGTGTGCGTGTGGTGCGTGTGTTGGTGTGTGTGCGTGCGTGCAGTGCCGGTGCGTGCGTGCGTGCATGTCGTGTGTGTGTGTGTGTGTGTGCTGGTTGTGTTTGTGTGTGGTCGTGTGTGTTGCGTGTGTTGTGCGTGTGTGTGTGTATGTGTGTGTGTGTGTGTGTGTGTGTGTGTGTGTTGTTGTGTGGTGGTAAGAGAGAGAGACCCGACAACACAACATAGAGTGAGAGAGAGAGAGGAGAGAGAGAGAGAGAGAGACAGAGACAGAGACAGAGACAGAGAATCAGAGGACAGAAGAAAAAAGAGACAGACTGAGAGAGAGAGAGAGGGAGAGAAGGAGAGAGAAGAGAGAGAGAGAGAGAGAGAGAGAGACGAGAGAGATAGAGAGAAAAGATTTCCACTTTTGCACAACAACGTTAGAATCGATTGACCATTACAATCTTCAAATAGTAGGCCTAGTTGTAGCTATGAAAAAGCAACCCAACCCAGCCAATAGGAAGTCTGTTGTTGGAAATTGTGGCATGACAAATTTAAAGTTGATGCGATGAACATTGTGGCACTTGCATGAACACTGGGTTTTATTTGTGCAAGCGTTATAACCAACAATTGTCCCATCAGCTTACTGAACAGCAAAGGAGGAGTGTGTGTGTGTGTGTGTGTGACACTCTCTGTACTACTCACTACTTGACTTGTCTTGACTAAGTCTTAACTCTCTGGGTGTGTGTGTGTTGTGTTGGTGTGTGTGTGTGTGTGCGTATGTGTGGTGTGTGTGACTGTACGGAAGTGTAGTGTTACTTTGTGAGTGTCAAATCTCAATGTGTGGTGTGTGATTGTGTGTGTGTGTGTGTGTGTTTGGTTAATTTGGATGTACTAGAAATGGAAGAAGTCCGGCACTGAGGAACTCAAGAAAGGCAGTCAGGAAAGCAGACGCGATGTAACAAGCATACTGCGCCCGGCATACTGGAGTATGTCAACAGTGCCCTGACAGCAGAGGGACCACTGACCATACCCAAAAATTACAAACGCTTTCTGGGCCTACATAAAAAACCAGAGGACATCCAACTCTGGAGTGGCTCCCCTCAAGGTTAACGGGACGCTGATCACAGACCCCAGAAGAAAGCAGAGGCCTTGAAACAGCCAGTTCAGTCGGCATTTAAGTGAGGGCAAAGAATTACAACCGAGATGAGTTCATAGCAAATCTGCAGCAGGATGAGAAATGCTACACAGTGCTCGTCTCTAGTGAACATCTCAGAGATCTGAAGGAATGAATGCCTCCTAGCCTGACTGGACACCTCCAAAGCCAACGCGGTCCTGACGAAATCAGCGCCCAGGGTACTGAAGGAGCTACCAGCAGAGATTGCCCCCATCCTCCCTGAGGATCACAAGGATCATTTCTTTTTCCTAACAAAATTAGGAAAGCATTGTCGCAAACTTCAAGTCACTTATAGTCTTTGTTAGACGGCGTGACTAAAACATTTTAAAGATTTGAAGGATCTAACAGTCTTCATCAGAAACAGTCAAGTTCATCATACTGGAAGGATTGCCTGGTTCCCAATATTTTAAGAAGGGATTGCACTATGACCCTGCTAATTGCCGGCTGGTCTCACTGACATGCACTGCCTGCAGATCCTGGAGCATGTCATGGTCAGCTCCATAATGGATGCGCATGGGGCTGAAAAAGATCTGTCCTTCAAACAGTATGGATCAGAGCGAGATGCAGCTGTGAGACTCAGCTCATCGAGCTCATGGAAAGAAATCACAGTGAGCCTTGAAACTTGTGAAGCAAGACAGCCAACCAAACATCCTCATTTGGACTTTGAGATAGGCCTTTGGATAAAGTAACCACAGCCTGTGCTACATATAAGCTACACACATATGGCATCATACGAGCAAAGGAACAGATGGGTGGCAGACTTTCTCTGCGGTCTGGCCCCAGTCAGACTATAGTGAAGTGTCCAGTCGGGAGTAATGCAAGGATCAGTGTCGGCCCCTGCTTATTCTGTTCTATATTAATGACCTACCAGAAAGTTTCATCGAACGCACGACTGCTCGCTGACGACACCCGCAGTCTACAGACCATTTTCTCGGGAGAGGACCAATGCTATTTCCAGGAAGACCTCCAGCACCTTGAGGAATGGCGAGAAGAAATGGGACATAAAATTCACAGAGGAAGTGTCTGGTCACACGAAGCAGGGAACCGGAAGCCATCACCACTACCCTACCAACTTCATGGTCACACCCTGGACACTGTGCAGTCGGTGAAGACCTGGGGCATTCTACAGGCAAACGGGAGCTGGGACGCCATCTGAGTGCCATCCAGCAAAGGCAGTCAGGACACTCAGATTTCTCGGCGAAACCCCAAGATCTAGCCTTCACTGAGCTGAGTGAGAGCAAATGCCTATATGGCCTTTGTAAGACCGTTCTGACATACGCCTGATCAGTGTGGATCCCTCCACTCAGAAAAACAACATTGAAGAGTGGAACTGATCCACGAAGAAGCTGCGAGGTCTTAATCTTTGGTGTTGATTAAATGTGTTTATGTTGTTTTTTCTTGTGTGCACCTGGCTTGCAATTTCTCTGTTATGAGATAACAAAGATGATTTGGATTGGATTGGAGTTCGTCTCAAATCAAATATCGGAGGACAGCCAGCGTCAACTGATATGGTACAGAGGCGTGGCTGGAATCCCCTGCAGCAACGCCGGCAGGTTGCAAGGCATCTATGATGTATGAATACAGAATGGACTGGTGAGAACCAACAAAACCAAGTTGAACCACAGCCAGAGCGACAAAGAAAGAGGGACTACTCACCAACAAGCTCCTTGTCCCCAGTGTCCACAACAGTTCAGGACACAGTTCCTTTTCCCAGTACCATCAGGGAGTGACGTCCTGTCACCAAGCAGCAGTTGAGGCCAGAACCCCAGAAGAGCTTTGCTGACCAGAGTCTGGCAAACACCTTCTGGGACAACCTCCTGCTGCAGACTCTGTTTCATCCAGACTAACAAGCTTACAATATCCCCCTCCTTCCCCTCCCCCCCTCCCCTCCCACCCCTCCCTCTCCCCTCCCCTCCCCAACCTCCCCTCCCCCCATTCCCCCCATTTTTCTTCTCCTCCCCTCTGCCCCATCCCACTACCCCTTTCTTCCAACAAACCCACGCAGATCAAATCAGTTGGCTAGGCTTATGATTCTCTCTTATCTATTCCCCTCTACTGTTATGCCTATTTCTTCTCAGGACTCGAGCCGATTCATGGCAAAAAGTGGCATATAGAACCTCCACGGTTTTGCGTGGCAAAATAATCAGTCGGATTGTGGCCCGCATAGCGAAGAAGAAGAAAGTAACTCTTGTAGTCTGTACATCACTCATATGCTCATATATTTATATATATCTGACAAACTATAAGCTGTATCAGTATCAGTACATCACTAACATGCCGTGCACGACCTCTTGTCTGTTCTAGGTTTATTTTTTGGTTTTGTTTTTCCCGCGCTGCACAATCTTTACAGTTACATGCCAGTGATTGCCGGTTACGGCAGTGGGACATTATTGGCAGAAGAAGAAGAGAAGACTTACATACACGTGCCCTGCAGTAAACTAAGATGAATGACATTTTCCAAAACATGGGTCTTTGTGCGTGCATTTCAGGGTGCCAAAGTGATGATCGCCTCGCGCAAGGTGGACACCTGCAGAGAGCCAGGGCAGGAGATAGCGGGGGAGTTGGACCCCTCCTCACCTGCCCGCCTGGCCTACATGCAGTGCAGGCAACATCCGCAAAGAGGAAGAGGTAAATGCATGATTGGCGTCTTTGTGAAATTTGGGTTGCTCGAGCCCAATTGGAGAGCGCGTCGCAACCAGAGCAGGGCTCCCAGGGGACCCCCATTTGGGGGTCTATGAAGTACTAAAATTCTAAAAGACCCTCTAAAGAAGTTGCAGGGGGTCTAGGGGAATGCACTAGAAAAATTCTCTTATATCGCAATGCTACTGGGACCTTATCCTCGCCTGTAGGACCCTCGATCTGTAAGGTGAAGGAGTCCCTGGGACCCCTTGTTTTGCGGGACGATGGCGAGCCCGGCAGAGGCACGCACTCATTTAAAATAAACTATTTGCATGCGAGTTGTGTGTGACTGATCAGGAAGGAAAGGTGTGTGTGTGGTGGTGTGTGTGTGGGTGTGTGTTAAAGTTTGACCCAAACGGCAACTTTTTTCGTTGCCACTGGGTTTAGCGTTTTGCTAAGTGCAATGGGCACCACAGGACCCGGTTTATCGTCTCATCTGAAAGACTTACGTCAGATCACAAGGCTTCGATCCCCAGCCTGCGATCCCCAGCCTTGTACCCACTAACCCAGGTGATTGTAATTTGTATGCGAGGCAAACACTTATGTCTGTAGCCACCTACACCTGATAGTAGTTGTTGTGACAAGCTTTCTGCTAAAGATCCTCAGAAACACATTGTCACCTACTGTACTGAACCAAAAGCTTAGCCTTGAGAAAGTGTTGATCCGTATCATTTGCGACCTAATTTGTTGAAACTGCTTGATGTCTGTGGTAGGAAAATAACTGCTTTCCTCGGTTACAATAATCGAAAGTGCATCGATTGGTGGCATGCACAGCCAAAAAGAAGTAGAAAAGTCTTAGTGTGAGTACGCCATGAACATTTTCCATTTTTCCCAACACAGGTACATCATTCTTGCGGCAATCAGGGACCATGTTCAGGGATAGTAACTCTTCCTAGTCGAATTTTCGTCAACAAATGAATTTTCTTATTTCATATATTTGCACATCTGGGTGATGGAATAATCAATGGGGTTAGGAAAATAGGGTTAGGAACATGTCCGAGTTAATAGTTATTAGTTTTTTTAAAAGACATTTGCGCACAATTTATGCGTCCCGTGATTGAGCGCCGTATCCGTTAGCCTGGGAGAATTTGAGATACGGGGCCGCACCCCAGCCTCTGCCTTTTCTCAAAGCTGCAAGTGCAACAAGTGAGAGAGCAAGGCAATTTATCCAAGGAATACCGCAGGGCTCCCAGGGACCCCCGATTTGGGGGTTCTAAAAGAAGTACTAGAATTCTAGAGGACCCTTAAAAGAATGTGAGGGGGTCCAGGGAGCAACTCGAAAAAATACTTTTTTAGCATTGGGCAATGCCACTGGGACACTCTATCCCGCTCTAGGAACCCTCAATACCCACTGTAAGTGAAGGAGTCCCTGGGACCCCTTGTTTTGTGGGATGAGGGGAGCCCTGCCCTGGAAGCCATGATAGCTTGATAATGTTCTTGTAGACATTGAACATCAGTTTCCAGGCCCTTAAACTCTTTGGACTGCCGGAGGTGGAAAACGACCTTCAAGAAAAAAAAAACCTGTTGTTGTGTGTCGTACCTGGCTTAAAGGACTCCAGGGATCATCCCCAACAGTCGAAACACCTGAAACAGTATGGCACAAATGCACAGCTAGGGTATGAGAACATACGTTGCATGACCGTGTTTGATTACCCGCCAGTCGGGCAGCCACACTCCGCTTCGGAGGATTGAAAAAAATAAAAAATGGTTGAGTTCAATGGTTGCAAAATTGTTGTGAATCGTAGGAGTATGTTTCTAGAATGATTTTTGTTGTTATGCTTTTGTGCGTGTTAATTAGCAAACAGATTTTTTTTCTTTTGTCTAATATATTACCAAAAAGTGAAAAAGATGTAAAATTAAAATACTGAGAACTGCATCTGCCTCAGGTTACTCTGGCAGACAAACCAATTCTGGATATGCACGCAACAGGACAAATTTGGGGAGAGCACACAATAAATAAACTTAGAGACGAGAGACGGTTCTTGAAGGCCTCGATCGTCTCAGCTCCATGTCTCATCGGTGAGGACGTTCCGTCTCGCACAGTCGCGAGAAGAAGCTGTTTTTATTATACTTCTGTGTTGCTGAACTCGATGTTATAGCAGCTGGGCGTGGTTGTTTCTGGCGAATGCGCTATGGTGTTTTGAGACTGAATTCCTTCAAATTTTGTGGGTCCCATATCTAAAGATGTCAAGGCATGGTGTACCGCTGGAATTGACTAAGATCAAGACACACTCCAAAACACAACTACAATTAGTTAATTAACTTTTACAGACTGTTTACACAAGTTTGCGTAATCTGGATAGCTGAATGAGTAGTTTGATGCCAAATGTGTAGTTTTATTCATAAAACCATCAAAGAATGTTCACTGAAATGAAAATGAGTAGTAATAAGAAATTAAAGAGCATTTGTTTTAATTTTTTGAGAGTAGTAGACGTCCAAATTTGCAGTAGCATACTAATTGAAAAGAAGTAGAGTAAACAGGTCGGCCTTTATATTTATATTATTAGGTGCATGGCTTACAGTTACATGTTAGAATGTGCTTTTGTATTCTTGTGCTTTAATCTAGTCATGGCTTTATACAACCTTGTGGGGTTTTATTGCAATAAAAAGTACAAGTGACGATGTGAGTGTTCAATGCTCATGAATATTCATTTTGATTGACTATGCTTTTTTTTTTCACGAAGGTAAAGAAGCTGATATCGCAGACATTGGAGCAGTACGGGTTCGCCTGAATTTCTTGGTGAACAACGGAGGGGCCGTCTACAGTCCTGCGCTGACATCTCTCTGAAAGGCTGACATGCTGTCTTGAGATAATCTTAATGGAACCTTACTCATGTGTAGAGAAAGGGTGTGTGTGTCGTGTGTGTGTGTGTGTGTGTGTGTGTGTGTGTGTGTGGTGTGTGTGTGTGTGTGTTGTGTGTGTGTGTGTGTGTGTGTGCTGCGTTGTGTGCTATGTGTGGTGTGATAGGGAAAGAGGAGAAAGAGAGACACAGAGAGAACGGGGGGGAGGGGGGTAACAGAGACAAAGGGAGGACAATAGAGTCAGAGCAGAGAGCCTTACCCTATATTTTGGACATTAGGCGCTGCTGTGTTATAAGGCGTATAGGGCAATTTTCAAGAAAAAATCTGAAAAAAAATTACCAAGTAAAAGGCGCCCTCGTTTATAAGGCGATACACCACCTCGCCAAAGTAAGTCGAAGTTTGAAGCCCACACGTTCCTGTAAACGGCTTACCGACCGCCATATTGGTGTCATAAACGAGAGTTGCTCCTTCTCAATAATCAAAACTTCCGTTTTTGCGACTTCCGGTTGTTTGTTGTGTTAGGACTTTTGTTCACACACATTTAAGCTCTACAACGAATGCTTTTTACATCCAATGAAGGCTATCGGCATCAGTGGACGGTTTATCTCGACGATAATAAGGGATTTTAAAGCAATTTAGCGTCGTTTATTAGGCGATTAGGTCGAAATTGGAGAAAAAAATATTACCTTATAGTCAGGGAAAATTTACGAGTACATAGTTGTATGTGTGTGTGAAGTGAGAGAGAGAAAATATATGGTATCATGTATGATTTGTGTGTGTGTGTGTGGCAGAGGTAATAGCTATAAGAAAAGGGAGGCAATGGTCAGACCCAGGAAAAATGACAGACTTGTACAACAAAGTCTACCCAGTATAACTTTAAAAGTTTCTGGAAATCAATAGTAAGAGATAATGTTGTTAAGTATTAAACCCTCTTCTGTTTCGTGCTGAGCTCTATCATTTCTGTTGTTGTTTCTTGCTTTTAAGACGAACAGTTAGGTTTTATTGACACCGTTCATATTTGTTCATTTTCATAGTTTGTGTGAGAGTTAGCGTTTTTGGTGGGGTTTGTGTGTTCAATTTGATAGTAAAGAAAGAAAGAAAACAAAGTTTTCGCATCCTGATTATTTCTCCCTACTTTTTGTTTGGGCACAAGCCACAAACCTATAAAACTCACTTTGTCGGTCGGTCGGTCCAAAATTGTCGCACTTCAAATGAGGCTACAAAATCGTCCGCACTTCAAATCGAGGCTGCACTTCAAATTGAGCTGCTCTCTTAACATGAGTTTCGTTTTCAACTTAGCCTCATGTGGATCCGAAAAGCTGTAATAGTATCACTTAATTTGCAGGTCAACTTTAAAGTATACCGTTTCCAAAGAGTCTTGTATCCTAAAAATGCTACATTTCAAAATACAACAACGCTAAAAAAGTTTAATTTGTACATAAATGAATGAACAAAGTAAGGTAAAATGCAACAGAGATACAACGATAATCATGCTCATAAGTCAAAATAAGCCTAGAAATACGACGTCCACGTCGTGGATTGGATGAAGTTCATGACACCGTTGACTTTTATAGCTCTCGGCATTGGGCTAAGATCAAAGTGTGCCGTTGTGCTAATGAGTGTACAAGGGGGTATGTAGATGAGTGCATGAGTGTGTGAAGGAGGGAATTGTTGATATGTCTTTTATAATGATGGTGTAATTTGAATTGCAATCTGTACAGCGTCCCTAAAATGGAACTCATTTGATCGCTCCGATCAGTTTCATCCTAATTTTTTTGCTTTCTTTACCTATTACCGATAAGGTATGAGGTAAACTTGCACGTTGTTGTAATCTGTCGGCATTGAAAAGCAGCTACGTCGTCTCCACGTTCTCCGCCATTTTCCATTTAAGTTTTTTTTTTATATCTCTGCTCCCCCCCCCCAATCTCTCAAGCGTTTTCAGCGAGCGCAATGTTATTCTCAAACGGCGCGGGTAATATTGGAAAGAGTTGGGATGCTGCGCGCGCTGGCGAATGAACGAAACGACTCCTGCGAATGGGCATTGTTTGCGAGTTGGACGGCATAGAAGGATGCGAAATGCTGTGAAATGAGTACCCACCACCCCCCACCCCACCGCTGAAGAATTTAAGCAGATTAGACGTTGATTTGGACGGTAAAGTTGTAGAGTCCCACCCCCTCCTGATGTAGATGAAAAATCGTGTGGGAAGGATTCCTCGGCTGAAAAAATCTTCTTTTTTTTGATCATTAGTTTTCATGCCTGGTCTGCTAACAGCCCCAAAAACAGCACTCATGTGATCACTCTTCAGCCTACGCTATGCTTCCTGGACGGTAGGGCTCCTACTGTACAATCCATGATTCCTTTGGTTCCAGCGTAGTCTTTCTATCTACGGTCAGTGGATGAGGTGAGAATGGGGGGGTCATCGTCCACATCATCACCGACATGTGGAAGGTGTGGCCCTCCATGAGGTATTTAACCCTTCACTGCCAATGTTCGCATTTTAGCACCACAATGATTTTAAAAAACCCCTGTCACGAAAGGGCCCTCAACCAGGGTTGGTATCCAAAGAAACTATTTTCATAGTCCATGTCATAAGGAATCCTCACTGCAGCAAAAATTTTTTTCATCCAGTGTAAGGGTTTAATGGATATTTTTGCTGAAAAATGGCTGTCCCCCGGTGAACGGGTTAAACCACACCTGGGTACAGTGTTCTTCTTTTTTTTCTGTTTTTTGCTCTGCTCTGTTCTGGGGCCATACAGTGCACTTCTCCCAAGCCACTATTACCAAGTCCTTTGTAGATAGAACTTGGCTTTGGTATTACTCTAGTCACAGAGACTTATGTCCGTGAAATTTTGGCTGCTCCATACAATGATGAGCGCATCGCCGCACACATGGAAACCTAGCTATCAGTTGGGTCATACCAGGGGAGAAGGACTTCTCCCTGGTCGTACCCTACTTTTTGTAATGCAGGTGGATTTGTACGTGCGTAAAGCGCACAGGTCAGATACGAGGTCAGTCCCCATCCCGAAGGACTCGACGTTCAGTTTGATTTTCATGTTGAACTGGAAAGAAAGAAAGGGTGAGGCCGGGTTTCGAAACCGGGTCACTGAAGCTGCAGTCACGCATGTAGTTTGGCAGGCGAGCGAGCAATCTTAAGCCGTCAACAGGGAGCAAATCTGTGTTAGTCAACAAAGGCAACCCACACCAGAGCTGTCTGAAGGCGACATTGCTCTGTTGCTGAGTCGCTTCTGAGGGAGGATGTTCTTGGTTGGCTCTCTCTCTCTCTCTCTCTGCATCACTATTGTCAAAAGATTGTGCGCATTTCAGAATATTTGCAAGGGTGTCTCAAATGCTGCCACAAACACGCCAGACATATTTGGTCTTCAAGAACTGATATTTGAATCTATAGCAAAAAAACGTGTTAAATGAAATACAGATTCGTCATTAAAGACGCATGCACTAGGTGATGTGGGTACATGCCTTTGGCCTGAATTCAGGCAGTTCCAAAGCAGGTAATGTTCAGGCAGGGATTACCATTGATGAATTTATGATTCATTTGTTCATTTATCATTCGTTTGTTTATTCCTTCTCCCTTTTTTTTTTCTTTTATTGCCTTTTTTTCTTCCTTCTTGCTTCTTTTTGTTTTGTTCTTTCTGTCATACCATTCTGTCTTCATTTCTGTTTTTCTTTTTTGTTCATGGTCTTTTTTTCTTGTTTTTATTCTGTCATGCCTTTCTTTCTTCTTGTTTTTCTTTTGTCACTCCTTCTTTCTTCCTTCTTCCTTCCTTTCTTTCTTTCTTTTGTTCAGTCCACTCCGGTTGCAGCCAGGGCAGGGGTGGGAAACCTGACCAAGTCTGTTGGCCATAGCGAGTGGGCAGCGATGGGGCTGTGCGCATCAACTGTGTGGCACGGTAGAGGCATGATGGGAGCTACTACACTGAGAGTGCACTTAAAGGGGGACCTGACGGATGAGTTTTTGCAAGAAATAACGTCGAGATCACCAGAAAGACGTTTTTTTCAAGGATCGGAACACTCGCTTGCTCGGCTTCCTAGAAATGAAAACCATCAAAACGGCGATGCCTCCTTGGCGGAGATGCCGGAGAGAGAAACCAATTTTGGATGGGGTGGGTGGGGGCCAAACCCATTGGAGTTGAAGCTTTTTCTTTTTGTAGTGCAGTTTTAAAAAACAATTGAAGCTATTTCCTTTGTTGGTGGAGCGAAACCTTTTAGATAAAACTGCATAAAAGTTTAAAAAAGATAATTAAAAAGGTTGCCATTGCGAAAAATCGTGGCAAACAATTTGGTCGCCCTTGCAAAAGAGATGGCACATGCCTCTCTTTCAGTGAAAAAAAAATAATCAGCAACTCCGCCAAAGGAGGAATCGCCGATTTGGACGGTTTGATTCTAGGAAACCAGAGCAAAAGTGAGTGTTTGTGATCTCTGTACATGGATGTTGTCATGTGATCTCGAGTGTTTCTTGCAAAATCTCATCCATCAGGGGTGCCCCTTAGCACAAAGCTGGATACCTCAAAATATTGGTTAACACAAATGATCTGTTTGAACTGACAAAATCCCTCTTTATTATTACTTAAAAAAGTTGTTTTACACACAAGATTGTCTTCTCGGCACAGCATGAATATGGTTAACACACAAACAAAAACTTGGCCAATTGTATGTATCGTACTACAGTCTAACATTGGTACACTAAAAAGAGCACCAAAGGTGACGGTGGCATCATGGGAAAACTAACAAAGTCGCTCAGATGTTTTTGAGCAAAAGCCAAAAATAGTCAAAAACCCCCCAATATCCATTTTCTATTTAGGGCAATAATTATGTCTATTTTTAATATATTCTACCAGCATCCACAACATGAAATAATTTTTGAATGATTTCTTTGTTAATTTGATTGTTTCAAAAAAAAATAAGTCATCGAAAGAAAAGGCAAAATGTGTTTCTATATCGATTTCTGCAAATGATCTCTCTTGAAAGCCAAACTTCAAAATTAATTG
>CM065703.1:30393288-30395788 GCA_017654935.2 Phymorhynchus buccinoides
TTATATTCTTTATCGATGTATCTGACTGCTTTGATCGTCGTGACTTGAAGGCTCACATCAAAATCAAGTATCCTGCTAATTTTAACCCTCCAACACCTTATATTTTTTGAGAAAACGACAACGTTAAAGTTTGAAGAGTGTGACTGAGTCAAGGTTAAAGGTTGCACAACAGTAATCTCTGCAACAAATGATTATCTTTATTTTGTTCTTTATCAATGTATCTGACTGCTTTGATCGTCGTGACTTGAAGGCTCACGTCAAAATCAAGTATCCTGCTAACTTTAACCCTCTAACGCCTTATATGTTTAGAGAAAATGACAATGTTAAGGTTTGAGTTAAGGTTAAAGGTCGGGGCCACGGACGCAACACACACATACATACACACACAGACACACAACCAAACACGTACGATACTATAGACTCACTTTGTTTTAAAAAAACCGACGTGAGCCAAAAAGGATAACAAATACATACTAGTAAGCTAAAATACATAACAAAAGGCTATATAAGCAAACATGCACTGCAGAATGGACAACAGGTGCCCACTCAAGTGTGCAAGGTCTCACGTGTGGACGCCAGTGTACAATTAAAAAAACACCTGGTATGTCATAAATTGTAAAAAGGAAAAACGTGGAAGGGTTTTATAGAAAAAATGCAGGAGAATGGATCAATCTCTCCTCGAGTTAAAAACCCCTTCCGATACTTGTTTGTCTGCATTCACTTTTCTCTGAATTCACAGAATTCTCTGGAAAAAATACCATGCCTGTTCACTGAAAATCAACATTTTCTGCTGAGTAGTGGAGATGCTGGGTATTAACTCTGATTTCTGTACATATACCATCTTTTTGTCCCCCTCAATCCTACGAGCAACTTTTTCCACTCAGTCTTCTTGTAACTCTCTCATTTCTGTGAGCAACTTTACTCGAATAATGGCTTTTCTCTCAGCGCTGTCCCACCCCTCTTGTTTTCTCTGTCAATTATTATCACACTTAATTGCCAAAAGAGGTTTTCCAAAGTTAAAGACCCACCACGTCACGTGTCAAAATCATGTTTTTCACGTGTTTTCCCTCTTATAACTGGTAAGAAATCTTAAGAAATCTTCCAAGCATAAGAGAGAATGTGACACGTGACATGGGGGTCACACCAGTGAATATCCCACGGCAATTATATACTGTAGATACACAATAACGCAAGCGCCCCTTTTTCACACTTTCGCTCTCTCTGGAAATCCAGGAATTGAGAGACAGCAGCTCTATAAAGCCAGGCTCTCAGAATAGCTGCTATAGAGCAACAAAAGCTGCTGGAGGGAATGAAAGAGTTAAGGTACATTGGAGGCAGGGAGCCACTGGGTCATAGCTTGGACTTGGAGGGAGAAGAGTCTCTACCGCTTTGACGCTGCTGCTCCTTCGCGTCTTCTTCCCACGTGTAGGCTTTGCTTTTGTTGTGCTCTGAAAACAGAGAGAGAAAGAGAAAGGAAGAGAGAGAGAGGAAGGAGGAAGAGAGAGAGAGAGAGAGAGAGAGAGAGAGAGAGAGAGAGAGAGAGAGAGAGCACACACACACACACACATACATACATACACACACACAAACACACACACACTATAAATAGGCTGGAGACTGTGGGTGAGAACAGATTGAAAACACTGATTGACTTAAAATTGGAAAATTCCATACTACTTCTTCTGCATTCCCAGGCCAAATGGCCATAATGGGTAAGGTATGTATGTGTCCGGTTTTCAGTTTTCACCGGTCTCCCTGCTGCGTACAGCCGACACATTCCGATTTCGGAGGAGCTCAAGGGAGAAAAAGTATTTGGAAGATTTTTTTTTTAAAGGCAGGAGAATGGGCCAATAAGTCAGAAAGATGATAGAAAGCAAAGGGAAAAGGCAGAGTCAAAGAGAGTGGCAGATTAGAACGAAGTTACAAGCACATAACTTCCAGAAGGTGGGGGAACTATTTGTACGGAGAGAAAAACCGGTATCCCCACGGGGAGGAAAATTCCATGCAAAAGCCACATGGGCCAAAATCGAGGAAATAAATAGCAGTTTATAGTCTGCATTTTACAGCACTTCGTGAAAATTTGAGTTGCTTAAGGCCTTCGCACACTAGCATCAGGCGTCAATTGTTTCTCAGAGCAACGCCTTGACGCGTTGACGCCTGCATCACAGCACACATTGTAGCGAGGCAGTGGTGTTCTCACACACGACTCTTGTCGCTTCGCCTCTTGTCGCGCGAACTTCCTTATTTGGAAAGCAAGGAAAGATTACTCTAGCGTCAAACCTCCTCCTAGATAGAAACAACAGTATTTTTTTTCTTCAATCAGAGTTATGGTCCTTCCGTCTGTTGTGATTGGCTAGTTTGACGATCTCTGCGATCTTGAGCATTAAAATTAGAGCCGGTTCTATTCTCGAGCAACAAAAAATTGCGCAGCTACGCATAAAAAATCCTGCCGCGCCGTGAATCTCTCACACGCAAGCAGCGCATCAAACTGCGCCTTGCA
>CM065703.1:30400788-30413288 GCA_017654935.2 Phymorhynchus buccinoides
TCACTGCAACAACAGCATTACAGCTGCGATTGTTTTCTTACTGAGCTTTATTAGAGCAAATTATTGTAAGGAAGAAAAAAAAGAAATTCAGAGGACAAATATTTTTTTGTGGGTAACTATTTTTCATCAAGTATTTTCGACAAAATCAAGGTCAAAATTGTCAAACTGAGTTCTGTTACTGAACGAGCAGTAGTGCTTACAGATACACTTTGTGAGGACTAGAAAGCATGCGCTGTTCATACCCAACTTCCAACTTCCTGACTAGCACATGACACAGTAAATGAGCAATTGAGCTTTGTGTTGGCTTTGGCAAAGTTTGTAAGGAAATATTTTGACTGCAAAAAACACATAATGTCCATAAATTGAGTTTTACCATGTGGAGCAAAGATTCGTTAATACACAGAAAACCGAATTGAGTTATCTTGTCTAGTTTTTATTTTAGATTATTTGAAGTGCCCTGGAGATCACAGAATAGCATGCCAGACACAATTTTGCCTCTTTCTTTCTATCTGACTTGATTTTTAAAGAAACAATCAAATTAACAAAGAAATCATTGTCTTTCATGTTGTGGATGCTGGTAGAATATATAAAAATAGACATAAATATGCCCTAAATAGAAAATTTGTATTTTGCATTGTTGACTATTTTTGGCTTTTGCTCAAAAACATTCTGAGCGACTCTATTTTTGTTATAATGTGAACTTTTCGTTAAATTTTGACACGAAAAGTACACCATAGGCCTAAACCTGGTTGGGACGAATGACTAAGGAATAAGTGGTTATTCAATTTCAGGTGGTAATATTAAAATTCGACCAATGAGAAACATAAGAAGTGGATCCTTTTCTGATGCCAATCACAGGAAGTCTGGCTTGAGTGCTAATATTCTTAACCCTTAATTGCAAAATAATAATTGAAAACATTGGAATGTTCTGTTTATGTTGTTGATCAGGAACTAGACGTTTAGTTTAATTTTGACTATAAGGTGTCTCATGTGTTGGAGAATTGAAATAGATAATCAGGTCATTTAGAGTCTTTGTTTGGTAGGCTATATAGGTTGTACCCTGGCCAAATTCAGTCTCTCTGACCTGCTAGCTCGATGACTACCTGTACATCCTCCTATTCGGAGCGATCCCCTTGTTGGGCTGTGAGTATTTATTTTTTGACGTTGATTTATTTCATGATGGAGGTGTAGAACTTAAATTCGGACTGGGATTGCAACTATTTCGCTGAGATGCTAATCCAACATTTAGAGCTTAGAGAGCTTGGGATAGCTCCTTTATAATTAATTATAAAACTGACGAAGTAATTCTACAGAGATGATCAAATTGATCTAGGTGCCTAGACTAAATCTATGTGGAAAACAGTCCTAGTAAAAGAATGCTTAGTGTGTTGATTTTACAAATCTACTCAAGTACTGGTTTTAAAGATTGGAAACGTCAGTAAATAAATGAGCTTCGTCAGTAATACATGTCGTAGAGGAACTTCGACTAAAATGGTAACCGTGAACAGGATCCACTTGAACACGTGGCACCGAAGTTATAGACTCAGCAGTAGGTCGCAAGTCTAGTCTCCTCATTCTTTGGGTTAGCCTATTGATTGTAAGACCTAAGCCATTGAGATTCGCTCTCCTTCTCTCTCTGCTGGTCTCTTTGTGTGTATTCTGCGACCTGAACTAGGTTCGGGGTGTGGCTGCGAAGTGGGATTTTGGAACAAGAGCGATCGTTTTTGGGAGCATATTTTGCCACTGTCATGTTTTAGTTTTTCTGTCATGTTTCATGTGTAATGCTTGACATTTAAGTGACTTTCAAATGAAAGTCCAGAGGGGCAAATATTTTTGTGTGGAAGTTAACCTTAGATTTGCATTAAGCATTTTCGACAAAATCAAGGTCAAAATCTGTTTTCAATTCCTGAAGTTCTGATACTGAATCAGCAGTAGTGCTGCAGACAATTTTCACTTTGTGCATGGACTTGTGATAAACACAAAGTTTTCATGCGGGTTTAGGTTTAATTGACTTTCCTAGGATTGTCCGAAAACACTTCCTGACTAGCACATGACACAGTAAAAGAACAATTGCAGCTTTGATATTGGCTGTGGGCAAAGTTTTGGTTTAAGGAATATATTTGTGACAGGTGCATACGCAAAGTTACAGTTAAAGTCGAGTTTTCTGTCCATTGTAAGGAATTTTTTCATAATATTCTTGGGTAAGAATATGATCACGTCTTCGTTCTTCACTAATTACCAGTTAATGTCTAGTTTTATGCAAAACATTTTTCCATTGTTAAAATGACATTGACCACAAGAAGAAGGGTGTGGTAACTCTCCAATTGTGTTAGGTGTGGCTTGTCATTGTTGGTTGTGTTGGCTTGTTTAGCCAATTCTATATTGGTTCAAGTTAGTGTCCATGGTTTAGCCAGTAAAGATTCCCTGAAGGTTAAAGGGAAGGCAATGTGCATTGGAAGTGAAAGGCAAACATAATTGGTTCTATACCATACTTGTCATTGTGTAACTGGGAACTGGGTATTACAGTTTGTATGGATTAATAGTCCAAATTTATGTTACAAAGGCAATGTTTTATGTTTGCAAGTTAGTTATTTGTTTCATTTTATGTCTTACAGGTGTGTTCTGCTGAGTTTGAAATAAACACCAAATAAACCACTCCATGTGGCCCTGTGGTTAATTGGAGAGAAAGAGACCTCTAAGTTCCTTCCCCTCCTCTACAACCCTGCAACACCCCCTTACCCCCCTTTCAACATTAGTTTTTCCCATGCACCATCACATTTGGTGGCTCTTGTTTAGTGCTACCAATGTGAACTGTAGTACGATAAATAATAATTGGACCAAGTTTTTGTTTGTGTGTTAACCATATTTCATGCTGTGCCGAGAAGACAATCTTGTGTGTAAAACAATCTTTTTTAAGTAATAATAAAGAGGGATTTTGTCAGTTCAAACAGATCATTGTGTGCTAACCAATATTTTGAGGTATCCAGCTTTGTGTTAAAGGGGCACCCTGACGGATGAGATTTTGCAAGAAACACATCGAGATCACCATGACAACATCATTTACAGAGATCACAACACTCACTTTGCTCTGGTTTCCTAGAAATCAAACTGTCAAATCGGCGATTCCTCCTTGGCGGAGGTGCTGGATGTCATTTTTTTTTCACTGAAAGAGAAGGCATGTGCCATCTCTTTTGTAATGGCGACCAAATTGTTTGCACGATTTTTTCGCAATGCAAGCCTTTTTAATTATCTTTTTAAACATTTTATGCAGTTTATCTAAAAGAGTTTCGCTCACAACAAAGGAAATAGCTTCAATTTTTTTTAAAACTGCACTACAAAAAAGAAAAAGCTTCAACCACAATGGGTTTGGCCCCCACCCACCCCATCCAAAATGGTTTCTCTCTCCGGCATCTCCGCCAAGGAGGAATCGCCGTTTTGACGGTTTCATTTCTAGGAAACCAGAGCAAAGCGAGTGTTCCGATCCTTGAAAAAAACGTCTTTCTGGTGATCTCGACGTGTTTCTTGCAAAAACTCATCCGTCAGGGTCCCCCTTTAAGTGCACTCCAGTGTAGTAGCTCCCAGCATGCTCACCGGTGCCACGCAGTTGATGCGCACTCCCTCGCTGGCCCACTCTATGGCCAACGACTTGGTCAGGTTCTCCACCCCTGCCCTGGCTGCACCGGAGTGACTGAACAAAGAAAGGAAGGAAGGAAGGAAGAAAGAAAGGCGTGACAGAAAGAAAGACAAGAAAGAAGAGAAAGGCATGACAGAAATAAAAACAAGAAAAAAAAAGGCATGACAAAAAGAAAAACAAGAAATGAAGAAAGAAGTGTATGACAGAAAGAACAACGAAAAGGAAGGAAGAAAGGAAGAAAGAAGGGCATGACAAAGAAAAAAAACAAGAAAGAAAGAAAGGGTATGACAGAAAGAACAAGAAAGAAAGAAAGAAAGAAATGTGTGACAGAGAAAAAAAACAAAAAGAAAGGGTATGACAGAAATAAAAACAAGAAATGAAGAAAGAAAGAAAGAAAAAAAGGCAATAAAAGAAAAAAAAAAGGGAGAAGGAAGAACAAACGAATGAATAATTGAACAAATGAATCAATAAATTCATCAATGAATGAAACCACTGCCTGAACATAACCTGCTTTGGAGCTGCCTGAATTCAGGCTAAAGGCATGTACCCACATGCACCTAGTGCCTGCGTCTTTGTGACGAATCTGTATTTCATTTAACACGTTTTTTTGCTATACAAAATATACAGTTATTGAAGACCAAATATGTCTGGCGTGTTTGTGGCAGCATTTGGAGACACCCTTGCAAATATTCTGAAATGCGCACAATCTTTTGACAATAGTGATGCCAGAGAGAGAGAGAGAGAGAGAGAGAGAGAGAGAAGAGAGAGAGAGAGAGAGAGAGAGAGAGAGAGAGAGAGAGAGAGAGAGAGACAAACCAAAAACATCCTTCCCCGGAAGCGACTCAGCAGCAGAGCAGTGTCTCCTCGGACCTCTGGTGGTGGGTTGCCTTTTGACTAACACAGATTTGCTCCCTGTTGATGGCTAAGACGCTCGCCGCCTGCCAAACTCAATGTGTGACTGCAGCGTCAGTGACCCGGATTCGAATCCCGGCCTCACCCTTTCTTTCTTTCCAGTTCAACATGAAAATTGAACTGAAAGTCGAGTCCTTCGGATGGGGACTTAAACCTCGTATTAGACCTGTGCGCTTTACGCACGTACAAATCCCACCGCAGTTAAAAAAAAGTTGGTAAGACCAGGGAGAAATCCCGCTGCCTGGTATGACCAAACTGATAGCTAGGTTTCCCCAGGTGTGCGGCGATGCGCTCTCTGGGAGGGAGCAGCCAAAATTTCACGGACATAAGTCTCTGTGACTAGAGTATACCAAATACCAATTCTATCTACAAAGGACTTGGGAATGAGTGGCTTGGGAGAAATGCACTGTATGGCCCAGAACAGAGCAGAGCAAAAAAAAAAAAAAAAGAAGAAACAAACTGTACCCAGGTGTGGTTTAACCCTTTCACCGCCAGCCATTTTTCAGCAAAAAATATTCATTAAACTAAACATTTTTGTCTGCAATAGTGAGGATTCCTCTATGACATGTTTAAAGTAAGGCCTATCCTTACCTCCAAAAAATAATGAAAATAGGCTCTTTGGATAACAGACCCTGGTTTGAGGCCTTTTCGTGACATGGGTTTTAAATCATTGTGGTGCTAAAATGCGACATTGGCGGTGAAAGGGTTAAATACCTCATGGAGGGCCACCCCTTCCACATGTCGGTGATGATGGTGACGATGGACCCCCCGTTCTCCCTCATCCACTGACCGTACGCTGGAACCAAAGGAATCATGGTATTGTACAGTAGGAGCCCTACAGTCCAGGAAGCAATAGCGTAGGCTGAAGAGTGATCAAATGAGTGCTGTTTCAGGGGCTGTTACAGACCAGGCATGAAAACTACTGATAAAAAAAAGAAAAGATTTTTTCACTGAGAAATCCTTCCACCCGGATTTTCAGCTAACGTCAGGAGGGGGCAGGACTCTACGACTTACCGTCCAAATCAACGTCTACATCTGCTGAAATTTTTCTTCAGCGGGGGAGGGAGTACTCATTTCACAGCAATTCACATCCTTCCATCTCTCAAACATGCCATTTGCAGGTCGTTTCGTTCATGCCAGCAAGCGCAAGCATCACTCTTCCAAATATAGACCGCGCCGTTTGAGAATAACATTGCGCTCGCGAAAACGGCTGAGAGATTTGGGGGGGGGGGGGGGGGGGGCCCGAGATAATTATTTAAAAAAAATAATGAAAAAATTGGTGGAGAAAGTGGAGACGGCGGAGCTGCTTTCATGCCTGACAGATTACACGTGCAAGTTTACCTCATGCGCTTATCTGTAAATAGGTAAAAGAAAGCAAAAAAAATTAGGATGAAACTGATAGGAGCGATCAAATGAGTGCCATTTTAGGGACGCTGTACAGATTGCAATTCAAATACACCAGCATTATAAAAGACATATCAACATTTCTCTCCTTCACACACTCACACTCATCTACATACACCCTTGTACACTCATTAGCACACACTTTGATCTTAGCCAAAATGCCGAGAAGCGATAAAAGTCAACGGTGTCATGAACTTCAGCCAATCCACGACGTGACGTCGTATTTCTAGGCTATTTTGACTGTATGAGAATGATTATAATTGTATCTCTGTTGCATTTTACCTTACTTTGTATACATTCATTTATGTACAAATTAAACTTTTAGCGTTGTTGTATTTGAAAATGTAGCATTTTAGGAATAGAAAGACTCTTTGAAACGGTTATACTTAAAGTTGACTGCAAATTCAAGTGATACTATTAACAGCTTTTCGGATCCACAATGAGGCTAAGTTGAAAACGAAACATCATTTTAAAGAGCGGCCTCAATTTGAAGTGCAGCCTCGATTTGAAGTGCGACAATTTTGTAGCCTCAATTTGAAGTGCGACAATTTTGGACCGACCGACCGACAAAGTGAGTTATAGGTTTGTGGCTTGTGCCACAAACAAAAAGTAAGGAATAAGCGGATGCGAAAACTTTTTTTCTTTCTTTCTTTTACTATTCAAATTGAACACACAAAAACACACCAAAACGCTACTCTCACACAAATATATGATAATGAACAAATAATAAACGATGTCAAGAAAACCTAACTGTTCGTCTTAAAAGCAAGAAAACAACAACAAAAATGAATAGAGCTCAGAACGAAAAGAGAGGGTTAATACTTAACAACATTATCTCTTACTGTTGATTCAGAAACTTTAAAAGTTATACTGGTTAGACTTGTACAAGTCTGTCATTTTCTGGGTCTGACTTGCCTCCTTTTCTTATAGCTATTACCTCTGCACACACACACACACAATCATACATGATATATATATTCTCTCTCTCTCACACACATACAAACTATGTACCACAATTTTCTGACTATAAGGCAATATTTGTTTCTCCAATTTTGACCTATGCGCCTAATAAACGATGTTAAAATGCTTAAAAATCCCTATTATCGTCCGAGATACCGTCGAAATGATGCCATAGCCCTTCATTGGATGCAAAAAGCATCGTTATAGAGCTTAAAATGCCATAATTCTACCAGTTTTCGCGAAGAAAAGTCCTAACACAACAACCGGAAGTCGCAAAAACGGAAGTTTCGATTATTTGAGAAGGGAGCAAACTCTCATTTATGACAGCAGTAATGGCGGTCGGTAAGCGTTTACAGGACGTGTACGGGTTTCAAACTTCGACTTACTTTTGCCTTTTACTTTTGCCTTATAAACGAGGGCGCCTTTTACTTGGATTTTGTCAGATTTTTCTTGAAAATTGCCCTATTTGCCTTATACACAGCAGCGCCTAATGATCCAAAATATACGGTAAGTCTCTCTGACTCTTTGTCTCCCTTTGTCTCTGTATACCCCCCCCCCCCCCCCCCCCCCCCGTCTCTCTCTCTCTCTCCACTCTCTCACACACACACACACACACACACACACACACACACACACACACACACACACACACACACACACACACACACACACACACACACACACACACACACACACACACACACACACACACCTTCTCTACACATGAGGAAGGTTCCAGTAAGATTAGTCTCAAGGACGGCATTCCAGCCTTTCAGAGAGATGTCAGCGGCAGGACTGTAGAACTGACCCCCTCCGTTGTTCACCAAGTAATCCAGGCGACCGTACTGCTCCAAGGTCTGCGATATCAGCTTCTTTACCTGTATGAAAAAAAAACCAATAGTCAATCAATATGAATAGTCATGAACATTGAACACTCAACATCGATCACTGTACTTTTTATTGCAATAAAACCCCACAAGGTTTATAAAAGCACATGACTAGATTAAAGCACAAAGAATACAAAGCACTATTTCTTAACATGTAACTGTAAGCATGCACCTAATAATAATAAATATAAAGGCAGACCTGTTTACTCTACTCTTTTCGATTAGTATTCTACTCAATTTGGACGTCTACTACTCTTCAAAATTAAAACAAATGCTCTTTAATTCTTGATTACTACTCATTTTCAGTGAACATTTTTTGATGGTTTTATGAATAAAACTACACATTTGGCATCAAAACTACTCATTTCAGCTATCCAGATTACTCAAGACTTGTGTAAACAGGTCTGTAAAAGGTATTAACTGATTGTAGTTGTGTTTGAGTGCGTCTTGATCTTAGTCATGTTCAAAGGTTGAACCATGACTTGCATCTTAGTTATGAGATCAACAAGATCTGAAGGAAGTCAGTCTCAAAACATCATAGCGCAGTTCGCAAGAAACAACACGCGCTGCTATAACATCGAGTTCAGCAACACAGAAGTATAATAAAAACAGCTTCTTCTCGCGAACTGTGCGAGACTGGAACAGCCTCACCGAAGAGACAGTGGGAGCTGAGACGATCGAGGCCTTCAAGAACCGCCTCTCGTCTCCAACAGCAAATCTGTTTGTTTGTTTTTACAATTGTCTTCTTTATTGTTTATTTATTTATTTATCTGTGCTCTCCCCAAATTTTTCCTTTGGCGTATTATACCAGAATTGGGTGTCTGCCAACGTACCTGATGAAGATGCAGTTCAGTTCAGTAGTTTAATTTTACGTCTTTTCACTCTTGGTAATATTAGATACAGACAAAAGAAAAAGAAATACCTGTTGATAATGAACAATAACAAAAGCATAACAAAAACAATAATTTCTAGAAAAATAGCGCGTACAATTCACAACAATTTTGCAACCATTGACCATTTTAATTTTCATCCTCCACTTTCTGTGCTTTAGGCTAATGTCAACCATCGGACATCCTCCGAAGTTGGAGTGTGGCTGCCCACGTGGCGGGGTAATCAAACACGGTCATGCACGTAATGTTCTCATCCCTAGCTGGTGCATTTGTACCATAGTGTTCAAGTGCTTCGACTGTTTGGATGATCCCTGGAGTCTTTAAGCCAGGGTACGACAACAACAACAACAACAGGGTTTTATTCTTTCGTTTTCTCCGGCAGTCAAAGAGTTAAGGGCCTGGAAACATGAATGTTCAATGTCTACAAGAAAATTATCAAGTTATCCTGCTTACAGGGCAGGGCTCCCACTCACCCCACAAAACAAGGGGTCCCAGGGACTCCTTCACTTACAGTGTAGAGGGTCCTAGAGGCGGGATAGAGGGTCCCAGTGGCATTGCCAATGCTAAAAAGAATTTTTCTAGTGCATCCCTGGGACCCCCTGCACATTCTTTTAAAGGGTCCTCTAGAATTCTAGTACTTCAGAGACCCCCAAATGGGGGTCCCTGGGAGCCCTAGCAGGGTAATTCCTTAGGATAAATTGCCTTGCTCTCTCACTTGTTGCACTTGCAGCTTTGAGAAAAAGGCAGAGGCTGGGGGCACAGGCCCATATTTCACATTCTCCAGGCTACGGATACGGCACTCAATCACGGGACTCATAAATTGTGCGCAAATGTCTTTAAAAAAGTAATAGCATTAACTCGGACATATTCATAACCCTATTCCTCACCAAGATGCGCAAAATATATATGAAACAAGAAAATGCATTTGCTGACGAATAATTTGACTAGGAAGAGTTACTATCCCTGAACATGGTCTGAGTGTTGCAAGAATGACGTACCTCTAGCCACTGTGTTGAGAAAAATGAGGAAAATGTTCATGGCGTAACTCACTCTAAGACTTTTCAGTCTTCTACTTCTTCTTGGCTGTGCGCGGCCACAATCAACACTTCGATTTTACCACGGAAAGCATTTATTTTCTGCCACAATTTCAAAAAATTAGGTCAGCAATGATACGAGATCAACACTTTTCTTAGGGCTAGCTTTTGGTTCAGTACAGTAGGTGAAAATGTGAAAATGTGTTCTGAGGATCTTTAGCAAACATTGTCACACAACTACTATCAGGTGTAGAGTGGCACAAGGGTAAAGTGTTTGCCTCGTATACAAATTACAATAAACCCGAGTTTGAACCTGGGTTAGTGGGTAAAGGGGATCGAAGCCTTGTCCCGTGTGCCCATGCACTTTTTCGTTGCCATTTGGTCAAACTTTAACACAAATACACACACACACACACACACACACACACACACACACACACACACCTCACCTTTCCTTCCTCATCAGTCACACAAAAATCGCATGCAAATATTTGTTAAATGGGTTGCGTGCCTCTGGTTGCGACACTCTCTCCAGGTGGGATTGAGGGTCCAAATTTTACAGAGACGCCTCTAGCTCTGTGACTATACCAAATGGCAAATCATGTAGCACCTCGTCCTCTTTGCGGATGTTGCACTGCATGTAGGCCAGGCGGGCAGGGGAGGAGGGGTCCAACTCCCCGCTGATCTCCTGCCTCGCTCTCTGCAGGTTGTCCACCTTGCGCGAGGCGATCATCACTTTGCACCCTGAACGCACACACAAAGACCCATTTTGGAAATGTCATCATCTTAGTTTATTGCAGGCACATGTAGACTTCACTTCTTCTTCTTCTTCTTCTTCTGCCAATAATGTCCACCTGCCGTAACCGGCAATCACTCACATGTACTGGGGTTCAAAGAATTGTGCCGTGCGGGAAAAACAAAAACAAAAATAAACCTACACAGACATGAGGGTGTGCACGGCATGTACTGATACTGATACAGATTATATTTTGTCATGAATATATATATATATGAGCATATGAGTTATGTACAGACTACAGAGTACTTCTTCTTCTTGGCTATGCGGGGCCACAATCAACACTTTGATTATTTTGCCACGGAACCGGGGAGGTTCTATACCACTTTTGCCGGAAGAAAGGCTCAAGGCCTGAGAAGAAATAGCATAACAGTAGAGGGGATAGATAAAAGAGAACCATAAGCCTAGCCAACTGTTGATCTGCTGGGTTGTTGGAAGAAGGGGTAGTGGGGATGGGGCAGAGGGGAGGAGAAAGAAAAATGGGGGAGAAGGGGGGGGGGGAGGTGGGGAGGGGAGGAGGAGAAGGGGAACGGGGGGGAGGGGGAGAGTATTGTAGCTTGTTAGTCCGATGACCCCAGAGTCTGCAGCAGGAGGTTGTCCGCTGAGGTGTTGCCAGACTCTGGTCACAAAGCCCTCTGGGGTTCTGGCCTCAACTGCTGCTGGTGGCAGGACGTTCCACTCCCTGATGGTACGTGGGGAAAAGGAACTTTGTCTGTACTGTGTGCGACACTGGGGAACAAGGAACTGTTGTGAGTGTCCTCTTCTTTGTCGCTCTGGCTGTGGTTCAAGCTTGGTTTTGTTGATGCTCACCATGTCATTCTGTATTTTATACATCATGGTGAGCCTTGCAACCTGCCGGCGTTGCTGCAGGGGATTCCAGCCAAGCCTCTGTACCATATCGGTGACGCTGGCTGTCCTCCGACATTGATTTGAGACGAACCTCCAAATCCAAATCCAAATCATCTTTATTATCTCATAACAGAGAAATTGCAGCCAGGTGCACACAAGAAAAACAACAATAAACACATTTATCAACAACAAAGATTAAGACCTCGCAGCTCTTCGTTGGATCAGTTCCACTCTGTCAATGTTTTTTCTGAGTGGAGGGATCCCACACTGAGCAGGCGTAGTCAAGAAGCGGCCTTACAAAGGCCATATAGGCTTTTGCTCTCAGCTCAGTGAAGGCTATCTTGAGGTTTCGCCTGAGAAATCCGAGTGTCTGACTGGCCTTTGCTGTGATGGCACTCAGATGGGCGTCCCAGCTCCCGTTTGCCTGTAGAATGACACCCAGGTACTTCACCGACTGCACAGTGTCCAGGGTGTGACCATGAAGTTGGTAGGGGTAGTGTGAGGGCTTCCGGTTCCTGCTTCGTGTGACAGGCACTTCCTCTGGTGAAATTTTATGTCCCATTTCTTCTCCCATTCCTCAAGGTGCTGGAGGTCTTCCTGAAAATAGGCATGGTCCTCTCCCGAGAAAATGAGTCTGTAAACTGCGGTGTCGTCAGCGAACAGTCTTGCGTTCGATGAAAGCCTTTCTGGTAAGTCATTAATATAGAACAGAAATAAGCAGGGGCCGAGCACTGATCCTTGCGGTACTCCCGACTGGACACTCACATAGTCTGACTGGGGCCGACCGCAGAGAAAGTCTGCCACCCATCTGTTCACTTTGCCTCGTATGCCATATGTGTGTAGCTTATAGCAGAAGGCTGTGGTTAACTTTATCAAAGGCCTTCTCAAAGTCCATAATGAGGATGCTTGTTGGCTGTCTTGCTTCAACAAGTTCAAGGCTCACTGTGATTTCTTCCATGAGCTCGATGAGCTGAGTCTCACAGCTGCATCTCGCTCTGAAGCCATGCTGTTTGAAGGACAGGATCTTGTTCAACCCCAGGCGCTCCATTATGGAGCTGACCATGACATGCTCCAGGATCTTGCAGGCAATGCATGTCAGGGAGACCAGCCGGCAATTAGCAGGGTCATAGTGCA
>CM065703.1:30418288-30425788 GCA_017654935.2 Phymorhynchus buccinoides
AGAGAGAGAGAGAGAGAGAGAGAGAGAAGAGAGAGAGAGAGAGAGAGAGAGAGAGAGAGAGAGAGAGAGAGAGAGAGAGAGAGAGAGAGAGAGAGAGAGAGAGAGAGAGAGAGAGAGAGAGAGAGAGAGAGAGAGAGAGAGAGAGAGAGAGAGAGAGAGTTGAACACAATTTATGGACTTTTTACATTGATACGAGCATAAACAGCTAGGGTCTAGGTAAAGCTTATCTGGAAAATCCGATTAACGTCCTCCGGCCGGGTACAGGCACACGCGGAACATTAATAGATATAAAGATGGTGGGACAATAATCATTTCAAACATACCAAAGAAAATGTTCATCCAAAGTGTGGATCCTGGAAAGCATAACATGAATTATTCTGCATAATTACAACAACAACAACAAATCATAGATACTGTCAATTGCAAAACATCACTCCAACCATCATCATCATCACCATCATCATCATCATCATCATCACAACCTCCACCACAGCAACAACAAGTACATAGTTTGGCTAGTTCTACTTACTAGCCGGAGGAACAACTTGGACTACAATGGTCAACCTATGGCAATATGTTTTCACGCCAGAGGGCAGTCAATGCACTAGGGGCTTATCACGCGATTTTCTTACTTGGGCGTAGTGAGAGAGAGAGAGTGATGGTAGGACCACTCACTGTCTCTCTCTCTTTCTTTATCCCCAACTAATAATATAGAAAGGATTAGCCCCACACGAGCGTCATGCCCTCTGGCGTGAGAAAAATCGCACCAAGTCTCTCATTAGCCTACCTTGGTGGAAACCACTCTTTTGTCACAGAGATCGCTTTTGGTGCCCACCAAAATCACGTGGACGAAGGGCGCGTGACGTAATAGCTCCCGCCTCCAATAGGTTTCTACTGCTTCAAAGCTGCTCTGGAGACATATAAATTGGTTTTGCTGGTGATTAATCATCCTCCGTCGTTCAAATAATTGTGATTTTGTCATTCGTTGTTGATTAGGCCAAGCCTCAATCTTTCCCCTATACAATGATTTGTTTTGTTTTAAAATTTTGAGTGAGGCTACAACACATTCTGGTTCTGGTTCTTTTTTTTCTTCTTTTCTTTTACGTTGATGGAGACTAAAAAGACTCAACATTTGGAGAGCCCACTGAGAGTGAAAAGTATTAAAGACCCACCAGATCACGTGTCAAAATCACGTGTTTCACGTGTTTTCCCTCGTATAGCTGGTAAGAAATCTTGTTTTGACCAGGTCTTACTCCCATACAAATGCCCCCAAATTGAAAACGAAACATTATTTTAAAGAGCAGTCTCAATTTGAAGTTTGGGGTATTTGCATGTGGGTCACAGCTACCCAGGAAAAAAAACCAAGGGACTTAATCGTGGTTGGTCAGTGTGTCTTCTTTAAAGAGAGAGAGAGAGAGAGAGAGAGAGAGAGAGAGAGAGAGAGAGAGAGAGAGAGAGAGAGAGAGAGAGAGAGAGAGAGAGAGAGAGAGAGAGAACCGAAAGCTTTTATTTCGCAGTATCCAGACTGGACCAAACCGGCTAGCGAAGCGCTCATTGGGGACGAACCCCGTCCGGCACAGCTCCTGCCCTTCATTTACCACTACTTTGAACCATGGTTCCTAACACTTTGAAAGCGGCAGAACCCAACGATATAGGTAGGGCCTACCGCCTGGCGCCGACGATGCTGCGCTGGCGGGACCTGCTGAGATGAATGCGTCGGTCAGCTGGTTCCAATCTACCACAGCTCTTACGAAAAATGAATTTATATCATGAAGTTCTATGTTGAGCTTGGTGGAACAGCACAGAGCCTCTACTGCTTTGCACTGCTTGTCTTTACTGGATTATAATTGTTTTCTCTCTGTGAAGTCTGTGAGTTCTGAAGGCCGGGTTCTTCTTCGGTTTGAAGGTCTCGGGGTAAGGAAGTCGTCAGGTTAAACTACCAGCATTTTGCCCTTCTAGTAGGTGAAGAAGGGGTAAAAAGCCCATGGGCGGGTAAGAAGCCCATGCCAATTATCTCATGAAATGAAGCAAATTGCAGTCACATTGTGCCCATGAGACGAGTGTTAATGTTTAGCATTCGTCTCATGGGCAAATTTGACTGAAATTTGCTTTATTTTATGAGATAATTGGCATGGGCTTCTTACCCGCCCATGGGCTTTTTACCCCGTCTTCCCCTATTCGTTGGAAGAGATTCGGGCGCAGTTGTTGCGGCGCTCCACCAGTGCTGGCGGGTACCGATTTACCATTTCCCATCTCGCCCCTTTTTTGTGATTAGATAAGAGTGCCATTTCGCCATCTTAACTTAACTCCTTCACTTCAATCCATTCCTCGCAATGAGTAACACGTCACACGGATACTGACATACGCGCGTTCACTCAAACGCACACGCACACACACACACACACACACACACACACACACACACACACACACACACACACACAACACACACACACACAGAGACACACAGACAGACAGAGACAGAGAAGAGAGAGAAAATGTGGAGAGAGAGAGAGAGAGAGAGAGAGAGAGAGAGAGAGAGAGAGAGAGAGAGAGAGAGAGAGAGAGAGAGAGAGAGAGAGAGAGGAGGGGGGGAGAGACAGAGACAGAGACAGACAAACAGACAGACGGACAGACAGAGAAATAGAGATACAGAGACAACATAGACAGACAGAAGAAGAAAAATCTTTGCGTCAGCACGCGCTCATTTGCGTTTAAACCCACCTGACACGTGACGTCATAGACCAGCAGCGCCACGTGCATTCCCCGGTACAACTGGGGCAGCAGGCACCGGTACTTCTCGGTGCCTGCTGTGTCCCACAGGGAGTACCGTACCTGGTGGGACCCCACCGTCTGCCGCACTGCGATGTGGCCCACTGCACGTGACACACACACACACACACACACACACACACACACACACACACACAGAGAACTCTGAATTAAATTCTGCTTAACGTCCTCCGGTCACGAACAGACACATAGGGCCTATGGGACATTAGTAGATATAGGGTAAGACGGGGTAAAAGCCCATGGGCGGGTAAGAAGCCCATGCCAATTATCTCATGAAATGAAGCAAACTTCAGTCACATTTTGCCCATGAGACGAGTGTTTGTGACTGAAGTTTGCTTCATTTCATGAGATAAATGGCATGGGCTTCTTACCCGCCCATGGGCATTTTACCCCGTCTTCACCTAAAGATGGTGGGAACGATCATGGAGGCAATGCCCGGAGGCAGTGCAGCACCAGGAAAGTCCCGACATTTTTAGCAATACAAATGTAACTCTAAAAGAGTAGGCTAGTATTGGCCACTGCAACGACCACCTTTTGCAAGAGTGAATGCCCTTGGTAGATGCTTGAGCACTGACCAAACAAGGGAGTAACTCTCGCCAATAACCCTATTTGAGGCCGCTGAATAGCTGCCTTTTGCAAGAGTGAATGCCCTTTTTGGATACTGACCAACAAGAAAAGGAATTAACTCTCGCTGTCAAGGGCGTTAATAACCCTAGTTGCAGTGGCCAACAGGCGGAAGCCCATTTCATTAGAATGGTTACAAACAAGCTTGCCAAATGTAATAAACACGAGTAGTGGGCTAGTAAACTGACCCGTGTCAGTAGCGTAGTTACAAACAAGCTTACAGATCAATCACGTTTTAACTTTTTAACATTTTTAATTTTTAACTCCACATAATGCATAGGGTCTGCGTACATTCTTGCAGCATTTGACAAAACACAACATATAAAATATTATTAAAAAAAAGACACACCCAGAGATAGCGGCAGAGAGAGAGTAGGCATTGATGCAATAAGAATTGTTCGGAAATAATCAAGGGGAGCAATGTCATGGTGTGTGGGAGTGGTCTCGCCTAATTCAATCGGTCAGACAGGGGAAGTTACTCTACCATCAGGTCATTCCCCAGCTCACTCCTCGTGTGTTTGAGCAGACACACAACACTTAGAACACCGTGCGTCATTCTAAAATTGATGTCATTTATATTTTTACGTCACATTTTGCAAATTCTATAAGTTTGTGGCAACTGGCCACCCCTTATTGTTCTAAAAAAAATAGTAGTAGTATGTTTGCAAGTCGCTGACTGGCATCCTGCGGTTTCAAGCTTCGACGCCATGCCGCCATGGTTGCTATGGTTTTGACCGAGTAAGTCGAGGTAATCAACTCTAATTTTCACGAAGTGCTCTCCCCTAGTTGTTGTTGTTTTCTCTCCGAAAATCGTCTATTTCATTAGAATGGTTACAAACAAGCTTACATAATGTAATAAACACGTTTTTAGCATCTCTTAAAGTGGCACCCTGACGGATGAGTTTTTGCAAGAAACACGTCGAGATCACCAGAAAAACACCATTTACAGAGATCGCAACACTCACTTTGCTCTGGTTTCCTATAAATCAAACCGTCAAATCGGCGATTCCTCTTTGGCGGAGGTACTAGGTGCAGGAAGTCAAATTATTTCGGTGAAAGAGAAGGCACGTGCCTTCTCTTTTCTAATGGCCGCCTGAGCTTAGACCAAATCGTTTGCACGAAATGTCCGCAATACAAGCCTTATTTATTTTTTATTATTTTTATTTTATACAGTTTACCAAAAGGAGTTTTGCTCACAACAAAGGAAATAGCTCCTTTTTTTTTTTACTGCACTACAAAGAAGAAAAAGCTTCAACCACAATGAGTGGCCTCCACCCACCCCATCCAAAATGCCTTCTCTCTCCGGCATCTCCGCCAAGGAGGAATCGCCGTTTTGACGGTTTGATTTCTAGGAAACCAGAGCACAGTGAGTGTTCCGATCCTTGAAAAAGATGTCTTTCTGGTGATCTCGACGTGTTTCTTGCAAAAACTCATCCGTCAGGGTCCACCTTTAACGTCTGAACCACTCGATCGGCCACCTTTCTCCCTAATGCCATGCATCATTTTAATGAGTAGTAGGCTAGTAAACCCATGTCACATCAACCCATTGACACATTGATTTGAACCAACCTCCTATAGTGCTGCGCTCTTGGTGCTGGAAATGCCCGGTGTTGTAGCGGGCAACGAGGGAAGACTTGCCCGCAGCAGATTCCCCCAACACCAGCACCTTTTGCACCGGTGGGGGTCTAGTCAAGCTCGTTGATATCGTCGTTGCTATCACCACGGTCGTCGTCGTCGTCGTCGTCATCGTCGTCGTATAATTGAGTGTCTGTATTAGTATTACTCGGGGTTTTTAAAAAAATTCTTTTAGTGACCGGTCTGGGTGATGCAATTCCTACTTTGGTGCGTCCGTGGTTATCTCACTTCTAAAAACTGAAAGGTAAACGAAATGAAATGAAATAAATAAACAGATAAATAGATAGATACATACATAAATGAACGAAGGAACGAATAAATAAATAAATAAATAAATAAAACAGAGAAATAGATACATTAAATAATTAATTATTCAACGAATAAATAAATAAATGGTCCCTAACCAAAACCCTAAACCGTCAAATACAAAACAAATAAAACTTTACTAAAAATTGAACGTTCCGTGTTTGGAGATGACCAAGTGCAGTCTTGATCGCCTAGTGTTTCTGCCCATCTCACAAGTGAACGTCAGCCGGAACTTTTGCAGTAGAATAACACTTATGCTTGAAACACGCGGTATATCGTTATAACTGTAGTCATTTATTTAAACATGAATAACCGTAAACCATCAAAAGTCTTCAATCGAAATAAAATATTTAAAAAAAACATACATGCAAGCAAAGAAACACATAAATCAAGACGCGGTTTAGCTCACCCTTTTGCATGCAGAGTCCTTCTACTAAAAAAATGTCCGTATACTGCGTGTCACAATCGACGAAGTTTTGACTCCGTTTTGAGAGGAAATGACCGAATCACGGGACTCGACAGTCAAGTGATGATATTTCAGCGTTTTTAGCAAACAAATCCCTAGTTAGGTTCTGTCCACTTCTTTACTTTCGGTTTTCAATGTCGCTCTTTATCTCCTCCTGGCTTTAATCGTGCGATTAGCGGCTTTTTATTTTATTTTATCGGACACATCACGTGTTGTTAAAGGGGCACCCTGATGGATGAGCTTTTGCAAGAAACACGTCGAGATCACCAGAAAGACAGCCTTTTCAAGGATCGAAACACTCACTTTGCTCTGGTTTCTTAGAAATCAAGCTGTCAAAACGGTGATTCCTCCTTGGCGGAGATGCCGGAGAGAGTAGCCATTTTGGATGGGGTGGGTGGAGACCAATCCCATTGTGGTTGAAGCTTTTTCTTTTCTTTTTTGTGCAAAATAATTGGAGCTATTTCCTTTGTTGTGAGCGAAACTCCTTTAGATAAGCTGTATAAAACAAATTAAAAATAAAAATAAAAATGCGTGTATTGCGAAAATTTCGTGCACCCGATTTGGTCTAACCTCAACCGGCCATTAAAAAAGAGACGGCACACGCCTTCTCTTTCAGTGAAATAATTTGACTTCCAGCGCCTCCGCCAAGGACGAATCGTCGATTTGACGGTTTGATTTCCAAGAAACCAGAGCAAAGTGACAGTTGCGATCTCCGTAAATGGTGTATTCCTGGTGATCTCGACGTGTTTCTTGCAAAAACTCATCCGTCAGGGTGGCCCTTTAATCGTGCGATTAGCGGCTTATCGGACCCATCACGTGTGGTTAAATGGATTAAAGCCGATGTAAATCTTCACTACACGTCGAACCCTGTAATTAATGTAATCATCAGTGCGTCTCTTCTTCTTCTTTTTCTAGATTCTTCTATATCTCAGACAGTTTCCTGTCAATTGTGAGGGCAGAAGCGTCATGCTGCCGTTATGCGCCTAACTAAGAAATAGTAGAGTTGGGCCCAGCATGTCCGTCTTCGGCTGGATAAAATCTTTGTAAGAATTTCTTGCACAAAAAAAATAAAAAGACTGTCTAGGCAGAAAGATAGTATAGATGACAGCAAAGATATTCTAAAATGGTAAGATGGATTACTTAAGAGCTCGGCGAACCGGGCTGATAGAGTTATCGTTAGTGGGGACAGTACACTTTTCACAGTGGAGGCTATCCAAAAACTCAGACTGGAACTTGAACGGAGAATTCAACTGGCCTATCGACGTGCAAAATGTGTCCTGTTTAAAAGGGACATAACCAGTGTTTCTGTCCTCACTACTCATATAGGGAAAAGAGACCAGATGCTTATCTTCCCCTATACAGTCTTTGATGACAGTAAGCAAAGGGAAACGGCAGCGTTTTTTGTTTTTGTTTGGAAACAAATAACATACGGTTTAAATACAGACACGTGCGCTTATTTTTTTCATTCTTTTTTTTTTACTTATTGATTATTTCCGCGCGGAAAATCCGGATGTAGCCTACTGTGTACCAGGCCTAAATGTGCACATGCACTTACTCTGAAATAGCACTGCGATTAAATGCGTCGGCTGAATTCAGCGGGTAGAGCAGTGAAACATGAAAACCGGACACATTTGAGCCGGACACATTTGAGCCGCACCCATTATGGCCGTAGCATG
>CM065703.1:30428288-30440788 GCA_017654935.2 Phymorhynchus buccinoides
CTTGGCCAGGAAATAGCACTGCCTCTCGCTAGTTTACCAAAGGAACTATTATGTTAGAGGAAAGCTGGCACGAAGGATCGTTCACAAACGTTGCATGGCATTGTGCTCCCATCTCTGGGTGTCCCCGTCTCTATGTGTCCCCGTCTCTGTGTGTCCCTGTTTCTGTGTGTCCCCAGTGTTGTCTCTATGTGTCCCCGTCTCTATGTGTCCCCGTCTCTATGTGTCCCCGTCTCTATGTGTCCTGCCTCTATGTGTTCATATTAATAGAGGTGGGGGACACGAAGAGACGGAGGGGCACAGAAAGACAGGGACATAGATAGACGGGGACACAAAGAGACGGAGGGACACAGAAAGACAGGGACATATAGAGACGGGGACATAACTATGCCTAGAGACGGGGGGACACATCGCAAAGAGGGCTAAACTGCACAATCTATTGTGCAGTTCTCGCTTTACTGGTGATCCAATATGACATAAGTTTCGAGTGTGCAATTAAAGGGACACCCTGACGGATGAGGGTTTTTTGGGCAAGAAACACATCGAGATCACCAGAAAGACAGCCTTTTCAAGGATCGGAACACTCACTTTGTGCTCTGGTTTCCTAGAAAGCAAACCGTCAAAACGGCGATTCCTCCTTGGCGGAGTTGCCGGAGAGAGAAGCCATTTTGGATGGGGTGGGTGGAGGACACTCAGAGTGGTTGAAGCTTTTTCTTCTTTGTAGTGCAGTAAAAAAAAAAAAGGAGCTATTTCCTTTGTTGTGAGCGAAACTCATTTTGGTAATAAGCTGGAAATAAAAAGGCCTGTATTGTAGAAATTTCGTGATTTGGTCTAAGCGACTCAGGCGGCCATTGGAAAAGAGAAAGCACATGCCTTCTCTTTCACTGAAAGAATTTGACTTCCAGCACCTCCGCCAAGGAGGAATCGCCGATTTGACGGCTTGATTGCTAGGAAACCAGAGCAAAGTGAGTGTTGCGATCTCTGTAAAGGGTGTTTTCCTGGTGATCTCGACGTGTTTCTTGCAAAACAAAAAAATCATCCGTCAGGGTGCCCCTTTAACAAACAACAGACAACAATAACAAAACGTCTGTGTAGCTTATGGCATCGAGGAATAGAAAGACAGAGAGAAACGAACAGAGAGACACAAAATAATCCACATCATTAAGTTCAAGAATACAAAAAGAGACATTAACGAGTTTTGTTGAATATCTTTTATTTATGTACTGTTTCCCCGTCAGAGATTGTATATTGAAACAAATCGACTTTGGTTTTCAAAGAACGTCATAAGAAGCTTTCAGAAAGTCTTGGGAACGTTTTCTGTCGTTTCAAAATCACCATTATTATCATTTTAGAAAGTTTTGGAAATAAAACGTTCCTGTTGTTTCAAGAAACGCTAAATTGTTTCATTAAGTCTTGGAAGCGTTTCGAGTCGTTTCAAAAAGCGCGATAGTCTTTCAGCAAGTCTTGGAAATGTTGGGTTTTTTTAATTTCAAGACCGCAATAGGCCCTGTTAGAAATCTCGAAAATGGTTTCTGTTGTTTCAAGAGCGTCACAGTCTTTTAGTAAGTCTTGGAAACGTGTTTCGTTGCTTCCAGAACGCCAGTCTTTCAAGAAGGCTGGAGAAAAAAAATGCTGCTGTTTCACAAATGTAAAAGACTTTCATCAGTTTTGGGGAAAAAAATCTAGTTTGGTTATTTGTTTGGTTGGTTGTTTATTTCTTTGTTTGTATTTTCAAGAACTTCATAGTCTTTCGTGAGTAAGTCTTGGAAACGTTTCCTGATGTTTCAAAAAAGCCATAGTCTTTCAATAGGTCTGGGATACATGTACCATCATTATTACGCTTCTTCTTCTTTTTCTTCTTCTTCTTCTTCTTCTTCTTCTTCGTCGTCGTCGTCGTCGTCGTCGTCGTCGTCGTCGTCGTCGTCGTCGTCGTCGTCGTCTTCTTCTTCTTCTTCTTCTTCTTCGTCGTCGTCGTCGTCGTCGTCGTCGTCGTCGTCGTCGTCTTCTTCTTCTTCTTCTTCTTCTTCTTCTTCGTCGTCGTCGTCGTCGTCGTCGTCGTCGTCGTCTTCTTCTTCTTCTTCTTCTTCTTCTTCTTCTTCTTCTTCTTCTTCTTCTTCTTCTTCTTCTTCTTCTTCTTCTCCTTCTTCTTCTTCTTCTTCTTCTTCTTCTTCTTCTTCTTCCTCTGTCGTGTTTCCTCTAAAAGGCGTTGCTCACTATCCAGTCGTAGAAGTGGGACAGGCGGGTGTAGACCGACGGCATGTCATCAGACTCGCACCCGTACACCCCGAATGACGTCACACCCACCGTGACGCCACCGCACGTGGCTGGCCCGCCGCTGTCACCCTGTACAAAAAAAAGAAAAAAAGAACGAGCGAATAAAACGAATGCGTCATGCATGCCCACGATACATGCGGATGATCTACCCGGCAATCGTGTGAATAATTATTCAACTAAAAAGCCATACATACCCTTTACCACAGGGCTGGGTGTAAAAACGTATGTACACTTATCTCATTGCCCTGTATAAATAACATTTCGCTTCGTTTCGCTACACAACTCTTACAAGACTAGAGAAGAGAAGAGAAGAGAAGCTTTGTGACGACGCGTTTTGAAATAACAACGCGTTTTGAAATAATTATTTCAAAACGCGTTGAGTTTATTTCAAAACGCGTTGGTGTGTGTCGACACGTTTTGAAATAAAACCGCGATTTGAAATAAATTCACCGAAGTCTTTGTGTAGACCCATTCAGGACAAAAACCCACTGGACAAAGCACTACCCATGCAGGACAAAAGCCCACTGGACAAAACACCACCCATGAAGGACAAAAACCCACTGGACAAAACACTACCCACGCAGGACAAAAGCCCAGTGAACAAACAACGCGTTTTGAAATAATTATTTCAAAACGCGTTGAGTTTATTTCAAAACGCGTTGGTGTGTGTCGACACGTTTTGAAATAAAACGGCGATTTGAAATAAATTCACCGAAGTCTTTGTGTAGACCCATTCAGGACAAAAACCCACTGGACAAAACACTACCCATGCAGGACAAAAGCCCACTGGACAAAACACCACCCATGAAGGACAAAAACCCACTACGCGTTTTGAAATAAACTCAACGCGTTTTGAAATAAGTATTTCAAAACGCGTTGTTATTTCAAAACGCGTCGTCACAAAGCTTCATTCAAAGGCAGGATAGACGCTCGGCCGAATGTTCTTAGTTCTTCTGTTGGCAGATTATCTCCTCTTTCCTGGTACACAGTGTGGGTATCTCTATATGTGACCCAACACCACGAAAGGGACATTAATAAGTGTTAAGCTCACAATTCTGGGGAAATAATACAGTTGAACACTTCTCACAATTCTCTTTCCATTGATACAAAAACCATTCTTGTATCTTTTTCCGTTCCAAGAGTGATGAGCATAGTTAGTAGGGTGAGCGTCAGCCATTTTGAGAAAACTCAATCTAAAGTCCAGGCTAGCTGAAGACAATGCATTGAGCTAGTCGTTTTAAGGCACTTATAAGACCATTTAGAGACCATAGTGAAGATTATCCTTTATAAATACGAAAGATAAGATACCAGAGAATACGAAAATATCCATAACTTAAAATTAACCAAACAAATAAGATTTTTGACTTTGTAAGTCTGTTGTGAGAAACTAGCCCAGCGACGTAATGTCCCTTTCGTGGTGATGGGTCACATATAAGTTCCCCGTCTCTATGTGTCCCCCCTCGTGTGAGGGTAACGGTTAAGGTTAGCGATAGGGTACGTACACATGCATGCGGTGATTCCGTGCGGGAACCCGTGCGCAATCCGTAATTAAGTACAAGAAAGAAGCGAGGGGAACATGTTCGCGAACGTGTCCGAATTGTCCCTAATCCTTAAATGTTTACCCTTCTTTCTGTCACTATGATTTACGGATTGCGCGTGGGATTTCCGCATGAACTGTGTACGAGGCCTTAGGGCTAGGGAGAGACAGGTTGAACAACGAGACGGAGGGATATATGAGAGAGAGAGAGAGAGAGAGAGAGAGAGAGAGAGAGAGAGAGAGAGAGAGAGAGAGAGAGAGAGAGAGAGAGAGAGAGAGAGAGAGAGAGAGACAAAGAGAGACAGAGACATACATAAATAAGACGAATGTTTAATCAAGTCAAGGCAGTAATAACACAGAGACAGGGACACACATATACGGGGACATATATAGAGACGGGGACACACAGAGACAGGGACACACAGAGACGGGGACACACATATACGGGGACATATACAGAGACAGGGACACACAGAGACGGGGACATATACAGAGACAGGGACACACAGAGACGGGGACATATACAGAGACAGGGACACACAGAGACGGGGACATATACAGAGACGGGGACATATACAGAGACGGGGACACACAGAGACGGGGACATATACAGAGACAGGGACACACAGAGACAGGGACATATACAGAGACAGGGACACACAGAGACGGGGACATATACAGAGACAGGGACACACAGAGACGGGGACATATACAGAGACAGGGACACACAGATACGGGGACATATACAGAGACAGGGACACACAGAGACGAGGACATATACAGAGACAGGGACACACAGAGACGGGGACATATACAGAGACAGGGACACACAGAGACGGGGACATATACAGAGACGGGAACACACAGAGACGGGGACATATACAGAGACAGGGACACACAGATACGGGGACATATACAGAGACAGGGACACACAGAGACGGGGACATATACAGAGACAGGGACACACAGAGACGGGGACATATACAGAGACAGGGACACACAGAGACGGGGACATATACAGAGACGGGGACACCTAGAAACAAAATTGGGGACACATAGAAACGGGGACACTGGGAGACGAGGACCCCATAGAGACAGGGATACGTAGAGACAAAATTGTGGACACCTAGAAACGGGGACACATAGAGACGGGTGCACATTGCTACGTAGCCCTAGCAATAAAGGGAGGCATTAACCATAGTGCACTCACACTGCAGGAGGCCTCATTTTGCCCATCCACAGGGTTCCGGAAGCAGATGTGCCCATCGTTGATGGCCCCCGTGAACTCTTCGTTGCACAGGTCGTTAGACACTATGTCGATCTCCAACTCACGAACTATGGAGGGGTACATGCCCGTCTCTGCAAAGCAACACAGCACATTCACGAACAGTGGAAGGGCATGTCGCTGTCTCTGAAACAACAAAGCACATTCACGAACAGTGGAAGGGTACATTCCTGCCTCTCCAACAACAAAGCACATTCACGAACAATGGAGGAGTACATCCCCGTCTCTGCAACAACAAAGCACATTCACGAACAGTGGAGGGGTACATTCCTGTCTCTGCAACAACAAAGCACATTCACGAACAATGGAAGGGTACATCCCTGTCTCTGCAATGCAACAAAGCACATTCACGAACAATGGAGGAGTACATCCCTGTCTCTGCAACAACAGCAAAGCACATTCACGAACAATGGAAGGGTACATGCCTGTCTCTGCAACAACAAAGCACATTCACAAACAATGGAAGGGTACATTCCTGTCTCTGCAACAACAAAGCACATTCACGAACAATGGAAGGGTACATGCCTGTCTCTGCAACAACAAAGCACATTCACGAACAATGGAAGGGTACATGCCTGTCTCTGCAACAACAAAGCACATTCACGAACAATGGAAGGGTACATGCCTGTCTCTGCAACAACAAAGCACATTCACGAACAATGGAAGGGTACATGCCTGTCTCTGCAACAACAAAGCACATTCACAAACAATGGAGGGGTACATCCCTGTCTCTGCAACAACAACAAAGCACATTCACGAACAATGGAAGGGCACATCCCTGTCTCTGCAACAACAACAAAGCACATTCACGAACAATGGAGGGGCACATCCCTGTCTCTGCAACAACAACAAAGCACATTCACGAACAATGGAAGGGTACATCCCCGTCTCTGCAACAACAAAGCACATTCACGAACAATGGAAGGGAACATCCCTGACTCTGCAATGCAACAAAGCACATTCACGAACAATGGAAGGTTATATCTCTGTCTCTGCAACAACAAAGCACATTCACGAACAATGGAGGGGTACATCCCTGTCTCTGCAACAACAAAGTACATTCACGAACAATGGAGGGGTACATCCCTGTCTCTGCAACAACAACAAAGCACATTCACGAACAATGGAAGGGTACATCCCTGTCTCTGCAACAACAACAAAGCACATTCACGAACAATGGAAGGGTACATCCCTGTCTCTCCAACAACAAAGCACATTCACGAACAATGGAGGGGTACATTCCTGACTCTGCAACAACAAAGCACATTCACGAACAATGGAAGGGTACATCCCTGTCTCTGCAACAACAACAAAGCACATTCACGAACAATGGAAGGGTACATCCCTGTCTCTGCAACAACAACAAAGCACATTCACGAACAATGGAAGGGTACATCCCTGTCTCTGCAACAACAACAAAGCACATTCACGAACAATGGAAGGGTACATCCCTGTCTCTGCAACAACAACAAAGCACATTCACGAACAATGGAGGGGTACATCCCTGTCTCTGCAACAACAACAAAGCACATTCACGAACAATGGAGGGGTACATCCCTGTCTCTGCAACAACAACAAAGCACATTCACGAACAATGGAAGGGTACATCCCTGTCTCTGCAACAACAACAAAGCACATTCACGAACAATGGAAGGGCACATCCCTGTCTCTGCAACAACAACAAAGCACATTCACGAACAATGGAAGGGTACATCCCCGTCTCTGCAACAACAAAGCACATTCACGAACAATGGAAGGGTACATCCCTGACTCTGCAATGCAACAAAGCACATTCACGAACAATGGAAGGTTATATCTCTGTCTCTGCAACAACAAAGCACATTCACGAACAATGGAGGGGTACAGTTCTGTCTCTGCAACAACAAAGTACATTCACAAACAATGGAGGGGTACATCCCTGTCTCTGCAACAACAACAAAGCACATTCACGAACAATGGAAGGGTACATCCCTGTCTCTCCAACAACAAAGCACATTCACGAACAATGGAAGGGTACATCCCTGTCTCTCCAACAACAAAGCACATTCACGAACAATGGAGGGGTACATTCCTGACTCTGCAACAACAAAGCACATTCACGAACAATGGAAGGGTATATCTACATCCCCGTCTCTTTGAAATGATATATAACCCTCCATTTAACTTTGTATGGTTGTTGTTGTTGTTGTTGTTGTTGTCGTTTCCGACAATGACTGCCAGATAGCAGAGGGGGGAATATACTATTCTGGCGGGCTGGGCGATAATTAGTTTAGGGGGGAGGGGGGGGGGCGTTTTACCCCACCTCACTACCATACCTGTTCTGCCCCATCCAGACAGGACGCAGGCGGTGGTGGGGTAGTCGGTGTTTCCATCATCAATGGTGGCAGCTTCGATAGGGTAGCTGGGGTCGTCCAGGGGCAACTCGTCCTCCAGTTCTAGCAGAGCGATGTCGTTAGGAAACCCTGCCTGGCTGTTGTATTCATAGTCGGGATGCTGGCATGGCGAAGAACGAAAAAAACAAAAACAAATTGTAACCCTTTCACCGCTAGCCATATTTCAGCCAAACATTTCCATTACATTTACCTGGGTAGAGAACAAAATCCATCTGCGGTATTGGGGATTCTTCTGTGACGTATATAAAATAAGGTCTAGCCTATCCTTCCCAAAACTAAGACAATAGGGTCTTTGGATAATAGGCCCCAATTTGATGCCTTTCAGTGACAATAGGTGTTAAATCACTGTGGTGCTAAAATGCAACTTTGGCGGTTAAAGGGTTAAAGCGAGTTTGTAAGTTGAACTCTCTTTATCTTCGTCTCTCTCTTGTTGTTGTTGTTGTTGTTGTTGTTGTTGTTGTTGTTGTTGTTGTTGTTGTTGTCGTTGTTGTTGCTGTTGAGGTCATTGTTGTTGACGTACCCTGGCTTAAAGACTCCAGGGATCAATCATCCCAACAGCCGAAGCATTTGAACACTATGGTACTACAAACGCACCAGCTAGGGATGAGATCCTCCGAAGTCGGGGTGCGGCTGCCCACGTGGCGGGTTAATCCCAAACGGTCGCGTACGTAATGTCTCTCTCTTTGTCTCTGTCTCTCTCTGTCTCTCTCTTTCTCTGTCTCTCTGTCTCTGTGTCTGTTGAGACAGTTATGGTCGATGACTTGATGAATTATCGTTTTCTTTTTTTGTTTCTTTCATTATGTATGGCTTTAAGTGTTTGTGTGCTGTTTTCCTTATTTATGTCAATGAATGAATGAACGTTTATGCTTAACGTCCTCCCGGTTAAGAGACCCTAATTATGGGACATGTCAACTACAATATTCTTGTTTTTATATCTCACCTCCAGTGACATGGGCCAATGGCCTAATCATTCAACCATTTGCTCATTGCTTATTGTCTCCGCGTCTGTCTCTGCCTGTCTGGCTGACTCATTTGTCCATTCTCCTGCATTTTTTTCTTCAAAAATGCTTCCAAATAATTTTAGCTTTAGAGCTTCTCCGAAATCGGAATGTGTCGGCTGCATGCAGCGAGGGGGACCAGTGAAATATAAAAAATGAACACATAAGTACGTACCTCAGCCATCACGGCCATATGGCCTGGGAACGCAGAAGAAGAAGAAAAAAAAGAACAAGAAGAAGAAGAAGAAGAAGAAGAAGAAGAAGAAGAAGAAGAAGAAGAAGAAGAAGAATCATGTAAATCATGTAACATGATTTGAATGTGCCGCGGTTAAAAACATTTTTTGTACATCGTGTTTGTTTATTAATGTGCTTGTGAAGACGTCTTCACGGACTTTTGGCCGCATAGAAAAGAAGCAGAATAAGTATATAATTATGTATTTGCAAGCAGGTATAGGCAGCATGTGAGAGGTGTTGAAAAGTGATTCACCATTTTGTGTGACAGGACTTTTCTACTGTTAGTTTGCAGTGAATGGGTACCTGATTCGTTCAGGGAAGGTTAAAAGGCGGCGGAAGGAGAGGGGTGGGTAAATTTCGCCTTCCATGATGCCGTGCCCTTGACACGGTGAACCTCTAACAGTTCTCTGCCCCTACGGCCGATAGGCTATGGGACACCTTTCCTTTTTTTAATATATAGGCAGTATAAAATATAAGCAGTATCATCAGCACTATAAGTTGAGCTGACTAGCCTATGGTGTGCGTAATGCTTTGGAGAGGAACGTTCAATTAATCAATCAATCCATTAATAAATCTATCCATCCATCTACCCATCCCAGAAGGTGGGGGAACAATTTTGCGAAAGACACACCACCCCATCCTCATCCGCCGGTATCCTCACGGGAGAGAGACTCGTGGAGGGGGAGGGGTCGTCCAGCTCCCCGTATGGAGGCACGAGGCATCCACCCACTGCACCAATCCATCCATCCATCCATCAACCCATCCATCAATCTTCTTCTTCTTCTGCGTTCCCAGGCCATATGGCCATAATGGGTAAGGTACGTACGTATGTGTCCGGCTTTCAGTGGTGGTTTTTTTACCGGTCTCCCCGCTGAGTAAAGCCGACACATTCCGATTTCGGAGGAGCTCAAAGGAGATACATTATTTGGAACCCTTTTTTTTAAAGGCAGGAGAACGGACCAATAAGTCAGTAAGATAGCATAGATGATAGAAAGCAAAGGGAAAAGACAGAGTCAAAAAGAGTGGCAGATTAGAGGAAGTTCACAAGCACAGAACTTCCAGAAGGCGGGGGAACTATTATTTTTACGAAAGATACCCCCGTTACCTCCACGGGAGAGAGACTCGTGGAGGGGAGGAGGTCGTCCATCTCCCCGTATATCCCACATGTATACACACACATCATGCACACGCATACAACCATTTAATAGAGTTGAGAACCGGTTCAAAAATCAGAACCGGTTTTAACCGGTTTTCCCTTATCCGAACCGGTTTTATCGAGCCGGTTTTTTTAAATTAACCAGTACTCGCATCACTAGTTTTACCTATGCAAACGCATATTTATTTGTCAGAATATTCACACACACGCACGCACGCGCACACATACACACACACACACACACACACACAATGAAGAAACTTATGACTTATGACACACACACATTCAACTCAACACTCAGTCAAAGTCAAAGCCATACACCACCACAAACTAGAAACAGCTACTCTTGGTTTGCAAACATCCAATCTGCGCTGAGAATCAGTGTTGTTTTTCGAATAGAATGCGTTATTCTAAGAAAACTTTACTTTCAGTTTGCAGTTAAAAAACCGGTTCACAGCAGCTCGAACCGGTTTTTCGAACCGCGAAAGTTTAGCACCGGTGATTCGGTTCAAACCGGTCCCCCCCCCCTCTACCATTTAACTACCCATCCATCTAACTTATACATATACACATATGTTTACACATACATACAAACATACAACTTGCATTCACAAATTATATGTCATACAAATATCTTAGTCTATATGCATACATTCGTAATACAACATTACATATCTACATACATACACAAACATACATAAATCAATCAATCAAAAAGCTGAACTGACCATCAATATGCTTTGGAGACCGAGAGACACTTCATCGCCCTCCTCCTCATCCAGGTTATATTCACCGCACGTCACCTGGAGCCACGGTAATATATTTCTGCACACAACACACACGTGCACGCAGAGAGAGAGAGAGTGAGAGTGAGAGGGCGAGAGAGAGAGAGAGAGAGAGAGAGAGAGAGAGAGAGAGAGAGAGAGAGAGAGAGAGAGAGAGAGAGAGAGAGAGAGAGAGAGAGAGAGAGAGAGAGAGAGAGAGAGAGAGTGAGAGAGAGAGAGAGTGAGAGAGAGAGAGAGAGTGAGAGAGAGAGAGAGTGAGAGAGAGAGAGAGAAAGAGAGCGAGAGAGAGAGAGAGAGAGAGAGAGAGAGAGAGAGAGAGTGAGAGAGTGAGAGAGAAAGAGAGCGAGGGAAAGAGAGAGAGAGAGAGAAAGAGAGCGAGAGAGAGAGAGAGAGAGTGAGAGAGAGAGAGAGAGAGAGAGCGAGAGAGCGAGCGAGAGAGAGAGAGAGAGAGAGAGAGAGAGAGAGAGAGAGAGAGAGAGAGAGAGAGAGAGAGAGAGAGAGAGAGAGAGAGAGAGAGAGAGAGAGAGAGAGAGAGAGAGAGAGAGACGGACCTAATTGTATCGGTTGTTAGGCTATGCCCATACAACAGAGTGTGAAATATATTTTTAATTAAAACATATGATGGAAATAACAGAATGACACACGTAAGTTTCGTACGAAAAACCCTAAATAAGTGGACGAAAGAAGGATAAAAGTTTACACATAATAATTACTAGCGCAACTCCGAGTACCAGTAACGCCTAGTAACGGTAACGCCTAGTAACGGTAACGCCAAGTACTGGTAACGCTGAGTACAGGAAATTTGAAGCGATTCGGTTAAGAAAAGGCGGGGTTATAAGGCCCCATTTCCCGTTGGCGTTGCTCTGAAAGTGATGCGCTCTCCCTAGTAACGGTAACACCTAGTAATGGTAACACCAAGTACTGATAACGCTGAGTACAGCAAATTTGAAGCGATTCAGTTAAGAAACGGCGGAGTTATAAGGCCCCGTTTCCCGTTGGCGCTGCTCTGAGAGTGACGCGCTCTCCCGATTCTCTTCAAATTTCCTGCCAGGCTTTGTCTCGGACATAGCAAGCCTGACAGCAAATTTGAAGTGATGTGGTTAAGAAACGGCGGAGTTATTCGTGAGAAGGTGAAGCGGCGCATAGTGTGCGCGCTTCTGAACCGATTCGCTTCCGGTTTGGCACACGGATAGTCCCCGGCCCCGGGCATCTATCTGCCAAACACCGGAGATACGGGCGCCAAGAGTCCGGCGGATGCGCGTTTCGCGCATTTGCGAAACCGCGCAAATGATACGACCGCCTCGGTTGCCGTTGCCATCGCCCCGTTAGGGCTCACAGCAAATTTGAAGCGATTCCGTCGAAAAACGGCGGAGTTATAAGGCCCGTTTTGTGTTTCAGACACACACACACACACACACACACACACACACACACGGACACTTGGCTTATTACTATATGAATGATGATGATAGGGGAAATTCGGACACGTGCGCAAATCTTTTCCCTTCTTTCCTTCTTTGCTTCACTTATTTATGGACTGCGCACGGGTTTCCGCACGGAATATCCGCTTATGTGTGCACACGGTCAAGGGTCTGCATAAATCTCAACAACAACAACAACAACAGCAATAAATCTCCTGCTTCATGGCGCCTAAACTATTGAACCGATCTTAGCGAAACTTGTTGGCGGTGTTCCCCCCACTATATCCTTACTGATTATGCTTACAGATAGTACTGAACGCAGTGGGCCGCGGTGATGATGGTCCTGGCGTTGTAGACCACGGCCCCGCACTGGTGGAAGCTCTGCCCAAACATCACCAGCTCCAGGGAGCACAGCTGGGG
>CM065703.1:30450788-30465788 GCA_017654935.2 Phymorhynchus buccinoides
TGACTATCATCAATTGTATTTATATTGTGTCATTATCTAGTTGATAATATTCCACCTCAAAACTCACCCCCCCCCCCCCCCCCCACCCCCCCGGCCGGTCCCCCGCCCCCCGACCAACTTCACAACGCTTTCTCTTCCCTTTCCGTTTGTCGTCTCTCACCAGCGACCATTTTGCTCTGATTCGGAAATATATAAGAAAAATTAATATCCGTTATAAACATCTCTGTTTCTATCTGTCTGTCTGTCTTTGTCCCTCTGTCTCTCTCTCTCTCTCTCTATCTCTCTCGTCTCTCTCTCTATCTCTCTCTCTCTCTCTCTGTCGGTCTCTCTCTCAGCTGTCTCTGTTCTCTCTCTCTGTCTCTCTCTCTCTCCCTCTCTCTCTGTCTCCCCCTCTCTCTCCCTCTCTCTCTCTCTATATCTCCTCACCTCTCTCTCTCTTTTCTCTTCCTATCTCTCTCTCTCTCTTCCTTCCCTCTCGTCTCTCTCTCTGGTATAGGTCGGTGACCTCGCATTAAAATTCATACGTGTCATTTGTGTTCACTCACACATACACAAACATACTCTCTCTCTCTCTCTCCTCTCTCTCTCTCTCTCTCTCTCTCTCTCTCTCTCTCCTATCTCTCTTGCATAGGCCGTGACCTCACATAAAATTAATTGCGTTCATTTGCGCTCTCTCTCTCCTCACATCTCTCTCTCTCTCGTCTCTCTCTCGCTCTCTCTCTCTCTCTCTCTCTCTCTCTCTCTCTCTCTCTCTCTCTCTCTCTCTCTCTCTCTCTCTCTCTCTCTCATCTCTCTCTCTCCTGACTCTATCTCTCCTCTCTCTCTCTCTCTTGAGAGGCCATACTTTTCCACATCAGAGACAAGCGTGGGGTGTAAGAGCACCAACGTCTTCCTCGCTGGGGACTGTTTATTTCACTCTGACCAGGTATACAGGGATTGAAATAAATAGCAAACTAAAATATGATAAGTGCTCAAGAAAGGTTTGACAAAAATCTCAAGTAAATAAATCAGGGTAAAATGGGGACAGTTAGTTTGACAAGAACTCAAGTGGGAAAAAAGATAGCAACTGTGATTATTACTTTAATGATCGGAGTGGAGGGAGAGGGAGAGAAGGAAGGTAGAACACATGTTACCTGTTTGTCTGTGTGTACATTTCAGTGTGTGAGTAGAGGAGTGATCGTGTGTGTGTGTGTGTGTGTGTGTGTGTGTGTGTGTGTGTGTGTGTGTGTGTGTGTGTGTGTGTGTGTGTGTGTGTGTGTGTGTGTGTGTGTGTGTTGTACGTGAGCGCGCGTTAGTGGGTGTACATGTGTGTGTATGTGTGTGAGTGTCTATGTGCGCGTGTGTGTGTGGAGGGGATTTTGTATGTGCATGCACACAAAATTATATGGTACTGTAGTTCTGCATGCAGCCAAGTGTCCTCCCTACTGTATGTCAATTGATTACTCTATGCAACGCAGATACTATAGCATGCAAAAAATGATTCCACGTGATGTGCACAAATACAAACATTATCATAGATGCATCCGATGCCCAAGGTAATCGCACAAGGGGGGCGGGGAGGGGGAATCATAAACTTCATGTCAAATGTTCCAATAGCAAGGGAATGCTAGAGGAGATTAAACATTCAGGATATATATATATATATATATATTTTTTTATTTTTTTTTTTAATTTTCATCATAGGTTTTGTCATTGCTGTTCTTTAACATCATCGATTGGGTCTTTTCATACACCTAGTTACCATTCTCTTTTGATTTCTTAACTTGGTCAATGGCTGAGGAAGGCTTTCAGTTTTATTAACTGGTAAAATAAAGCCGAAATTTTCTTTGTTTTCATAACAAAAAGGCTTGTTGTTTTGTGTTCTTTTTTTATTATATATATATATATATATAAACGATCAAAAGTTTGAAGAAGAAAAAAACAACACACCATTAAACTTTCCTCTTATGTATATAATTTGCTTTGATAAAAACGTTTTTGTGTCCAATGTCTTTTTTATGTTTTGTGAACCTAAGAAACAAAAAGTAAAGGTAAAGATGTGCCACCCCCCATGCATTTCTCGGTTAATTGTATTTTTTCCGTTTTTGCCTTTCTTACCATACATAAAGCTGTATTTTAGGAACATTTTTAGCTAATTACCTTTTTGGAATACTAACCCTAACCCTAACCCTACCCCTAAACCTAACCCTACCCCCCACTATGTACTGCAGTACACCGCGATTTGTCACAGTTGTGGTTCGTTGCGTTTTTCCGTCTTATACGGTGGGGGGTAGGGTTAGGTTTAGGGCTTATGGGGTTAGGGTTAGGGTTAGGGTATTTCCAAAAAGGTTATTAGCTAAAAAATGTTCCTAAAATACAGCTTTATGTATGGTAAGAAAGGCAATAACGGAAAAATACAATTAACCGAGATAGGTAGGGGGGGTGGCACATCTTGACCTCTCTCTCTCTCTTTCTTCGTTCTTTTGCTGAATAATTATGCATGTCGCTGTTTGCTAGGTGACAATAATAAGTACACAAGAACTAGGGGCACTTGACAAAAGCTCGACGCTGTCTGTTATTGCTGACATTATGCTAATGACTGCTGATCTTATGCGAATGACCTTTGCATTTAATTAAATTCATTCATAAGAATGGGTGCTGAAAATCCGGGCTAACTGTAGAATTGAATGGAATGTTTAGTTGTTGTTGTTATTATTATTATTATTATTGTTGTTGTTGTTGTTGTTGTTGTTGTTGTTGTTGTTGTTGTTGTTATTATTATTGTTGTTGTTTACCTATTCAACAACCATTCCATTAAATGTTCGTCTATCGGCCACTGCAACAACCATGTTTTGCTAGAGTGAATGCCCTTGGTAGATGCTCGAGTACTGACCAAACAAGGGAATAACTCTCGCCAATAACCCTATTTGAGGCCACTAAACGGCTGCCTTTCGCAAGAATGAATTCCCTTTTCAGTACTGACCAACAGGGATTCACTATAACTGGCAAGGGCGTTAATAACCCTAGTTACACAGGCCAATAGATGCCGTTCATAGCTTTCTTCACACCGCTGTGCAAGTGAACAAACACTGAAACAACAGTCAGGAAAACACAATCAGCCCTTTTCTCCCAAAGATAGATATAACTTACCTCCTTTTCAGGGGACTTAGGAAGAAATCGGCCACAAACGAAACTTCTGACGACAAAAACCGGACAAATTACTAAAAAAAATATCAGACCATCAATACACCTTTCGTCTACGTTCTGGATCAAGAGATCATCCACGAATAACTAGCCGGCCGCGAACGAAGAGAGTGAAGCTGGTAATGGTTTCAGTGGATTCTGTCCCTCACTGACTGACTATCTGACTATCTATGTTAACACGTTAACTTTTGGACGAAGGGACCTAGGACGCTCAGATTTTGCAAGCGGATAGGTACTAAGCATATTTACACCTAGCTCTAAAATGAAGGTCATAGGTCAAAGGTCAAGGTCACTGGAGTCTACAATGCTGCCGAACACCTGGCACGACAACAGAGGGACGCTCAAATGTTGCATGCGGATAGGTACTAACAAATATCTAGGCCAAGTTAAAAAAAATGAAGGTCAAAGGTCAACGTCACTGGCGCCGAAAATGCTTCCGAGCACCTGGCATGATAACGATTGAATGGAGGGATCTAGCAGATTCAGATTTTGCATGCAGATAGGTACCAAGAATATATCGGCCATATGAAAAATAATAAGGTCATAGGTCAAAGGTCAAGGTCAGTGGCGCCAAAAATGCTACCGAACACCTGACACGATAACGGAGGGACCAATAGGACGCTCAATTTTTGCATGCGCATAGGTACTAAAGATATCCAGGCCAAGTTAAAAAAAATAAGGTCAAAAGTCAAAAGTCAAGGTCATTGGCGCCATAAATGCTCCTGAACACCTGGCACGATAACGAATGAACGGAGGTACCTAGGACGCTCATAGTTTGCATGCAGTTATGTAGCAACAATGTCTCGGGCACATTAAAAAATGAAGGCCATAGGTCAAAGGTCAAGGTCACTGGACCCAAAAGTGTTGCTGAGCACCTGGCCCGATAACGTTCGAACGCAGGGGCCTAGGACACTCAAATGTTGCTTGCGGATACGTACTAAGGATAATCCAGCCCAAGATAGAAAATCAAGGTCATAGATCAAAAGGTCAAGGTCACTGGACCCGAAAATGCTGCCGCGCGGCTGGTGGTCTAGCGTCTAAGCGTTCTAGTTTCTAGCTCTTGTTGGTATTAAAGACCCCCCACGTCACGTGTCACATTCCCTCTTATGCTTGGAAGATTTCTTAAGATTCCTTACTAGTCATAAGAGGGAAAACACGTGAAAACCGTGATTTTGACACGTGACGTGGTGGGTCTTTAAATGAAAGATTGCGCTTCACCACCATCTTCCCACAGTACGGGATATAACAGCAGGGATTGCCAAAGAGATCACCACTGTCCAATCTCCCATCTCATTCATATTCTCCGTTGTAAGTACGCCTGCCCCAAATAGTAAAAGGAGCATTCAACCGATTCAACAAAAGAGTCCGAGAACGCGATTTGATCGGTGTGAGTGAGTTCTAAACATTGCTGTACGTTCCATCCGCTTGAATATAATTTTTGGGCAGCTTTTGAAGTTGATGACAGTGGTAGATTAAAATAACAAGAACAACCGCAACAGTAGCAGCGACAATAACAACTAACGGCATAGCAATAACAGCAAAACAACAACAACAACAACACATCATCATCAACATCAACATCGTCATCATCATCATCATCTGATTAATCTTCTTCTTCTTCTTCTTCTACTTCTACTTCTACTTCTCCTTCTTCTTCTTCTTCTTCTTCTTGTTCTTGTTGTTGTTGTTGTTGTTGTTGTTGTTGTTGTTGTTGTTGTTGTTGTTCTTCTTCTTCTTCTTCTTCTTCTTCTTCTTCTTCTTCTTCTTCTTCTTCTTCTTCTTCTTCTTCTTCTTCTTCTTCTGTCAATAATGTCCACCTGCCGTAACCGGCAGCAACAATAGCATCTACAGCACAACAATAACAGCAAAACAACAACAACGACAACAGCACATCATCATCATCATCATCATCAATCATCATCATCATCATCATTATCATCATCATCATCATCATCATCATCATCATCATCATCATCATTATCATCATCATCATCATCATCATCAACATCAAACAACAAAAACAACAACGACAACAACACATCATCATCATCATCATCACATCATCATCATCATCACCATCATCATCATCATCATCATCATCAACATAAACAACAAACAACAACAACAACACGTCATCATCATCATCATCATCATCATCACCATCATCATCATCATCATCATCATCATCACATCATCATCATCATCATCATCAACAACATAAACAACAACGACGACAACAACACATCATCATCATCATCAATCATCATCATCATCATCATCATCATCATCATCATCATCATCATCATCATCATCAACAACAACAAGGACGACAACAGAAGATGGCAAACTAATGATGGGTTTAGTGTTGCATGGACATTTGCAGTGTACAAGCCATGAGAAGGACACCCATACTAATGATGGGTTTAGTGTTGTTGTTGTTTGTTGTTGTTGAAGGTTGTTGTTGTTTTGTTGTTGTTGTTGTCGTACCCTGGCTTAAAGACTCCGGGGACCGTCCCAACAGCCGAAGCACTTGAACACTATGGTACAAATGCACCAGCTAGGGATCTGAGAACATTACGTGTGTGACCGTTTGTTGTTTTTTTTTTTTTTTTTTTTTTCTATTACCCCGCCACATGAGCAGCCACACTCCGACTTCGGAGGATGAGTGGTGTAAACACTCTGGAGAAAAAACATTCGGCCCGAAAAATTACATTCACGTACTTATAAAACAGGCTTGTTCGAAGAGAGTTGACCTCTGTACTTATAAAACAGGCTTGTTGGAAGAGAGTTGACCTCTGTACTTATAAAACAGGCTTGTTGGAAGAGAGTTGACCTCTGTACTTATAAAACAGGCTTGTTGGAAGAGAGTTGACCTCTGTACTTATAAAACAGGCTTGTTGGAAGAGAGTTGACCTCTGTACTTATAAAACAGGCTTGTTGGAAGAGAGTTGACCTCTGTACTTATAAAACAGGCTTGTTGGAAGAGAGTTGACCTCTGTACTTATAAAACAGGCTTGTTGGAAGAGAGTTGACCTCGCAACCCAAGATCACGACTCGGGCGCTTAAGTTACTGTGTTAATGTGAAATTGGACGAACGTTATTGCGAAAGTCATTCCTATGACCTTCAGTTTCACCCCCCCCCCCCCAGCACGCACAGCACACACACACACACACACACACACACACACACACACACACACACCACCACCACCACCCCTCTCCAAAATAATCAAGATTCGGTGTAGCAAAGTCAGGCCACATTCGGACACCCCTGCGAATAGTATGAACGGCAAACGGGCGAGTAAGGTCTTCGTTTCCCCTTTTCTTGGCCTGATTGCTCTAGCCGACCAGTATCGAAGACCTGTTGGGTCACAGATCTCATCTGGGCACGTGATCATGAGTGCGTCGTAGACAGTCAGCACGGGTAGTAGTATGTAAATGAGCAGCTTAGGACGACACATTTGACCGCCAGGGGACAGTCAAACCAGTAGGGGCTTAGCGCGTGATATTCTTAGTTTGGAGTAGAGAGAGAGAGAGAGAGAGAGAGAGAGAGAGAGAGAGAGAGAGAGAGAGAGAGAGAGAAAGCGAGAGAGAGAGAGAGAGAGAGAGAGAGAGAGAGAGAGAGAGAGATTCGGAAGGTTTAATGATCCAGGCCATGATGCCCATGTCATGGGGATGGGGATTACAATAGGGAAGAATAAAAGATAGCAATAAATATGAATGACACAAATAAATGGGAGAGAGAGAGAGAGAGAGAGAGAGAGAGAGAGAGAGAGAGAGAGGAGAGAGAGAGAGAGAGGGAGGGAGGGACTCATCTCCCTCTCTCTCTCTCACTACTCCCAACTAAGAATATCACGCGCTAAGCCCCTACTGGTTTGACTGCCCCCTGGCGGTCAAATAAGCGTCCCAACTCAACTCCCAACATGACTGACTGTTTAGCCGGGTTTACATACTAAGTATACTACCCATGTTGACTGTCTAAGACGGCACTCATGATTATCACACCGCCCTGGGACTGCATTAAAACGAAGTTAGTCTATCATCAACTTACCCATCTAAACGGAGAGGCGGAACTGAATGGAAGCGTAGGGGAAAATATCGGGGAAAATATCGGGGAAATAGAAAGGTTCCACCTAGCAAAAGACCTCACCAAACACACCACCCTCAAGCGATGAGATCAGGGTCGAGTTTCTCTAGATAACGGTCGCCGCGCGAATAACGTTTACGCCAAACGGGGCCTAAGAAACACTTTAGAAAACGTTTGCGGAAGAATATTGCAAGCGCTTGTCTGATTGGACAATTTGTTTTTTGTTTTTTAAGCAAACGTTAATGGACCAATGAGCAACAAGAAACGTATTCACCCCCTACTAGTTCCGGATAGTTCGCCGCTTGCTCGGTGTTTGGCAAGAACAAAACGCCACGCGAACAATCGGCAAACGAAGGGTGTTTCTTAGACCATTTTTGCCGATTTGAGCGAGCGCAACGCAACGTTAGCCCTTGTGAAACGGACCCCTGAATATCTCCCAACGGCTCCTACTTCAATGACAATACCAGTCACCCTCACCCCACCACCCACACTCCATTTTCTTTATAACACACACAAAAAACCTCTCCACTTGTCACTTACAATTCGTTTTTGTTTGTGGCTCAAGCCACAAACCTATAACTCAGTTTGTCGGTCGGTCGGTCTGTCGGTCGGTCTGTCGTTCCAAAATTGTCGCACATTTTGACAAAATTGTCGCACTTCAAATCGAGGCTACACTTCTGGCCGCTCTTTAAAATGATGTATTTTAAAAGCGTACAAAATAATAAACATATGTAATACACTACAACAGACACGACGAGTATGCGGTGCTTCTTTCGATGAGTATAAGTAGGATACAATAGTTTTAAATTTTAGTAGTAATTTTGGTGTTTTACGTCCTCTCGACCCGGGAAGGCACATATGGGACATGTGTATTAGATGGGTATGGGTAAATAAAGATAAAACATCACAGGACACATGAGGACAGAACGTGGACGAACATATAGTGGGGGGGGGGGGGGGGGGGGGGGGGGGGAATTCTCCTAGCGATCAAGTTTAAGATGTTTATTTAAGATGATTGAGAACCGAAGTTCGGGTTTAAAATTATTTTGGAACCGAAGTTCGTGTTAAATGAAAATGTAAAAATAGTAGGGTGTTATATAAAATTCAAAATTCTTGTCTTGGCCGACCGAAACAACCGATATAGTATAAAATTCAGGGCTACGGGGTTTAAAAAGCTTCAATAGCTTTATTTTATTGTTAAAAGACAACGCTGTCCTTTATTTATGTTTTTAAAAAATTGTATTTACATGTATTTATAAGATTTATGTACAAAAAATTTGTGATCTATAGTATAGATCACGGGGCAAAGGCCCTATTTTATAAAAAATTTAAAATTATCCACCGAGGGAGAGAACTCTCTCCCCTGGGACTTCCCTGGGGAGTAGAGCAGGGGAAGGTATTTACATTTGTGGATAGTTCATCATTTTATTAAAAGAGTAAAGTTATATTTTAGGTTTATTATTTACATTATGTTCCGGGAACAACAAAAGAATAGGGGGAGGGGGACTCGGAGGGTCTCAGCACACAATGAGGGGGCAAGACAAGCGAGGGGAGCGATACGCAGGCCATCCCTGCGTCAGCACCCCCCCGCAGGCCCACCCCAACAAGGGGGAGATCAACTCGACGAAAGGAAGGGTGGAAAATAAAGAAAAGAAAAAGGTTCCCGGAACGTGAGGTGGGGCAAAATGCCTAATTACTAATTTATTCATTCATACGATCATTCTTTCTATACTATCTCTATTTTGCGATAAAATCGCAGCTGGGAGGGGAGACCACCCCACCATTCTGTGAGCTAGTTAAAATGTATGATGGGAAGGGTAGGTTGGTAGGTAAAATAGTGGATGGGATATAAAATGTGTAGTGATTGGGATAAGTTCTTTGGGATATCGGGGGGTATTGGATAAGAAATTTTCAAAGATAAAACATATGTTGTAATAAAAGTTACTTGTTTTCATAGAGACCTGGCGGCAATCGGCAGCCATGGTACGTGGGTGAGTGTAGAGTGAGTTGGGTTGTGTAGGTGAAAAGGATGATAGAGTTATGTTCAAAGTTAATAATGTGCGAATATACGCTTGTACAGAGGTCTCCACCACACAGCTGGGATTACTCTATTGGGTTTGCCAGGGCCAATGGATTGCATGGGAGTTCCCTGTATGATATGTCAGTTAATTTGTTTGTTGTTGGTTTTTTTGACAATAAGGCAAATCAAAAATTACTATTTAGCAGAACCCAAATGTAGAGTCCCGAGGGGGGGGGGCCACAAAATCTCCCCCGCCCTCGATGTCATACAAATGGGCCTGTTTATATTGGTTTGTTTTTAACTTAGCATGGGAGTCCGAGTCCAAGTTTAGAGTGGGATAACATAGTTTTAAATGTTTTCCAAAAGATATAAAAAGTTACGAAATAGTGCAGAGATAACATTCTGGGACGGTATTCATGTCGAGATAGCATGAGACTTAGCATGATGCTAACTTAGAAGCTCTTCCAAAAGTCCTATTAAATCCTATAGGACATTGGAAGAGCTTCTAAGTTAGCATCATGCTAAGTCTCATGCTATCTCGACATGAATACCGTCCCTGGTTTACAGATTAAAATTATTGAAAAGCCAGGGGAGGTAACTCATGATTGGAGTGGTAAAAATAGACCGCGTGCCACAAACTATTGCGATTTCGCGCTTGTTTACCCTACACGGTATAGATACCGAATCGCTATTTTCCGACTTTTTTGGTGATTAGATAGGAGTCCTGTTAAAGACCCACCAGGTTCCGTGAGTGAAAATCACGGGTTTCACGTGTTTCCCTCTCTCGCTGGTAAGAAATCTTATTTTGGCCAAGTGTGGCTCCCATACAAATTTCCTCTTGCACGAAAACGAGACATCACTTTAAAGAGCAGCCTCGATCGTATACGAGGAAAGTCTGTATGTGGGTCACACCGACCCAGAAAAAACCAAGGGACTTAATCCAGCCGGGTCAGTGGGTCTTTAAAGACCTGCCACGTCACGTGTCAAAATCACGGTTTTCACGTGTTTTCCCTCTTATAGCTGGTAATAAATCTTAATAAATCTTCCAAGCATAAGAGGGAATGTTACACGTGACGTGGGGGGTCTTTAAGCAGTTGCAAGTTGCCTTCTTCGTAGTGTCATTTCGCCTTCTTTACTTCACTCCTTCATTTTAATAATCAATTTATCGCATTTAATAAAACGTCACTCAGATTATGACATACGCGCGTACTCTCTCTCTCTCTCTCTCTCTCTCTTCTCTCTCTCTCTCTCCTTTTCTGTGTGTGTGAGAGAGGGAGCGGGAGGGGGGGGGGGGGGGGGGGAGAGACTGACGGTTTTGTTGTCGCATCTATGTTTTCTTCTTCATGGATAATTGTTCGATGATTATTTTTGCATGCTTCATTATTTTTGTGTTGAATATATTGATTTTCTTGCATGTTTGTTTGAGGGCAAGATGTAAAAAAGCCCATTGTGTGCTTACTCTTTTTCCATCAGTAAAAAAAGTTTCGTCTCTCTCTCTCTCTCTCTCTCTCTCTCTCTCTCTCTCTCTCTCTCTCTCTCTCTCTCTCTCTCTCTCTCTCTCTCTCTCTCTCTCTCTCTCTCTCTCTCTATCTCTCTCTCTCTCTCTCTCTCTCTTTTTGATTTACTTTATTTTTCCCCAGGGCTGGGTGGAAAAAAGCATGTAACTTGCTTATCTCATGTTCCCTGGTTAAATAAAATTTCGTTTTCGTTTTCGTTTTCTCTCTCTCTCTCTCTCTCTCTCTCTCTCTCTCTCTCTCTCTCTCTCTCTCTCTCTCTCTCTCTCTCTCTCTCTCTCTCTCTCTCTCTCTCTCTCTCTCTCTCTCTCTTTAACAACGTTAAGAACATACTTTGTTTGGAAATGAAAAGGTGGGATAGGGCAGAATGTAACCATGACAAGTAGGTCGTCGGTCATTTTCATTGTGCGAAGGGAGGGAAGTACAGGGAGGACTGCAACGAAGAGAGGTCTTCTCCACAATGTCTGGTATGATTGGCTGATCTCACGACCTCTTCAGTGAAGAAGGAAGTAATGTTGGCTGACAAGATGGCGAAGTCTTGGTACAGCGGGTCCGTTTCACAAGGGCTAACTCAAATCGGCAAAAAACGGTCTAAGAAACGCCCTTCGTTTGCCGATAGTTTCGTGAAGCACTCTGAGCCTCTGCCCAAGCAATCTCTCGGCGAACTATCACGTGACTTGCATGGGGGGTGGGTGGTGAATACGTTTCTTGTTGTTGATTAGTCCATTAAAGATTGGCTAAAATAAAATACTTTTTTTCATTGACCAATCAGAAATTTGGCAGAGGGATAGACATCTTGAAAAGAAAGGTTGCTTTCGATATTGATGACTGTGCTGACATTGACCTTGAAGTTTGACCTTGAAGACCAAAATGTCCTTCTTTGGGGTTATATATTTCACTTCAGAACTGTATCTCATGAACCAGTGAACATAATCACTTCAAATTTTGTGTGGTGGTGTATCACGGTGCCGGGAGGGTCGTGTAAAAAACATCATAACCGTGCTGACCTCTTGACCTTGAAGTTTTTGTTGGATCTTTGTTTTGGTTCAAGCACTATAGCATTCAAATCATCTAAGGGAAGCAGCCCCAGGTATTTCACTGAAAAAAAGTGTTCAAGAGTATTGCCCCTTTGATACGACATAAGGGAAAGTTGGAGTAGCTTAACCTCAGGGAAAGTGGAGGATGGCGGGGAGAAGAGCTACACAGGCAGGTACTGAGGTTTGCAAAATGCATCGGTTAGTGTTTTCATTATGGATAATAGTTAGCAAACTGGTTTTCATGCAAAACATAGTACGGCCAAGAGAGGAGATAACGAAATTGGCTCCCTTTGTTCAATTTCGTTATCTCCTCTCTTCGCCTCACTATTTCATTCTTTGATTATCCAAAATTCCTTTCGAGGCTTACCAGTTTGTTCTGTGTTGTGTGTTGATTTTGTGTAACATATCCAAGGCTAGAAGGCTACGCCACTATTGGATAGATGTTGATTTGTTTGTATATATGTCGTCCTCTCCACCATTGTTGATGTGTATGTGTGGGTGGATCAGGCGAACTTGGAGGGGGGGGGGGGAGGACATCCCTCTGGCCGGGTTCGCATTGTTACAATGCATTTCTAGTTGTTGGTCGTGTGGTCGTTTTCTTCGTTATTGTTGTTGTTGTTGTTGCTGCTTCTGTTGTTGTTGTGTTGTTGTTGTTGTTGTTGTTACTGCTGCTATCATTGCTGTTGTTGTAAAAGATCACAAGGTAGCCCCCCACTGATCCTCAGACCCGAGGAATCGGCCAACAACAACAACAACAAAAGATTACATTTCTTACAAAGAGCAGCAATAATTTCCGGTCAGAGTTTCAGAGTGTACACCTCATAACACTAGACCCTACAGTAGTAATCCTTTATGCTCTTCTATGTAAATACGTTATCATGCGCATCACCTATACATCAATGCTGTGCGAATATATGACCCAGCACCACGAAAGGGACATTAAGTGTCGAACTGACCATTCTGAGAAAAGTATATAATCGTCAATATAAAATTTTAAAAACACTGATAAAGTAGTGATATTTCGGTTTATTTGTCATCCTTCGACGGGCAAAGCACCAGGGCAACTTCAGGGCAACAAGGTATATAATTGAAAACTTCAGAATATTATCTTTCTGATGATACAAGAACCATACTTGGTTGTTTTTTTCCCGAGTTATGAGCATTTAAAGTTAGTAAGGTGAGCTTCGTCCATTTTGAGAAAACACAGTCTAAAGTCTACCTAGCTTTAGAAATTGCATTGACCTACTCATTTTAGAACGCTTATAAGACCATTTAGAGACTATAGTAAACATTATCCTTTATCAATATGGAAGATAACATGTTAGATAATACAAAAATACCTATGACTCAAAATTCACAAAATATGAGATTTTTGACTTTGCAAGCCTGTTGTGAGAAACTAGCCCAGCGACTTAATGTCCCTTTCGTGGTGCTGGGTCACATATAAGTCGTCTCTGCCGCAATCGATGGGATGGTCATCACAATCTGAATAGCTCGCCAATCGGAGCTGATACATCAAACAGGGCAGCGACTTATTTGATTGTTTGTGTTCTGCAGAATATTATGTATTTCTGGTATTCGTTTTCACGCCTTAAAACTATCATCATCTTGTTGTGTTTCTTACTTACTTACAGACGAGCAAACACTAACTCTCAAGCTCGATGCCAATGTGTCATGAACCATTTTCCATCTTTCTGTAGTAAGTAGAAACAGGCTTATCGGTCTTTCTGAAATGAACGCCCCAATCCAGCCTTTCTTTCTCTCCCTCTTCAGTCTTCCTCAGTCAGGTCCACACAGCTTAATCACGCCATCTCTGTCTTTTTCTCTGCTCCCTGATACATCAGTGTCTCATCGTTCATCGCACGGGTATCTTCTTCTTCTTCTTCTTCTTCTTCTTCTTCTTCTTTTTCTGCTTCTTCTTCTGCTTCTTCTTCTTCTTCTTGTTCTTCTTCTTCTTCTTCTTGTTCTTCTTCTTCTTCTTCTTCTTCTTCTTCTTCTTCTTCTTCTTCTTCTTCTTCTTCTGCTTCTTCTTCTTCTTCTTGTTCTTTTTCTTCTTCTTCTTCTTCTTCTTCTTCTTCTTCTTCTTCTTCTTCTTCTTCTTCTTCTTCTTCTTCTTCTTCTTCTTCTTCTTCTTCTTCTTCTTCTTCTTCTTCTTCTTCTTCGTCGTCGTCGTCGTCGTCGTCTTCTTCTTCTTGTTCTTGTTCTTGTTCTTCTTCTTCTTCTTCTTGTTCTTCTTGTTCTTGTTCTTCTTCTTCTTCTTCTTCTTCTTCTTCTTCTTCTTCTTCTTCTTCTTCTTCTTCTTCTTCTTCTTCTACTTCTTCTTATTATTCTTATTCTTATTCTGATTCTTATTCTCCTTCTGCGTTCCCATGCCATATGGCCATAATGGGCAGGGTATGTATGTGTCCAGTTTTCAGTTTTCACTGGTCTCCCCGCTGCATACAGCCGACATATTCCGATTTCGGAGGAGCTCGAAGAAGAAACATTATTTGGAAGATTTGTTGCTATGGGGAAAGAGTGAAAAATGTTCACGTGTACAGAGACCTCAAAGACTTTAGCCTTCACTAAAAATTTAAAACAAAACTACGTTGAGTAAACAGCCATAATTCCGAAACTGAAACGATGAAGTTGTGGTTGATCAGCGGCTTATGCGTCAGGGGGAAATTCTCCGGCGTGGTGAAAATCAGATACATGGTCTCCGAATGGAAAACCGCGTTTGCCGCGAGGTAGAGAAACTCGGTGAGAGACAAGGAAAACAGACAGGTTGACTCGGTCCTGCATTAAGGCCCTGGTTGGAAAACGCCGCCATGTTGATGACGTTGAACGATCCGCCAATCAGAAACAAGATGACGGACAGAACGTCTTTGGTGTGCCTGGCTAGCAGGCTCTCTCTCCACAGAGGCGCTGACGAGGTTGTCGACGTTATCCCAGGGGAGGAATTCCATCTGCTGGCTGAATCTGATTTCCGTGCAATCCGCGTGAAGAAGAGACGAATTGGCAGTATTGGCCTCTGCAACTAGGGTTATTAACGCCCTTGACGGTGAGAGTGAAGCCCTTGTTGGTCAGTGCTGACAAGGGCATTCACTCTTGCGAAAGGCAGCCATTTAGTGGCCTCAGATAGGGTTATTGGCAAGAGTTATTCCCTTGTTTGATCAGTGC
>CM065703.1:30473288-30480788 GCA_017654935.2 Phymorhynchus buccinoides
AAAGAAAGAAAGGGAGGAAGAAAGCAAGACATGAAAGAAAGACAGGAAAGAAAGAAGGAAGAAAGAAAGAAAGGAAAGAAAGAAGGAAGGAAGAAGTAAAGAAGGAAAGAAAAGAAAGAAAGAAAGAAAGAAAGAAAGAAAGGAAGGAAGGAAGAAAGAAAGAAAGAAAGGAAAGAAAGGAAGGAAGGTAGGAAGAAAGAAAGGAAGACAGACAGAAAGGAAGGAAGGAAGGGAAGAAGAAAGAAAGAAAGAAAGAAAGAAAGAAGGAAGAAAGAAAGAAAGAAAGAAAGAAAAAGAAAGAAAGAAAGGAAGGAAGGAAGGAAGAAAGAAAGGAAGAAAGGAAGAAAGGAGGAAGGAGGAAGAAAGAAAGAAAGAAGAAAGGAAAGGAAAGAAGGAAGGAAGAAAGAAAGTAAAGAAGAAAGAAGAAAGAAAGGAAGGGAGGAAGAAAGAAAGGAAAGAAGAAAGAAAGAAAGGAAGTAAGGAAGAAAGGAAGAAAGAAGGAAAGAAAGGAAGAAAGAAAGAAGGAAGAAAGAAAGGAAGGAAAGAAGAAAGAAAGAAAGAAAGAAAGGAAGAAAGAAAGAAAGAAAGGAAGAAAGGAAGAAAGGAAGGAAGAAAGGAAAGAAAGAAAGAAAAGAAAGAAAGGAAGGAAGGAAGGAAGAAAGAAAGAAAGAAAGGAAGAAAGAAAGATGTAAAGAAGGAAGGAAGAAAGAAAGAAAGAAGGAAGGAAGAAAAAGATGTAAAGAAAGGTAGGAAGAAAGAAAGGAAGAAGGAAGGAAGAAAGGAAGTAAAGAAGGAAGGAAGAAAGAAAGAAAGAAAAGGAAGGAAGGAAAGAAAGAAAGGAAGAAAGGAAGGAAGAAAGAAAGAAAAAGAAAGGAAGGAAGGAAGGAAGAAAGAAAGGAAAGAAGAAAGAAAGAAAGGAAAGAAGGAAGGAGAGAGAAAGGATGAAAAGAAAGAAGGAAGAAAGAAAGAAAGAAAAAGAAAGAAAGAAAAGAAAGAAAGAAAGAAGGAAAGAAAGAAAGGAAGGAAGAAGAAAGAAAGAAAGAAGGAAAGAAGAAAGGAAAGAAAGAAGAAGGAAGGAAAGAAAGGAAAGGAAGGAAGGAAGAAAGGAAGAAAGAAGGAAGGAAGAAAGAAAGAAGAAAGAAAGGAAGTAAAGAAGGAAGGAAGAAAGGATGTAAAAGAAGGAAGGAAGAAATGATGTAAAGAAGGAAGGAAGGAAGAAAGAATGTAAAGAAGGAAGGAAGAAAGAAAGAAAAGGAAGGAAGAAAGAAATGAAAGAAGGAAGGAAGAAAGAAAAAAAGGAAGGAAAGAATGAAAGAAGGAAAGAAGAAAGGAAGAAAAGAAGAAAGGAAGGAAGAAAGGAAGAAGAAGAAAGGAGGAAGGAAGAAATGAAAGAAAGAAGGAAGAAAGAAAGAAAGGAAGAAAGAAAGGAAGAAAGAAGGAAGAAAAGGAAAGTAAAGAAGGAAGGAAGAAAGAAAGAAAGAGAAGGAAGGAAGAAAGAAAGAAAGAAAGGAAGGAAGAAAGAAAGAAAGAAGGAAGGAAGAAAGAAAGAGAGAAAGAAAGAAAGAAGAAAGGAAGAAAGAAGGAAGAGAAGAAAGGAGGAAGAAAGAAAGGAAGGAAGAAGATGAAAGAAAGAAAGAAGGAAGAAAGAATGTAAAGAAGGAAGGAAGAAAGGAAAGAAAGAAGGAAGGAAAAGAAAGGATGTAAAGAAGGAAGGAAGAAAGGAAGAAAGAAAGAAAGAAAGAAAGAAAGAAAAGAAGAAAGGAAGAAAGAAAGAAAAGAAAGAAGAAAGAAAGAAAGGAAGAAAGAAAGAAAGAAGAAAGAAAGAAAGAAAGAAGGAAGGAAGAAAGAAAGAAAGAAAGGAAGGAAGAAAGAAAGAAAGAAGGAAAGGAAGAAAAGAAGAAAAGAAGGAAGAAGAAGAGAAGGAAAAGAAGAAAGGAAGAAAGAAAGAAAGAAAGAAGGAAGGAAGAAAAGATGAAAGAAGAAAGGAAGAAAGAAAGAAGAAGGAAGGAAGAAAGAAGTAAAAGAAAGAAAGAAAGAAAGAAAAAAAGAAGAAAGGAAGAAAGGAAGAAAAGAAGAAGAAGGAAGAAAAAAGAAGAAAGAAGGAAAGAAAGAAAGAAAGAAAGGAAGGAAGAAGAAGAAAGGAAGAAAAGAAAGAAAGGAAGGAAGAAAGAAAGAAAGAAGGAGGAAGGAAGAAAGAAAAGAAGAAGGAAGGAAGAAAGAAAGAAAGAAAGGAAGGAAGAAAGAAAGAAAGAAAGAAAGAAAGAAAGAAAGAAAGAAAGAAAGAAGAAAGAAGAAAGAAAGAAAGGAAAGGAAGGAAGAAAAAGAAGAAAGAAGGAAGAAAAGAAGAAAGAAGGAAGAAAGAAAGGAAGTAAAGAAGGAAGAAGAAATGATGAAAGAAGAAAGAAGGAAGGAAAGAAAGAAAGAAGGAAGAAAGAAATGAAAAGAAAGAAGGAAGGAAGAAATGAAAAAGAAAGAAGGAAGAAATGAAGAAAGAAGGAAGGAAGAAAGAAGAAAGAAAAGAAGAAAGAAGAAAAGGAAAGAAAAGAGAAAGAAAGAAGGAAGAAAGGAAGAAGAAGAAGGAAGAAAGAAAGAAAGAAAAAGAAGGAAGGAAGAAAGAAAGTAAAAGAGGAAGAAAGAAAGAAGTAAAGAAAAGAAAGAAGAAAGGAGGAAAAGAAGGAAGGAAGAAAAAATGAAAAGAAGGAAGGAAGAAAGGAAGAAAAGAAGGAAGAAGAAAGAAAGAAAGGAAGGAAGGAAGAAAGAAAGGTAGAAGGAAGAAAGGAAGGAAGAAAGAAAAAGAAGGAAGGAAGAAAGGAAGTAAAGAAAGAAAGGAAGGAAAGAAAAGAAAAGAAAGGAAGAAGAAGAAAGAAGAAAAAGAAGAAAGGAAAAGAAAGGAAAGAAAGAAGAAGGAAGAAAAGAAAAGAAAGGAAGGAAGAAAGAAGAAAGAAAAGAAAGAAGAAAGAAAGAAAGAAAGGAAGAAAGAAAGAAAGAAGGAAGGAAGAAAGGAAAGAAAAGAAAAGTTAGGAAAGAAAAAGTAAGGAAGAAGGAAAAGAAAGAAAGAAAGAAGGAAAGGAAGAAAGAAAGAAAGAAGGAAGAAAGAAATGAAAAAAGAAAGGAAGAAAAAAAGAAAGAAGAAAGGAAGAAAGAAAGAAAGAAGAAGGAAGGAAGAAAGAAAGGAAGAAGAAGAAAGAAAGAAGAAAAAGAAAGAAAGGAAGAAGAAAGAAAGAAAGAGGAAGAAAGGAAGAAAAGAAGGAAGAAAGAAAGAAAGAAAGAAGAAAAGAAAGAAAGAAGAAGAAGGAAGGAAGAAAGAAAGAAAGAAAGAAAGAAAGAAGAAAGAAGGAAGGAAGAAAGGAAGGAAAGAAAAGAAAAAGAAGGAAGGAAGAAAGAAAGAAAGAAGGAAGGAAGAAAGAAAGAAAAGAAGAAAGAAGAAATGATGAAAGAAGGAAGGAAGAAAGAAAGAAAGAAGGAAGGAAGAAAGGAGGAAGAAAGAAGAGAAGAAAGGAAAGAAAGAAGAAAAGAAGGAAAGGAAGAAAGAAAGAAAGAAGGAAAAGAAGAAAGAAAGAAAAGAAGAAGGAAGGAAGAAAAGAAAAGAAAAAGAAGAAAGAAGAAAGGAAGGAAAAAAAGAAAAGAAGAAAAAAGAAGAAAAGAAGGAAAGAAGAAGAAGGAAGAAAAGAAGAAAGGAAGAAAGAAAAAAAGAAGAAGAAAGAAAGAAAGAAAGAAAGAAGAAGAAAGAAAGAAAAGAAAGAAAAGAAGAAAGAAAGAAAGAAAAGAAAGAAGGAAGGAAGAAAAAGAAGAAAAGAAAAGGAAGAAAGGAAAGAAAGAAAGAAAGGAAGAAAAAGAAAGAAAGAAAGAAAAAAGAAAAGAAAAGAAAGAAGAAGAAAAGAAGGAAGAAAAAAAAGAAGGAAGAAGAAGAAGTAAAGAAGGGAAAGAAAGAAAGAAGGGAGGAAAAAAGAAAGAAAGAAGGAAGGAAAAGAAAGAAAGGAAAGAAGGAAAGAAGAAAGGAAAGAAAGAAAGAAAGAAAGAAAGGAAGAAAAAAGGAAGGAAGGAAGAAAAAAAAAAGAAAGAAGGAAAGGAAGAAAGGAAGAAAGAAAGGAAGAAAGAAGAAAGAAAAGAAGGAAGGGGAAGGAAGAAAGGAAGAAAGAAAAAGAAGGAAGAAATGAAGAAAGAAAGAAGGAAGAAAGAAAGAAAAGAAGGAAGAAGAAAGAAAGGAAGAAGAAAGGAAAGAAAGAAGGAAGAAAGAAAAGAAGAAAGAAGGAAGGAAGAAAGAAAGAAAGAAGGAAGAGAAAGAAGAAAAAAATGAAAAGAAAGGAAGGAAGAAAGAAAAGGAAAAAGAAGGAAGAAAAGAAGAAAGAAGAAAGGAAGAAAGAAAGAAAGAGAAAGAAGAAGAAAAAAAGAAAGAAAGAAAGGAAGGAAGAAAGAAGTAAAAGAGAAAAGAAAGAAAGGAAAGAAGAAGGAAGGAAGAAAGAAAGAAGAAAGAAAGAAAGAAAGGAAGAAAAGAAAAAAAAGAAAGAAAGAAAGAAAGAAAAGAAGGAAGAAAGAAAGGAAAGAAAGAAGGAAGGAAGAAAGGAAAGAAAAGAAGGAAGGAAGAAAAGAAGAAAGAAGAAGAAAGAAAGAAAAGAAGAAAAGAAGGAAGGAAGAAAGAAAGAAAAGAAAGAAGAAAGAAAAAGAAGAAAGAAGAAAGAAGGAAGAAAGGAAGAAAGAAGAGAAAGGAAGAAAGAAAGGAAGAAAAGAAAGAAAGAAGAAAGAAAGGAAAGAAGAAAGGAAGAAAGAAGAAAAGAAAGAAGGAAGAAAGAAAGAAAGAAGGGAGAAAGGAAGAAAGGAAGAAAGAAGGAAGGAAGAAAGAAAGAAAGAAGGAAGAAAGAAAGAAAGAAAAGAAGGAAGGAAGAAAGAAAGAAAGAAGGAAGAAGAAAAGAAGAAAGAAAGAAGAATTAAAGAAAGGAAAGAAGAAAGAAAGAAAGGAAAGAAAGAAAGGAAGAAAGAAAGAAAGAAAAGAAGGAAGGAAGAAAGAAAGAGAAGAAGGAAGAAAGAAAGAAGAAAGAAAGAAGAAAGGAAGAAAGAAAGAAAGAAAGAAGGAAAGGAAGAAAGAAAGAAAAGAAGGAAGGAAGAAAGAAAGAAAAGAAGGAAGGAAGAAAGAAAAAGAAAGAAGGAAGAAAGAAAGAAAGAAAGGAAGGAAGAAAGGAAGGAAAGAAGGAAGGAAGAAAGGATGTAAAGAAGGAAGGAAGAAAGAAAGAAAAGAAAGGAAGGAAGAAAAGAAAGAAAAAAGAAGGAAGGAAGAAAGAAAGTAAAGAAAAGAAGGAAAGAAAGGAAGAAAGAAGGAAGGAAGAAAGGAAAGAAAGAAAGAAGGAAGAAAGAAAGAAAAGAAGGAAGGAAGAAAGAAAGAAAAGGAAGGAAGAAGAAAGAAAGAAGGAAGAAAGAAAGAAGAAAGAAAGAAAGAAGAAATGAAGAAAAAAGAAAGAAAGAAGAAAGAAAGAAAGAAGGAAGAAGGAAGGAAGAAAGAAAGAAAAGAAGAAAGAAAAAGAAAGAATGAAAAGAAGGAAGGAAGAAAGAAAGAAAGAGAAGGAAGGAAGAAAGAAAGAAAGAAGAAGAAAGAAAGAAAGAAAGAAAGAAAGAAAGAAAGAAAGGAAGGAAAGAAAGGAAGGAAGAAAGAAGGGAAGAAAGAAAGGAAGAAAGAAAGAAGAAGAAAGAAAGAAAGAAAAGAAAGAAGAAAGAAAGAAAGAAAAAAAAGAAAGAAAGAAAAGAAGGAAGGAAGAAAGAAAGAAAGAAGGAAGGAAGAAAGGAAGTAAAGAAGGAAGGAAGAAAGGAAGAAAGAAGAAGGAAGGAAGAAAGGAAGTAAAGAAGGAAGGAAAAAAAGAAAGAAAGAAGGAAGGAAGAAAGGATGAAAGAAAGAAGGAAGGAAGAAAGGAAGGAAAGAAGGAAGGAAGGAAAGAAAGAAAAGAAAGGAAGAGAAAGAAAGAAAGAAAGAAAGAAAAGGAAGAAAGGAAGAAAGAAAGGAAGAAAGGAAGAAGAAAAAGAAGAAAGAAAGGAAGGAAGAAAGAAAGAAAGAAAGAAGGAAGAAAAGAAAGAAAGAAAGAAGGAAAGAAGAAAGAAGAAAGAAAGAAGGAAGGAAAGAAAGAAAGGAAAGAAAGAAGGAAGAAATGAAAGAAAGAAGAAAGGAAAGAAAGAAGAAGGAAGAAGGAAGGAAGAAAAGAAGAAAAAGAAGGAAGGAAGAAAGGAAGTAAAGAAAGAAGGAAGAAAGGAAGAAAGAAGGAAGGAAGAAAGAAAGAAAGAAAGAAGAAAGAAAGGAAGAAGGAAAGAAGGAAGAAAGAAAGAAAGAAAGGAAGGAAGAAAGAAAGAAAGGAAGGAAGGAAGAAAGGAAGAAAGAAAGAAGAAGAAAGGAAGAAAGAAGGAAAGAAAGAAAGAAAGAAAAGAAGGAAGGAAGAAAAAGAAAGAAAGAAAGGAAGGAAGAAAGAAAGTAAAGAAGGAAGGAAGAAAGAAAGTAAAGAAGGAAGGAAGAAAGAAAGTAAAGAAGGAAGGAAGAAAAGAAAGAAAGAAAGAAAGAAAGAAAGAAGGAAAGAAGAAAAAAGGAAGAAGAAAGAAAGAAAGGAAGGAAGAAGAAGGAAGAAAGGAAGAAAAGAAGGAAGGAAGAAAGAAAGGAGAAGGAAGGAAGAAAGAAAGAAAGAAAGAAGGAAGGAAGAAAGAAAGAAAGGAAGGAAGGAAGAAAGAAAAAGAAGGAAGGAAGGAAGAAGAAAAAGAAAGAAAGGAAGGAGGAAGGAAGAAAGAAAGAAAGAAAGAAAGAAAGGAAGAAGAAAGAAAGAAAGAAAGAAAGGAAGAAAGGAGGAGAAGAAAGAAAGAAAGAAGGAAGGAAGAAAGAAAGAAAAGAAAGAAAGAAAAGAAAGAAAAGAAGAAAGGAAGGAAGAAATGAAGAAAGAAAGAAGGAAGAAAGATGTAAAGAAGGAAAGGAAGAAAGAAAGAAAAAGAAAGAAAGGAAGAAAGAAAGGAAGAAAGAAGGAAGGAAGGAAGGAAGAAAGAAGAAGAAAGAAAGAAAGAAGGGAGAAAGAAGGAAGGAAGAAAGGAAGTAAAGAAGGAAAGGAAGAAGGAGGAAGAAAGAAGGAAGGAAGAAAGAAGAAAGAAGTAAAGAAGGAAGGAAGAAAGGAGGAAAAAGAAGGAAGGAAGAAAAGAAGAAAGAAAGAAGGAAGAAAGGAAGGAAAAGAAGAAAGAAAGAAAGGAAGAAAGAAAGAAGGAAAGAAGAAAGGAAGAAAAGAAGGAAGAAGAAAGGAAGAAAGAAAGAAAGGAAGGAAGGAAGAAAGAAAGAAAGAAGGAAGGAAGAAATGAAAGAAAGAAGGAAGGAAGAAAGGAAGAAGAAAGAAAGAAAGGAAGAAAGGAAGGAAGAAAGAAAGGAAGAAAGAAGTAAAGAAAGAAAGGAAGAAAGAAGGAAGAAAGGAAGAAAGAAAGAAAGTAAAGAAGGAAGGAAGAAAGGAAGGAAGAAAGGAAGAAAGAAAGGAAGGAAGGGAAGAAAGAAAAGAA
>CM065703.1:30485788-30493288 GCA_017654935.2 Phymorhynchus buccinoides
GGTGGGGCATATCGATGGCTTGGAGTCCAAACGGACTATCTTTAGATAGCCCTTCGACGTATTATTGAACATAATTATTGTGAAAACTAATAACTTGTTTCAAAAAAGAAGACTGCAGAAATATAAAAAGCATCATCCCCATTTTACATTATTTGCAGTCTATTTTTTAATACAAGTTCTTAATTTTTGCAATAATAAGTCAATGGACAATCTAAAGATAGTCCGTTTTGACTCCAAGCCATCGATATGGGACATGGGAAAGTCTCCAAAGCCCAACCAATTGGATGGAAGTTCAGTTTAACGTCGCGTATCGGCTTTCGCCATGTACGACGGGCTGAACAAACCAACCAATTCCTTTAGCTGCAGCAATTAACCAGTGCTACCCCCACCCAACCACCCACCTCCTGCATTGCTCCCCCCCCCCCTCCTCCCCTGCCTGTTTTGAGAGTCATCGTCTTCCACAAACGTCTTAAGCTGTACTGTGATAAATCATCACTGAAGAAACTCGTTTATTCTACAGCTCTCATGTTAGTATTGGCCCATATTACTAGCAGGCTAATAATTATGCAATGTCAACCAATGATAAAAGCCGTATGAGTAAAAAACCCACGAACCTAGCTTACTGGGAAATGTCCGCCACGTAAATAGATTATCTGAGTTTGCGAGGGTAAATACGAATGATGTTTTTATTTGCTCGGTTTGTGTGTGTGTGTGTGTGTGTGTGTGTGTGTGTGTGTGTGTGTGTGTGTGTGTGTGTGTGTGTGTGTGTGTGTGTGTGTGTGTGTGTGTGTATGTGTGTGTGTGTGTGTGTGTGTGTGTGTGTGTGTGTGTGTGTGTGTGTGTGTTGTGTGTGTGTGTGTGTGCGCGTGTGCGTGTGTGCGTGTGTGCGTGCGTGCGTGCGTGCGTGCGCGTGCGTGTGCGTGTGCGTGTGCATGTGCGTGTGCGTGCGTGCGTGTGTATGTGTGTGTGTGTGCGTGCGTGTGCGTGCGTACGTGCGCGTGTACGTGCGTGTGTGTGTGTGTGTGTGTGTGTGTGTGTGTGTGTGCGTGCGTGTGTGTGTGGTTAATTTACCCGTACATCGCTTTAAGCCGACAACTTTTAAAATTTCCACGTCCCGATTGTGAATAGTCTTTCCTAAGTTTCAATACAATGGGTATAAAATGCCATCATGAATAATATTTCCATAACAAACAAAAAACTGAAAAAGAAGTGCGATACACCGATATTTCTGTGATAATTACTAGGCAATAGATGCACTCTTTCCTCCCCTAAAACGGCTTCGAACTGTTACCGAATGTCGACAGCTTCTTCTCCTTCTTCTTCTTCAATCGCTCAGACAGCTTCCTGTCAATTATGAGCGCAGATGCGCCATGCTGCCGTTATGCGCCTCACTAAGAAATAGTCAGGCCCAGCAAGTCCGACTTCGGCTGGAGGGAATGTTTCTAAAAGTGTTTCGTTAAAAAAAAAGGCAGGAGAATGGACCGGTAAGGCAGAGAAGATAGTAGATGACAGTAAGCAAAAGGGAAAAGGCAGAGTCAAAGAGAGTGACAGATTAGAGGAAATTACAAGCACAGAACTTCCAGAAGGTGGGGAACTATTTATACAAAAGAACCCCCGGTATCCCCACGGGAGGAATATCGATAGCTCAGAATGCCATTAGAGTTTCAGAGATCTGTGAAATCGATACCACGGTTTTGATTTTGATTTTATTACAGTAATTAAGGAAAGGCCTTAATGAAGTTCAAGATAATTTCCACTGGACAATAGAAGCGCCGCTCTGATTAAAGACCCCCCACGTCATGTGTCATACTCCCCCTTATGCTAGGAAGATTTCTGAAGATTTCTTACCAGCTATAAGAGGGAAAACATGTGAAAACCGTGATTATGACACGTGACGTGGTGGGTCTTTAAAATCGAACAATCCGTCAGAAACTGTCCACTTCTCGCGCCAAAGCTGTGGAAATCCTTCGATTGGTCTTGGGTGTGTTATATTAGTAACATGTAGGTACGCAGCCCTCCATTCTTACTGTGAGACAGATAGTGAAATGAAAGAGGAATGCGCCAAGAACTGAACCTTTAACCACCACCACCATCACCACCACCACCACCACCACCTTTCTTTGCTGCAAATTGCTTTGAAGTCTCACCGAACGTTGACAGGACATGACAATATTACTAGTAGAGCTCAAATCATAAGATGGACCCCACGCTACGATGTCCAGCGAATGTCCACACTACTACTACTACTACTAGGCTACTAATACCCACCTTGCTCATGCCATGACTAATAGGGGAAGACGGGGTAAAAAGCCCATGGGGGGGGGGGTAAGAAGCCCATGCCAATTGTCTCATGAAGTAAAGCAAATTTCAGTCAAATGTGCCCATGAGACGAATGCTAAACATTAACACTCGTCTCATGGGCAAAATGTGACTGAAATTTGCTTCATTTCATGAGATAATTGGCATGGGCTTCTTACCCGCCCATGGGCTTTTTACCCCGTCTTACCATACTACTGCTACTCCTACTACTCCTACTACTACTACTACTACTACTACTACTACTACTACTACTACTACTACTACTACGACCACCCATCTTCTCAAGCGGTGGAAACTGAAAGATTAGACACGGGATTAAGGAGATAGAACGATCGGATGACAAATCATGAGTTATCCCTTCATTGATTTCGTTTGATGGTAATAGGGGAGGGCTTCTCTATCGTTTTAGGGGTAGTCTTCAATCAATAAATGTGATAATTCAAGGCGCTTTCATGTCGGGGCTAGCCAAAGACTCTAAAAGTGTAAGATGGACTACTTAAGAGTTACGGCGAGCCGGGCTGATAGAGTTATCGTTAGTGGGGTAGTTACACCATTCACAGTGGCGGCTATCCAAAGTATAACTGACTCATGAAAAGATAACTCTCTCAGGTTTGAAAAAAAGAGCTATGTAACCTAAATGTGTCACGTTTAAAAGGGACATAACCAGTGTTTCTGTCCTCACTACTCATATAGGGAAAAGGGACCGGATGTTAGTCTTTTCTTTTCAGTGTCTTTGGGCTAGCGAAGGCCTATGTACAATCTGCCGCCAAAGTCTTCACGTGCGATAAAACTAAAACGCTCGGCTTTAATGATAAATTGAGCACGTGTCTCGGGCTATTCCTGGGGTCCGTTTCACGAGAGCTAACGTTCGTAGGGCTAATGTTAAGATCATCTCCCTCCGCTGTTCCAGGCTTAGGGTTAGGACCAATCAGCTCCCTCCGATTGACCTTTTCCGTTAAGCTGATTGGCCAACTTCACCCTGGAACAGCGGAGGGAGCTGATCTTAACATTTGCCCAAACGCTTTGTGGCCCCTTTGGAGGTGGCTAGCAGTGAACGATTAGTCGAAACAATGGACTTCCGGCTTTTTCTTAAATTTCACGCGTGAACGTGACTTCTTCACTTTAAAAATGGCAGACCAAGTCAACAAAATTGTAGCAGACAAGTATTATTTACTCTATCGCGAAATTATACGAGATGAATTTGAGCAAGTTAAACAAACGCAAGTGGTTTTGAATGCTTTTGCTTCATTTTTGCATCATGTTAGGTGGCATAATATAGTGCAAACTTAATATTCTGCACACAAATAGACGTGAATGAATTCGAAACTTTGTACACAAATCGAAACGAAGCAACTCTTTTATCTCTCCGGAAAGTGAAGAGTAAGCTTTTAGGGTGATCTCAACTTAGATAACGTTACAGTTATTCGCGGGAAGAACGTCCCCTAGCGAAACTCGCACCAGGTTTCTTCAACTCTCGCTTTCCCTCCTCTTCCCCTCCTCAATCTGTTTCTTAAGCTGGAAGGATTATCCGATTATCCTACGCCCCATTCACCTTGCCTTTCTTCCTCTTTTCAGTCCCTGGCTTCACACATCACTCTCTACAACTCCATTGCATTATTATATAGACTTGCTTGATCATCTTCCCGCTTTGCAGAGCCTATTGCTATATTAACCCTTTCACTGCCAAAGTCGCATTTTAGCACCACAGTGATTTAACACCTATGTCACTAAAAGGCATCAAATTGGGGTCTATTATCCAAAGACCCTATTGTCTTAGTTTGGGGAAGTAAGGATAGACCTTATTTTACATATGTCACAGAAGAATCACCAATACTGCAGATGGAATTTGTTCTCTACTCAGGAAAATTTAATGGAAATGTTTGGCTGAAATGTGGCTGGCGGTGAAAGGGTTAAAGACAAAGAAACAAACAAAGCGACAGACACAGACACAAACAGATCAACAAAACAAAACACAACGAGGGAACAAACGGCAGTTTGCTCTAGTTTGTTCTTGGTTCCAATCAAGGCAAGGTCAGAAGTATCATCGTTCCTCTTTGGTTTGGTATATTTCATCCATATTATATTGCCACATTCACCATATCAAGATGTGATGTCTGATGATAGACGAGAAGCTTCAGAGGGTGGGGCAGATGCAAATGGTACAAGCAACAGACTGCATCCCAATTTACACAATCGATGGAAGTCAAAGATAATTATACTTAGTTAAGAAAACAACCCTCAAAATTAATGATAGGTGAAACTTTTTTTTTTTTTTTTTGGGGGGGGGAGGGAGTAAACAATTTAATCAAACAAGAATATGAAAGTTATGTGAATTGACTCGATTCATCATTAATTCGCATAGGAAAAAGTACATTTGGTTAAATACAAGGAAATATTTTAATTGCAGATGTAGTGGGTCGTCGATCCTGGAGATACTGCAATCCCAGAAAAGATTCGAATTTTAGCATAAACGGTTCACTACATTCATCATTCATGCCTTTGCTTTTGTGACGTTATTGTGTTTTGGTCTGCCTATCTGCATATCTTTTTGTTTGTGGCACAAGCCACAAACCTATAACTCACTTAGTCGGTCGGTCTGTCTGTCGGTCGGTCTGTCTGTCGGTCGGTCTGTCTGTCTGTCGGTCGGTCGGTCTGTCTGTCGGTCTGTCGGTCGGTCCAAAATTGTCGCACATATTGCCAAAATTGTCGCACATATTGTAAAAGAGAAAAAAATACTTGGGCATAAAATAACATTTCAGTTGTCATATCTACAGTCCTTGGCGAAAATGGTGTTTTACGTCCTCTTGGTCTGAATCAGACACATATGGGACATTTGTAAATACAAATATGGTGGGAACAATACTGGAGGCAATGCCCGGAGGCAGTACGAAACCAGTAAAGTCCCGATTTAAAATAAAATAATACAGATAGCTGTAGCGGTAACCACGCCTCGGCTAAACCTCATCGGCTGTGGCACCGCCACAAGTAAAGGTGATCTACAGTCCTTGGAAATAATTGTATACTGAACAGAGCATGGATGGAAGTTCAGTTTAACGTCGCGTATCGGCTTTCGCCATGTACGACGGGCTGAACAAACCAACCAGGGTATAAACAAGAAATGATGTTCCTGAATCACTGTCTTAGCCAAAAGGCCGAGAAGCGATCAGAATTCTGAACAGAGCACATGAATCTTCATTTTAACCCTTTCACCGCCAACCATATTTCAATCAAAAATGTCCATTAAATTTACCTGGATAGAGAACAAAATCCATCTGCAGTATTGTGGATTCTTCTGTGATATACATACAATAAGGTCTTTCCTTACTTCCCAAAACTAAGACAAATAGGGTCTTTGGATAACGGACCCCAATTTGATGCCTTTTAGTGACATAGGTGTTAAATCACCGTGGTGCTAAAATGCCACTTTGGCGGTGAAAGGGTTAAAGCGTACAAAATAATAAACATACGTAATACAGACACTGCAACAGACACGACGAGTTGCGGTGCTTCTTTTGATGAGTATAAGTAGGATACATAGTTTTAAATGTTTTCCAAAAGATATAAAAAGTTACGAAATGGTGCAGAGATAACATTCTGGTTTACAGATTAAAATTATTGAAAAGCCAGGGGAGGCGACTCAGTGTATGTAATGATTGGAGTGGTAAAAATAGACCGCTGCCACAAACGATTGCGAATCCGCGCTTGTTTATCTATCTGCCTATCTATCTCAGTATCTGACTGGAAACATGAGCTAAACGACTAGGTTTCCGTAGAAAACCTACTAAAACAAATCTCGTAGATTCTTATCTTTTAAATGTTTACTGTTTATTATCTTACGCTAACCTAATGTTTTTGTGTTTGGAAACTGTAGTGGCATGCGATTCCTCTGAAACCATTTTCTTTTAACGTAAAAATTAAAACAACATTCCCCGTCTCTCTCTCTCTCTCTCTCTCTCTCTCTCTCTCTCTCTCTCTCTGTAAAGAAATAAAAGCCTTAAAAAAAAGTAGAAGAAAAAATATCTATGGGGTCCCACTGAGATTCGAACTCAGGTCTTCCGGTTCAGAACCGGGCGTGTTACCAACTACACCAAAGGACCTCGACATCAGCTGACGTTACGATACGCGTTATAAATCATACGAGCTTGTCAAGTACCATAACTCGTCATGGTTCAACCACAATGGGATCAACTCAATTGCTGACCAACTTTCTATACACAAGGCTCGACAATAAGGAAGCGTTTCACAAGGGCTAACGTTACGTAGCGTGAGCGCAAATCGGCAAAAACGGTCTAAGAAACATCCTTCGTTTGCCGATAGTTCGCGTAACGTTTTGTTCTCTCTCGCAGCACCCTAGCACGCCGCAAGACTGTTAGTTGCATCCAACCTTTTGTTTTACTTCCGGCTAAAATTAGTTCTCGCGAGAACGTAGCTTTTTCTTTACAAATGGAAGACAAAGTCTAGAAAGTGAATACAGACAAATATTCTTCACTCTACAGCGAAAATATATGGGATGATTTTAGCAAAGTAAACAAATACAAGTAATTTTTAGTGCTCTTTCTAAATTTTCCATCATGTTAGATGACATAATGTAGTGCAAACTTCATTTTCTGCACACAATGAAATCGAAAATATTTGTACAACCTGTCAAAGAGGTATGATTTATATCCCTTTTGATAGCAACTCTTTTCACTCTCTGAAAGTGAAGAGTAAGCTATTAGAGTTATCTTTACTTAGCTAACGCTACTCGCGGTTACTGGTGTTTCTTAGGCCCCTCTTGGCGTAACAGTTCTGCGCGCGGCGACCGTCGTCTAGAGAAACTATACACCAGGTCTTATGAATGTGAAAAGCTAGTGTGTGACCTGGCCAGTTAATAAGATTAGTGAAATCTAGTCCACCGTGAGAGATGTGTTAGTGGGGACTGTTATGTCATTGGCGTAGCCCACTGAGTTGCAATTTTTTATTTTATAGCTCAGTGGCGTAGCCGCGTGGTATTGGTACATTGATAAGAAGCGTAGCCTAATGATTATTAACCCTTTCACCGCCAGCCATATTTCAGCCCAAAATGTCCATTAAATTTACCTGGGTAGAGAACAAAATCCATCTGCAGTATTGGGGATTCTTCTTCTGACATTTATATAAAATAAGGTATATCCTTACTTCCCAAAACTAAGACAATATGTC
>CM065703.1:30505788-30508288 GCA_017654935.2 Phymorhynchus buccinoides
CCTGACGGATGAGGTTTTGCAAGGAACACGTCGAGATCACCATAAAGACAGCCTTTTCAAGGAGCGGAACACTCACTTTGCTCTAGTTTCCTATAAATTAAGCCGTCAAAACGGCGATTCCTCCTTGACGGAGATGCCGGAGAGAGTAGCCATTTTGGATGGGGTGGGTGGAGGACACTCATTGTGGTTGAAGCGTTTTCTTTTTTTGTAGTGCAGTAAAAATAATAAAAGGAGCTATTTCCTTTGTTGTGAGCGAAACTCCTTTGTATCCCCTGCTCTGTGCTTAATTTTGTATGAAGTTCTACTAAAGCTTAAGTGGGAGACTAAACGTTGTTACTTTCTCAAAATTAAGTAAATCGGATTACTTAATTTAGAAAGAAACAACGTTTAGTTTCCCACTTAAGCAATAGTAGAACTTCATAAAATTAAGGGCTGGTCCGGACGTCTTCTCTTGAGATGGTGTTGGGTCAGAAGGTTCTCAGGATTCTTGGCAGACACTTGGGTCTGGAACACTTCCAGCTTCTGCTTGATGGTGGCACAGTGGTCTTCCAACATTCTGGTCCGTACAGGACTTCTTCTTCTTCTTCTTCTTCTTCTTCTTCTTCTTCTTCTTCTTCTTCTTCTGCGTTCCCAGGCCATACGGCCATAATATGTAAAGCACGTATGTGTCCGGTTTGCAGATTTCACTGATCTCCCCGCTGCGTACAGCCGACACATTCCGATTTCGGAGGAGCTCAAAGGAGAAAAAGTATTTGGAAAGAGAAAACAAAGGCAAGAGAATAGGCCAGTAAGTCAGAAAAATAGCAGATGACAGAAAGCAAAGGGAAAAGGCAGAGTCAATGAGAGTGGCAGATTAAGGGAAGTTTCAAGCACATAACTTCCAGAAGGTAGGGGAACTAATTTTTACGAAAGAACCCCCGCCCCGGTATCCCCACGGGGAATCCGTTCAGGGCAACGCCGAGGACGTCACTCTTGAAGATTCTGATTATTAGCCTTAGGTTGGGGTTAATTAAAGGTCAAGCAAGGGCTATGACGGTAGTATGATTTCTTCTAGTAATGAACAATCCTTTTGCGACATTTGCCTTTTGTGAATGACTGTGATTCTAAAACTAGGCAGCGTTTGCACCGGGCTGCAACTGTCCTCTTTTGGTGAAGACGTTGGGAATGTACGCTGGTAAAGGCAATTCCACTATAAAATAGTATGTGTTCCAGTGCAGCCCTCCGGAATAGCGACTACTCCCTTGAAAGTCTGTAATGCAGCACTGAGAGAAAATACAAATCTTGAGAGTTATTAATTTCATAAAGTAGAATGTCACTTTGCAAGGACGGTTACGCATTCCATTTTCTAATTGAAAGTTGTATTATGGGAGGCAGATTTGTCATGGCAGTTTGATCGTGCATGCAAGTTGTTGGGGTACGGAAGCAAGTCCACGAGAGAGAAAATAACGACAACTTTGACTAATGCGAGCCAAACTGAGATTGGGAAAGGGGTACGTGTGACGGATGGATGGGAGAAAAGCGGAGAGTAAAGGGCATGGTAAGGGATACATTTTCAGTCTTTTCTCTCTATCTCTGTCTTTGTCTACCTGTCTATCTGTTTCTCTCTCTCCCACCACGTTCCATGGCTGATGCTGATCAAAGACATAGGTCTACTGTTTGTAGGAGTGTGCGACAAACGGCTTGTGGACTAAGGTCACAGCTCAAAGAACCAAAAAGGTCAAAGATCAAGGTAATCAAGGTTATCAATATTTTGCACTTCACGTGACTTTGAATCCGTCTACCAACCTACGAAATCTGATAGTTGTAACTGCAAAAATGGGAAAGACATGGTTTCGTCGTCTTTCTTCTCTTCTTCTTCTTCTTCTTCTTCTTCTTCTTCTTCTTCTTCTTCTTCTTCTTCTTCTTCTTCTTCTTCTTCTTTTTCTTCAGCGTTCAACTGGCTACGCATCAAAACCTCAGACCGAGTGATGTCGCAAACACGGATGTCGTCCGCAGTCCCCCAGAGTTTGGTTCTGAGGTCCGTCCCTCCAGGCCAGGTCTGTTGCCGCATCCTGTCGTACAGAGGGCAGTCCTGAAGGATGTGGGAAGTGGTCTGGTCAGCTTGTTCGCACTGGCACAGGGATGAGTCTGCGACCCCAATCCTTCGTAGGTGTGCACGGAGGCCGCAGTGCCCTGTGCGCAGGCGAAAAATAGTGGTTTGATCTCTCCTATCCAGTGTCTGGATCGGATCCATCTGTGCCTGGTAGCCGTCATTCCAGTGGAGCCAGTTGGCTTTGAACATGCTGCGGATGAGGGTCTTGGCTTCCTCATACGTAGCAGAGACATCAGACTGGATGAGTTGGCTACCTTCCTTTGCAAGGCAATCTGCATGCTCATTTCCTGAAAGGCCGACATGAGCAGGCACCCATTGGATAGTAGTTGGAGCCTTTTGGGTCAGGGTGGCAAGGGAGGCCTTGAGGGATTGGACTAGAGGGTCTGGATCAGCATAATCAAGGGCCTG
>CM065703.1:30515788-30518288 GCA_017654935.2 Phymorhynchus buccinoides
CAGCGACCCCGGAACTGAATTAGGATACCCCCCCCCCCCCAACCCCCACCCCACCCCCACAAAAAAAATCTGTACCCCCTAAAACCCGTACCCGTCCTAATGATTATTACCTCTAAACAGGGCACTGGGAAAACGCATCCATCATCGATTATTCGCACAATTCGCGGATGTTAACCCATCCGCGCCCCCCCCCCCCCCCTCTCTCTCTCTCTCTCTCTCTCTCTCTCTCTCTCTCTCTCTCCTCTCTCCTTCTTTTTTTCTTCTTATTCTCTATTTTCTGCTTCCCTCCCTCCACTCCTCCGTTTCTCTCTCTCTCTCTCTCTCTCTCTCTCTCTGTCTCTCTTCTCTCTCTCTCTCTCTCTCTCTCTCTCTCTCTCTCTCTCTCTCTCTCTCTCTTCTTCTTCTTCTTCTTCTTCTTCTTCTTCTTCTTCTTCTTCTTCTTCTTCTTCTTCTTCTTCTTCTTCTTCTTCTTCCTCTTCTTCTTCTTTTTCTTCTTCTTCTTCTTCTTCTTCTTCTTCTTCTTCTTCTTCTTCTTCTTCTTCTTCTTCTTCTTCTTTCTTCTTCTTCTTCTTCTTCTTCTATTCACTTAAAATGGACTTCGTTGTGCTGACGATTTGTTGTCACTGTTGTTTTTCCTTTTGTACCCCCCCCCCCCCCCCCCTCTGACATGGGCAGAAGGCCTGGATCAGTAAACATTGTGAATTGTGTTCATTCTCTTTTTCTTCTTCTTTCTTCTTCTTCTTCTTCTTCTTTTTCTTCTTCCTGTCTCTCTCTCTGTCTCTTTATCTGTCTCTCTCTCTCCTGTCTGTCTGTCTCTCTCTTTCTCTCTCTCTCTCTCTCTCTCTCTCTCTCAACACTGACCTTCTTGTCCAGCCAGCTAGAGGGACTGAAGCTGAGGATAACTCTAAGACTGTTCAAACCACGTTTCAGAAAAAGGAAGATGCTTTGAAAGGAGGTGGACGGGGGTGAGGGGTGAGGGGAGGGGGAGAGAGGGATGGAGGAGGTTAGGGAGGGGGTACATGGGTGGTAGGGCATGGGGGGGCTTCAGAACGCGAACGGTAACGCGCCCGAAACTAATTTTCCGAGCCATTGAGGAGGTTCTTTACATTGATGTTAAAGCTGAGAGTTATCACAATGATTAAATGGACCCTCGACCCGCGGACAGCCTGGAATAAAGTGCTCCTCAATGCCTGAATGACTGGTTGGCTGGAAGGAGGAGGGGGGGGGGGGGGGCGAGAGGGGGGGGGGGGGTGAGGGCAGGCAGTCAGAGAGAGACAGAGACAGAGACACAGAGAGAGAGACAGAGACCTAGGCAGAAAGGGAGAAAGAGAGAGAGAAAAGACGCAGAGAGAGTGAGCCATATATGACAAACAGACAGACAAAGACAGAGAGAAAGAGACAGAGACAGACAGGGAGAGGGAAAGGCACTGGGGAGAGAGAGAGGGGGGGGGAAGGGGTAGAGAGGGAGTGAGGGAGTGAAGGAGAGAGGCAGAGAAACAGACAGACAGACAGACAGACAGACAGACAGAAAGAAGAGAGTCACACAGAGAGAGAGAGAGAGAGAGAGAGAGAGAGAGAGAGAGAGAGAGAGAGAGAGAGAGAGAGAGAGAGAGAGAGAGAGATACGAAATACGAATACGAATACGAATGTTTTATTGAGGGTAAAAAGGATAAGCTACAATAGCTTCTTTGCACCTTGCCCTCTCACTCACACACTCACCCCATGCATCAAGCAAAGAAAAATGGACATAAAAACAATCAAGTCAAAGAAATGAAACAAAAACGACAAAAACGACATTGGCATATGAAATAACTGAAAAAGAATCAAAATGGGAATTAAAGCAAACATCGATAATAATGAGCAATGGTGAACTTGAATTGGTGGTTTGAATTATTTACACACTAACAGGAAACAATTATGAAACAAACGACAGGTTTGTTTTCAGAATAATTGCACTTTTAAAGAACAAAATTAGGTATTAGGTATTAGGTATTATTAGGTATTAGGTACTTTATAGTCACAGAGGCATCTCTGTGAAATTCGGGTTGCTCCCACCTGGAGAGCGCGTCGCAGCCAGAGGCGCGCCACCCAATGTTGTTGTTTTTTGTGGGGTTTTTTGCATGCGATTTTTGTCACTGATGAGGGGGGGAGGGGGTAAATTTTGACCAAATGACAACTTTTGCGTTGCCACTGGGTTTAACGTATGCTAAGTGCTTGGGCACACGGGACCTCGGTATATCGTCTCATCCGAAAGACTCCACGTTCAGACCGTTAAGGCCTAGTGCAGAATGAGAGGAAAAAATCCCCTGTACCCAGGTTCGAACTCGGGTTTACTTGACACGAAGCGAACGCGATACCACTGTGCCACTCTACAGATAAGATGGGAATATGAGAGAGGGAGAGAGAGAGAGAGAGAGAGAGAGAGAGAGAGAGAGAGAGAGAGAGAGAGAGAGAGAGAGAGAGAGAGAGAGAGAGAGAGGGGGGGGGGGAGAGAGAGAGA
>CM065703.1:30544533-30549533 GCA_017654935.2 Phymorhynchus buccinoides
CACACACACACACACACACACAAGCATAATGTAATGCTTATTCGATGTCCATCTGAAAATAAAATTTTGACTTGACTTGACTTGACTTGACACACACACACACAGTGAGAGAGAGACAGACAGTTAGACAGAGAAAGAGATAGACAGACAGAGAGACAGAAACAGAGAGAGGGGGGAGGAGGGAGAGCGAAAGAGAGAGCGAGAGAGAGACACAAACAGAGGGACAAACAGACAGACAGACACACACACAGACATACAGACAGACAGACTGACTGTGTGTAATTTCCTGTCCAGAGGCTGATAAGATAAGACTGACGGTACCATCCAGCCATCAAGAGCACACCTGGCAGCACAAGTGTCATGGCTCTGAACACTTCAATCACAGGGAAGGAACACGATTTCAAGATTTCCACATTTTATTGAATTCCAAAAAGCCCTTTTTTGACGGGGATACATGGAAATTGTGAGAGAAAACCCCACACACAAAAACCGAACCAATAAATTAGTAAATAAACAAGCGCGAAATCGCAATAGTTTGTGGCACGCGGTCTATTTTTACCACTCCAATCATGAGTCACCTCCCCTGGATTTTCAATAATTTTAATCTGTAAACCAGAATGTTATCTCTGCACCATTTCGTAACTTTTTATATCTTTTGGAAAACATTTAAAACTATGTATCCTACTTATACTCATCGAAAGAAGCACCGCATACTCGTCGTGTCTCTTGTAGTGTCTGTATTACGTATGTTTATTATTTTGTACGCTTTTAAAATACATCATTTTAAAGAGCGGCCTCAATTAATTTTGAAGTGTAGCCTCGATTTGAAGTGCGACAATTTTGGAACGACAGACCGACCAGACCGACAGACCGACAGACCGACCGACCGACAAAGTGAGTTATAGGTTTGTGGCTTGAGCCACAAACAATAAACAACAACCAAAAAAAACCTTTACAAAAAGCAGCAACACACACACAAGAAAGAAAAGACCAAACAAAAGTTAAAGCTTTACGTCCTCTCGGCCGAAGCCATGGCTTGTACCCACGTGTCGTCATATCCGGCCACAAGGAGCGTGCCATATTATGGGAGACCGCCATCTTAGTCAGTAACTTTGTTTGAAAAATGCCAGATCGATGCTGTTTACACACAAATCTGACTAAGATGGCGACACTTCCGTTGGAAGGGTCGAGATGCGCACGCAGGTGGGGGGGGGCCATATGGGACAGTAAGATATTAATTAAGATATTGGGGGGAGGGGGGGAGGGGGAAGAGAAAAATAGTTTTTATTTAAATATAGTTATTATATTATGTATTTTCTTAAAATATATTTTTGTTTGAAACTAAATTTTATCTTGAGTAATAGGTCAAGATTTTGTCAGGTGCCAAGAGCCTACTCAAGACTACTCAAGTTATATATGTATATACTTTTGTTTAAAATGATGTTTTAAAGCTTTCGGCTATTACTACTCCCTGAGCTATTTGAGATTAAAATGTTCAGGGCCACCTTTTAAAAAACAATGTAAATCTTTAAAACCCGATTAAGGTCAAAAGGCAATTTACACTATGTTTACATTTAATCTTTATTTCCAACAAAGGGTTACAAATGTAAACTCAAAAATAACTTTGAACTTGTATTAAGTCTAATATACAGCTTTTAAAATCTTTTGCCTTGTCTGTTGGTATTATGTCTGAATGATCAACCTATGGCGATATTTTTCACACCAGAGGGCAGTCAATGCACTAGGGGCTTATCACGCGATTTTCTTACTTGGGCGTAGTGAGAGAGAGAGAGAGAGTGATGGTAGGACCACTCACTGTCTCTCTCTCTCTCTTTCTTTATCCCCAACTAATAATATAGAGAGGATTAGCCCCACACGAGCGTCATGCCCTCTGACGTGAGAAAAATCGCACTAAGTCTCTCATTGAGATGCGTTCAAACAAAAAGAGAAGGCAATACACCTTCAATAAACCCACGGAAATCAGCACGAGTAGCTGTCCTGCACACCACAACATCCCAAATCACTTGGTTACAAGAGGACACCTGGATAATGCATTATCTTACACCTATCAAAAAAACACATCCGGGTGGACTTTCATGGTATTGCAGTATCCTCCAGGATCGTCCCACTATCTATTACATTTCAAAATGTTCCACGCATATTTTCCACATTTGTACTTGACAGAAGCGCTTCAGATTGTGTGTGGTACTGTATACCCTAGAGAAGAAAACATCCGAGCATAAATTATCACCATGCTGACCTTGACCTTGAAGTGTGACCTTGAAAACCGAAATTTCCTTCTTTGCGCTATATGTTTCTTCTTCAAGCTGTATCTCGTGAACTAGAAGACAGAATCCCTTCCAATTTTGTGTCAGGATGTGACACTCTACGGGGTGTCGCAAGTGCGTGGCATTGCTGGTGACGGACATGTCTGCCGCTCGGCGACGCCCTTGTTGTTGTTGCTGTTTTCGTGGGTTTTGTTGCTGTTGTTTTCTTGGGGGTTTTGGGGGGCATTTTTCCGGGGGTGGGGGCTGGGGGGTGGGGGTGGGGGGTAGGGAGAAATAGACTAAGCGAGCTATGAGCTTGTTTTCAACCTGTACTTAATTAAACAATAATTTTACCAAATGTCGAATAATTTAAAGGACGGATGAGTTTTGGGCAAGAAAAGAAAGGAAAGGGGTAAACAATAGTAATACGTGTACAAAATGTCACAAAAGAGTTAATATAACAACAACAAAAGTCACACACACACACACACACACACACACACACACACACGCGCGCGCGCACACACACACACACGCGCACAAACACATACACACACTCGCACACGCGCACACACACGCACGCTCGCACGCACGCGCGCCACCTGCTCACTTTTCGTCAACGTCTTGTTAAAGGCTACAGAATCGAAGAGCAAACGGAAAGAGGGGACGATCGGTTGCCAAGCAACCGCTGACCCTCCCTTGTCAATTTCCTGGTCAGCCCGTTTGAAGGGTCAGATGGCCGGATGAATTTATGAGTTGATTTTGTCATTAATTTACTGGCCAGCCCCCTGGCGGGGTTTTTTTCATAATTAGTCGAGCACATGGTTCCTATCCTGGCTTCCTTGATTGCGATGACTTGTCAATTTATTATTTCCTTACAGTTTCCTTTGGCCTTGTAGTTTGACTCAAATGGCTTTTACCACTGGTTGCCATTAGACTGTAAAAAAGGAGCCTTCGTATTGATGCTTGCTTTGTTATATGACTATTTATGAATAAATTTGCTTAAACCAAAAAGGGCCAATAGTAAATGATGAGAGATGTAGTATACACTTGCATACGTACTACCGTAGCTGCACTGAGTCTGTGCTTACTGTTTCTTTTACAGTTTGCTTTATTACATGACTGTTTATGAATACATTTTCTTAAACCAAAAGGGCCAATAGTAAATGAGAGAAGTAGTACATATTTGCATACGTACTACCGTAGCTGCATTGAGTCTGTGCTTAGGCCTACGTGTTGGCCTACGTGCCTAGGCCTACGTGTTGGCCTAGGCCTACGTGTTGGATTGGAAGTCTATGTTTGAAGAACAAGCGAGCGTCGGATGATGAGGTGAATGTGTGTAGTAACGTTGTCGGAAAGAGAGAGAGAGGTTTGAACAAGGGCATCGCCGAGCGGCAGATATGTCCGTCACCTGCTTCGCCACGCACTTGCTGCGACACCCCGTAGCATAATTTAATGCACCAACATGTTCTACATGTTGCATTACACCCAGACACAAAATGTTAAGTGATTCCATGCACGGTTCACGAAAATGATAAACAGAGAAATGTCTGGCGCTCGGTGCAGCTGACACTTAAACCCCACATGCCATCATTTCTACTGCACTGTCTTCTACGCTTAGTATTACACACACACACACAAAATGTGAAGTGATTCCATGCAGTACTTCACGAGATATAACAGGGTGAATAAAAACGGAAACATGTCTGCCATTAGGCGACATTTTATTCACGGGGCATAATTTATGTACTAATGTCTGGTTATCTTAGTACTACACCCTCAAGCAAAATTTGAAAGGATTCTATCGTCTAGTTCACGTGATTCCATGCATGGTTCGCGAAAATGGTAAACGGAGGCACGTCTGCCGCTCGGCGACATTTAAACCCCACAGGCCATAATTTGAGCTGCAATGTCTTCTACTCTTAGTATTACACACACACACACACAAAATTTGAAGTGATTCCATGCAGTGCTTCACGAGTTATAACAAGGTGAAGAAAAACGGAAACATGTCTGCCATTCGGCGACATTTTATTCACGGGGCATAATGTATGTACCAATTACCTATTAGTCTTAGTACTACACCCTCACGCAATATTTGAAAGGATTCTATCGTCTAGTTCACGAGATACAGCTCAGACATGAAATATACAGCACAAAGAAGGACATTTCGGTTTTCAAGGTCAAAATTCAGGTCAAGGTCAGCACGCCAATAATTTATGCTATGATGTCTTCTACTCTAGGTGATACACCACCACACAAAACCTAAAGCGCTTCTGTCAAGCACAAAATAATGTAGAAAATATGGCTTAAACCCCAACTTTTAGACCCCAACCACACTCAAGGCCTACCGATCTCCTTGACCTTGACCTTGATCGGTACCCCATCATCAGAATCACCATATGCCAATGCACCTACGTGCCACATTTGCAGACTCTAAGTCCAACAGTGTAGAAGTTATGGCCCCTTAAAGATTGTCGGGTTTCAATGTCATACGTCACGACAGCGATCATGTATGATCGGATGCCTTCCTCTATTGGTGACACACCACCACATACAATTTGAAGCGATTCTGTCAAGCGGTTCGGGAGATATCCCTGGGACAGACAGAACGGGGGAAAAGAAGGAAAAAAGTAACAGACGCTGGTCACCACAAAGCCCGTCTCTTGACGGTGACGGACAACAACCACCACGATGAGTAACTCAAAAAACACCTTCTCCCCCATCAAAAGA
>CM065703.1:30559533-30582033 GCA_017654935.2 Phymorhynchus buccinoides
CTAACGCATGCAAAAGTGAAAAGGCAAATGGGTTATACAAAAAGAAAGAAACGCTTGGGGTAGTTACAGGTGAGGGGGGAAGGAAGGGGGGGGGGGTAAGGAGGGGGAATAAGGGGGAAGGGAGGGTATACTGAAGCATGTCACAACACACATAACACATGAGTAATAATAGTAAAACATAGGAGGGGGGAAAGAAAAAAAAAAAAAAAAAAAAAGTTTTTACATTTGTTCTTTAAGATTTTGAAAAAAAGAGAGAGAGAGAGAGAGAGAGAGAGAGAGAGAGAGAGAGAGAGAGAGAGAGAGAGAGAGAGAGAGAGAGAGAGAGAGAGAGAGAGAGAGAGAGAGAGAGAAGGAGAGAGAGATAGACAGAGAGAGAAGAGAGAGAGAGAGGGAGAGAGGGGAGAGATACAGAGAGAGAGAGAAGGAGTGAGAGAGAGTGAGAGAGAGTGAGAGAGAGACACAGAGAGAGAGAGAGTGAGAGAGAGAGAGAGAGAGTGAGTGAGTGAGAGTCATGAGCTAGAGAGAGAGAGAGAGAGAGTAGACCTAGCAACAACGGATGACTAGGCCGTGCAGGCTTTAGGGCCTACGTGCAAGCGCCACCTAGTGACGAATCAGGGGAAGATAATGTTCAGTACTGATAAAGCCTCGTTGGATCGCATCGTCTGCAGTGGGTCTGCCCCATACCACTGTCAGTACTGTCAGGCACTCTGCAGAGGGGAGTCTGAAAGACACACTGACCCACCACGATTAAGTCCCTTTGTGGGTTTTTTTCTGGGTAGCTGTGACCCGCATACAAATGCCCCCAACTTCAAAATGAGGCTGCTCTTTATATTGATGTTTCGTTTTCAATTCGAGGGCATTTGTATGGGAGTCAAACCTGGTCAAAACAAGATTTCTTACCAGCTATGAGAGGGGAAACGCGTGAAACCCGTGATTTTGACACGTGACCTGGTGGGTCTTTATATGAGAGGACAGATTTAGTGCTTGTAGTAGGCAACAGGGTGTTTCCTTCACACCTGCGGCGCTCCTTCAAAGGCCCGTAAATGTCCCCTTCCAGTCCTGATTGATTGTCAGTCGACCTGCCTAAAACCCACAGAGAGAGAGAGAAAGAGGGGAGGGGGTGGGGGAAGGAGGGGGAGAGGGGAGAGGGGCAATCAGACATACAGGAGAAATGGGGACAGGTAGACGGGAGATTTACGAAAGCGCGTATTGGCATATCAGAAGTGCGGAATATTTTTTTTTACGAAAGCGCGTCAAATCGGCATACGTAAACGCGGATTTAAAAAAAAATACAATTTGGAGCAGATTTCCAACCCCCACCCACCAATTCACCCCACCATTCACTTACACCTTCGCGTGTACAGGTAGATCGACGGGGACCAGATGGATAGATGTTGTTGAGACTGTCAGGATGTTGATGACACTCATTGCGATGGTCGATGACAGGATATTGATGACACTATATACTGTCTTAGTTTGTGCTTTGAGAGAGAGAGAGAGAGAGAGAGAGAGAGAGAGAGAGAGAGAGAGAGAGAGAGAGAGAGAGAGAGAGAGAGAGAGAGAGAGAGAGAGAGAGAGAGGAGAGAGAGAGAGAGAGAGAGAGAGAGGGGGGGAGAGAGAGAGAGAGAGAGAGAGAGAGAGAGAGGGGGGGGAGAGAGAGAGAGAGAGAGAGAGGGGGGGAGAGAGAGAGAGAGAGAGAGAGAGGGGGGGAAGAGAGAGAGAGAGAGAGGAGAGAGAGAGAGAGAGGGGAGAGAGAGAGAGAGAGAGAGAGAGAGAGAGAGAGAGAGAGAGAGAGAGAGAGAGAGAGAGAGAGAGAGAGAGGTGTAACATGTTTATATGATGCGTCACACCATTGATAAGAAATAAATGTCATTGCGACAAACTCGCCTGTAACACCATTGCAGATTGTTGTCATGAACGGCTGGCCGAGTTGCATTTCTCGTGTCTCCCGTGCCCCACATTCATTTTCTTGTAGGTCACCTTCCGCGCTTTCGTATCATGGGCTCATACGCGCTTTTGAAACATATTCGGTTCAGAAATCCGCGCTTTTGAATGTCGACCAGGTAGACACATGAGTATGGTAAGGGGCCCAAATATCCGGACGCAAAATAAATCTGTCAAAAGCTTCGAAATAAATAACGCGACGCAAATTTCAAAGACTACACTGAATAGAGAATATGATTTTCTCTATTCATGCTAATTTTGGTCACATAATCTCCACACAAAAAAAGAGCAAACGTTATTCGACTTTTAAGAAAAACTAAAACTAAACTAAACTGTCCGATATTAGGCTGTCCGGACTTTGGAACCAACAGAACAATTACTGTCCGGACATAGGAACTGTCCGGTATTTGGGTCCCTTCTTTTACAGACAGAGTGATAGACGGATAGATAAACAGACAGACAGACAGATAGATAGACACAGAGAGATACAAAGAGAGTCACAGAGAGAGAGAGAGAGAGAGAGAGAGAGAGAGAGAGAGAGAGAGAGAGAGAGAGAGAGAGAGAGAGAGAAAATGGCAAAAGAGATCATAAAAACTGACGACAGCACAACATAACCATCACTTAACACAGATGATGAACTGAATAGTCCCAATACAACTTCCGACCGTGCCCCCTTCGCTTAAAAGGTCCGAATACACGTGAACATTTTTCATTCTTTCCCTATGAGCAACACAGTGATAGCCACTCATAGAGGTCTATGTTCACGTTAACAACGTTCTCAAAATATCACTATTTCCCCCATGAGGTGAGGTGTAAGTCATATTACGAGTGGCCTAACACTGTGTTGCCATGGGGAAATTAGGAATATTATATCAGGTATTGGGTATTTGTATTAGGTGCTTTATAGTCACAGAGGCGTCTCTGTGAAATTCGGGTTGCTCCCACTTGGAGAGCGCGTCGCAGCCAGAGGCGCGCCACCCATTTAAAAAAAAATTACATGCGATTTTTGTGTGACTAATAAGGAAGGAAGGGAGGGGGGTACATTTTGACCAAATGACAACTTTTTCGTTGTCATTGGGTTTAACGTGTGCTAAGTGCATGGGCACACGGGAGCTCGGTTTATCGTCTCATCCGAAAGACTCCACGTTCAGACCGCAAGGCTTAGTGTAAAATGAGAGGAAAAAATCCCCTGTACCCAGGTTCGAACTCGGGTTTGCTTGACACGAGGCGAACGCGATGCTTCTGTGCCACTCTGCGTAGTCTCTGGTTTGTGAACATTCCCATCGCAACAATTTTGAATTATTACAAAAAAACCTCACAACTCACTCCAGCCATCACACAAACAAAACATACATAAAGAAAAGGAAAAATGAAAGATTACGGACTTTTACTTCAGGTTTAGACATAGGGAAGTGGTAGATCAGACGTTTTTATATATAGACTTCATTATTATACCAAAAAACCCTCTCTACACCACTACAAAAGCAAAGTCAGAGGCAAAATTGTGGTCTAAGGGAGCGAAGCGGGTTTAGAAGTAACCAAGGCATGGTGTGGAAACAGATTTACTTCCCTTGAAGCAAATGCACCAAATTGACAGCTATCTATTAATTCCGGACATATATGGCCGGAACTTGCAATACCACTACTGTGCTGCCATGGGGAAAAGAGTGCAAAATGTTCACGTGAACAGAGAGCTTAAGGTTACTCGCAATACTACTACTGTGCTGCCATGGGGAAAAGAGTGCAAAATGTTCACGTGAACAGAGAGCTTAAGGTTGCTCGCAATACCACCGTGCTGCCATGGGGAAAAGAGTGCAAAATGTTCACGTGAACAGAGAGCTTAAGGTTACTCGCAATACTACTACATGTACTGTGCTGCCATGGGGAAAAGCGTGCAAAATGTTCACGTGAATGTTCACCTTTAGCCACGGTGATTAATGGAACGAGGGGAGTCTCGAACCGTTGACCCGAAAGAGTCAGGAACCCCTCACTAACTACATCATCAGGCTAATAGCCAATGGTGTGGGGGTCCTCCGGACGACAAGAAAGGGACAAGTCGTAAAGATTTCTTTTCCAAGTGGCAGTGCTCTCGTTTGTGCGTTCCCAGTTCCCAGTGAGAACGGGGGTTATATTGGGGTGGGGATAGGACGCTGTAGGACGAGAAAACACATCTGTATTGTTAAAAATTCGGGACTTTCCTGGTGTTGCACTGCCTCCGGGCATTGCCTCCAGGATCGTTCCCACGCTGCACGACGAGAAAACACATCTGTATTGCTAAAAAAAATTGGTGGGAACGATCCTGGAGGCAATGCCCGGAGGCAGTGCAACTCCAGGAAAGTCCCGAATTCTTAGCGATACAAATGTAAATAAATATACATCTAACAGGATCTGACCACCCTAAGATGAATGAAAATGGTGCTTTACGTCCTCTCGGTCCTAGACACATATGGGACACTTTTAAATACAAAGATGATGGGAACAATACTGGAGGCAATGCCCGGAGGCAGTGCAACTCCAGTAAAGTCCCGATTTTTTTAACAATACAGATAGGTGTAGCGGTAACCACGCCTCGGTTAAACCTCATCGGCTATGGTACCGCCACAAAAACTCATATTCACCCTAAGATGGCAAATCATATCCATGTAGTCTCAGTGACTCTGATTAAAAATAATATCCTGAGGTTAATATCACGAATTAAAACTGGTGGGCTTAAACCACAGTTGGTACATTGTTGTTGCAAATAATGAGTATAATCGGTATTGCTTTTACGGATTATTTTAATGAGAAATGATTCTTAGCCATTAGTTATCTCCCTTTGTTTTCGCGAAAAAGGCCTACACTTTTGCAGCTTATTTCAATCATTATATGGATTGTGATTCTCTCCCTTGTTTCGTTTTGCTTTGTTCCTTGTGTTGAATTGAGAGTTACTTCATATGGCTTCTCCTTCTTGTTTTCCTTCGGTTCTAATGCTACTACTACTAGCCCAACTCATCCATTTTTGTTAACAGGCCACGCTCATAAACAGCACCTTGGGGCACTCCATTGACTATGTCTCCTCTCTTCGGCTTCGCTGGTTCTATTAATCGGCTGCACTTAGAGAAGTGCTGGTGTCATGAGAAATAAGTAACTCCCGTAAAATAAGTACCCTTCGCATGCGTACTAGAAACATAAATATTTCATGTGAGAAATAAGTCAACTATTATTTAAAATATTGAGATTTAAGAGCTCAATCTACACGGAAAGAACCAAGAAATAGAGCGGGAGGGTGTAAATTTACATATTTGCCGATAAAGCGATGTACAAAGCCATGATACCACTTAGTTTCGTATTTTTCAAAATGGCGGACGATATAAACAACCACCCGTGCAAACAAAATAAATAATAATAAATATTAGAAAAATATCACTGACTTCTCAATATTTAGTGATGAATCTTCTGTTCTTCCTGCAAGACGCCTCTGAGTATATTCAGGGTCGAATCCTTCCCAAACAACCAACAATTCCAATGAGGAAAGGGTGTTTATTTCATGGGTGAGGTATTTTATGCAACACCGGGCAGCGTTTGGGGAAGTCAAGTGGGCTTGTCGTTACAGAAGATTCGCGCGGAAATAAAAATAATAAATCAAGAATTATGTTTTCCTTCTACGGTATTCGTTCGTTTGCTTTAGTGTTCGTCAATCTGTCAAAGAAATTAATCAGAAACAAAAATCGAGTGTTTCGATGAGTACGCTCACGAGTCTTTCGGTCTTAATTGGTTTAAATTAAACGACGACTTTACTGTTTATTTACGACTTAAATTTATCAACAAAAAAAAGGAATGGTTCCAGCAAAAAAATAGTATAAGTGTATGGCTTTGTACATCGATTTCTCGGCAAATATGTAGATTTACACCCTCCTGCTCTATTTCTTGGTTCTTTCCGTGGTTAGGGATAGGGTTAGGGTTAGATGGTCTTTTCTTTTGCCACAAGCATCTGTTCTTTTGTCAAAATCATCTAGTTATTTTTAGCATTAAATCGCTGCCTTTATTTACTCGCTTGTTTTGCACCACAAATGCTTGATTTTTGGGGTGCACATGCTCGAATCGTTCATTGACAAAGTCATAAAATGTCAGCAAGATTCAATGAACGGTTGTGAAAATATGAAGCAAAGAGTAAAGGTATGGGTGAAAACACACCCACGGGGCGAGGGAAGGGTTAAACAAGTTTTTATTCAATACAATTCAAAGCACAGTCACAAAAGAAAAGATTTAAGCTTCAAGCTTGTTGCTGCTCATTTATGTTGACAATGTATTGATGTAGGCCTATGTGTGCCCTGTTGATCTGAATAAAAATGTATTTCAACCAAAAGAAAACATTCAGAGCAAAATTAACAAGCTCAACGCTTACACCGCGCTCCTTAAATTTACAATACATAATCAAGTGAACTGACTAGATGGCGACTGCATTCAAACAGACTTATAATAATGATCAAAATTGAAGACATTTTTTTAGAGATACACTGACGCACCACGATTAAGTCCCTTGGTTTTTTTCTGGGTAGCTGTGACCCACATACACATGTCCCCATATTCAAATTGAGACTGCTCTTTAAAATTATGTTTCGGTTTGAATTTGGGGGCATCTGTAAGGAAGTGGGGCCTGGTCAAAACAAGATTTCTTACCAGATATAAGAGGGAAAACCCGTGAAATCCGTGATTTTGACACGTGATCTGGTGGATCTTTAAGCAATCTTGATTGCATTATCCTCATAATGCTGAAGAAAGAAAATGGAATAATTTGGTCTTAATTGGTGCAATGTTCTTTATGACAATAGTCCAACCCTTCATAAAGTTCACCGTTTGACTCACTGGAACGCGTCAATGAAACATCATACGACATTCTAAGCACCATGCCAAAATGGAAACGATTCTGTGCAGCAGTTAATATGATGTGGAACAAACGAATGTTTGCACGGTAAAACCCTAACCCTACAAACTAAATAATGTCCATCACGTTACTTAGAAGGATACGCTATTTTCATGTGTTGCACCGTCATACAAACATTAAAGTGGATCTGTGGAGCGGTTCACAAGATATTACAATGACAGTGGTACACCTTTCTAGACCTATATTACGTTGGACACAGTTCGTTTCTAACGTCATTTTACGTTAGAGAGTCAGACTGTCCCTTTCTAGTGCTATTTTATGTTGTCAAGTGCCCCTTTTGGATAATATTCCATACGATTTTCGGAGAGAAAAAAACTAGGGGAGAGCATTTCGTGAAAATTAGAGTTGCTTAACTCCATTACTCGGTCAAATACCATTTGCAACAATACAACAATGGCGTCGAAGCTTGAAACCGCAGGATGCGAGTCAGCGACTTGCAAACATGTTTTTAGAAAAATGAGGGGCGGCCAGTATCCACAAACTGAGAGAACTTGCAAAATGTGACGTAAAAATATAAATTACATCAATTTTGAAATGACGCACGGTGTTCTAAGTGATGTAAGTCTAATCAAGCACACGAGCCGAGAGCTGGGGATCTACCTGAAGGTAGAGTAACCCCCCCTGTTTGACCGATTGAATTAGGCAAGATCACTCCCACACACCATGAAATTACTCCCCTTAATTATTTCCGAACAATTCCTATTGTTGTTACGTTGGACACTGTTGTACTGCTACGTTAGTGAAAATCTGTTTAACGTCCTCCGGTCTGGAACAGACACATATGGGACATAGTAACAGATATAAAGATGGTGGGAACGATCCTGGAGGCAATTATGGTCATTTTTAACTTATACTTTAATGTGTAACATCTTTATTGCTTAAAACAAAACTCGTGACTTTCCTTGTATTGCAGTACCTCCAGGATCATCCCACCATCTTCATAGTTATTAATGTCCCATATATATATGTGCCTGTTCCAGGCCGGAGGACGTTAAACGAACTTTCATCATCCTGGAGGCAATGCCCGGAGCCAGTGCACCACCAGCAATGTCCCGAATTAGTAACCCTTTCACTACCAGCCATCTTTGAGCCAAAAATGTCCATTAAACTTACTTGGCTACAGAAAATATTTCGTCTGCAATATTGTGAGATTCCTCTGACACATTTAGAATAGGGTCAATCCTTACTATCCAAATTTAGGAACACAATATAATTGAATAATAGACCCTGATTTCAAGAGTTTTAATGACGTGGGTGCTAAATCATTGTGGTGCACAAATGTGACATTGGCGGTGAAAGAGCTAACAATACAGATATGTATGAGTTATATCTACTGGTGTGTTGCGTCTGTTACTGCCTTTTTCTAATGCTAATTTACGTTGAACTGATGCTCGTTTGTGTCTGTTCATGCATCCGACCCCTTTTAAAGGTGGACCCTGACGGATGAGTTTTTTGCAAGAAACACGTCGAGATCACCAGAAAGACAGCCTCTTCAAAGATCAGAACACTCACTTTGCTCTGGTTTCCTAGAAATCAAGCCGCCAAAACGGCGATTCCTCCTTGGCGGAGATGCCGGAGAGAGTAGCCATTTTGGATGGGGTGGGTGGAAGCCAATCTATTGTGGTTGAAGCTTTTTCTTTTATTGTAGTGCAGTAAAAAAAAAAAAAGGAGCTATTTCTTTTGTTGTGAGCGAAAATAAACTGTATACAATTTTTAAAAAAGAATAAAAAAAAGGATTCTATTGCGAAACTTTCGTGCAAACGATTTGGTCTAAACTCAGGCGGCCATAAGAAAACAGACGACACACGCCTTCTCTTTCAGTGAAAGAATTTGACTTCCAGCAGCTCCGCCAAGGCGGAATCGCCGATTTAACGGTTTGATTTCAAGGAAACCAGAGCAAAGTGAGTGTTGCGATCTCTGTTTAGGGTGTTTTCCTGGTGATCTGGACGTGTTTCTTACAAAACCTCATCCGTCAGGGTGCCCCTTTAATGAGTTAAAAATAAAAAAGGGTTTCGATTGAGACGCGGTTGATGTAGAGGAAATCAGTTGTTTAACTTCTCAATGGCGAGGCAATTAGCACAATTACTGTTTTGACCGTGTTTGTGTTTGCTTTTCTCTGGGGGACATCAGTCATTCAATGCTCCCTTATTTCCTTACGCACACTGTCTCTTCTTCTTTTGTTTTTTCTCTCCTAGCATACCAGATTTGTTAGGCTCCGTCATTAGTCATTGCCCTTATTCGTTTAACCAATTTCCTCCTAAATCGACCATAGTCTCGATCGCCCTTCCAACTTTTGTTTAAAGTCTCCTGACTTCCACATTGATGATGATGATGATGATGATGATGATGCATGCTTAATCATCATCATGATCATCATCGTCGTCGTCATCATCGTTGTCGTCGTCAGCATCATTAATAGGACTGAAGCTTAAATAAGCCCGAAGCGCTCGCAATTATATAACTAAGATTATATAATATGTTAATAAGCATGTAAACAATCAAATTAATAACTAAATCATTAAAGAATAATGTCGCGCGCACGCGCACGCACACACACACACACACACGCACGCACGCACACGCACGCACGCACACGCACACACACACACACGCACACACACACACGCACGCACACACACACACGCGCGCGCGCGCGCGCAGTTTATATACACGTGCAAATCCACTCACACATCTACTTGCGCTGTGTTGTAATTATGAACCAAAGCAATAAACTCCCATTCTCTGTTTGTCTGTCTGTCTCTGCCTCCCTCTCTCTCTCTCTCTCTCTCTCTCTCTCTCTCTCTCTCTCTCTCTCTCTCTCTCTCTCTCTCTCTCTCTCTCTCTTTATCTCTCTCTCTCTAATCACACACACACACACACACACACACACACACACACACACACACACACACACACACACACACACACACACACACACACACACACACACACACACACACACACACACACACACACACACACACACACACACACACACATTTACTCCCCATAATAACGGGTCGTAACAACCCCTGTTATGTTCACAGACACACACAACCCATCCCGTCTCAATATCGGTGTCATCATAATAGTCCACGGACGATTTATCTTGTCAGTTTCCCCCCAAATTGTCTCGTCTCGTTCGCAGTCACTCAGCCGTGGCACATCGTTTATCAAGCCTGTATCAATAATTCATAATTGATACAACTTCGCTGTCAAAAAAAAATCAGTTGGTTCGTTTATTCAAGTTAAACGTCAACAGCCCTTATGCAGATGATATGCTCGCCTTGGCTTATAGGCTATGTCAGACCAATTAACGTACGCTAGAACACCAAGGCTATGCATGCATCAAAATGCTGTTATCCTACGCATAGTTATGCGGGGATTGTCTTGAGCCATGACAAGCTCCTAGCATAACGTCATCAGTCTCCAAAATCTCACGAAGACGGAGTGTGGCTGTCCACGTGGCGGGGTAATCAAAAACGGTCTCACACATAATGTTCTCATCCCTAGCTGATGCCTTTGTACCATAGTGTTCAAGTATTTTCTGGCTATCTAAAAGGGTGTGTGGGTTTGTTTTACCATTTAGAGACGGTTTCCTTCAATATTCTACCAGTGATTAGTTTGACTGGAAGATTAAAACGATGGTGCATCATTGATGTTGGGGACACGCAGTATGATGATGATGATGATGATGATGATGATGATGATGATGATGATGATGATGATGATGAATGAATGATGATGATGATGATGATGATGATGATGATGTGTAATGATGATGATGATGATGATGATGATGATGATGATGATGATGATGATGATGATGATGATGATGATGATGATGATGATGATGATGATGATGATGATGATGATGATGATGATGATGATGATATGATGATGATGATGATGATGATGATGATGCCGAGGCGGAGGAGAAAGAAAAGAATGGTCATTAAGAATTGCAAAAAGTTGCGGCACGGTTATTTTGCCCCCCCCCCCCCCTATCTCTCTCTCCCCCCTCTCTCTGTATGTATGTGTGTGTGTGCGTGTGTGTGTGTGTGTGTGTGTGTGTGTGTGTGTGTGTGTGTGTGTGTGTGTGTGTGTGTGTGTGTGTGTGTGTGTGTGTGTGTGTGTGTTATTATTTTATCGTGTCAATCAAGCGCCGAACGATACTTCGCCCCAGTCGCTATGCTAACATTGAATTTCCTTCCATCCGTTTCAAAGTTATTAGTGCTGTTGGCACTTCATGGGTTCGTTGCCCTGTTATCTGTTCACTCTTGTTCTGCTTGTTATCGTGTCTCACACACGCTTCTCAGAGTCATACCTAGACTGTTCAACCGCCGTGAAAGACAATGACACTCTAGCGATAATTGCGACCATCTTGACTGTCTGTTTGACCGTCTAAACGGGACTTTTATTTAAATCGTGGTTGCAAAGTGCCTGTTTATTATCATCATCATAATTATCAAAGACTGGTATATATTAAAGTATTGTTCCCACCATCATCAGTGATGTCATCAGGTTGTATCGTTACAAATGTCCCACATGTGTCTGTTCCAGACCGAGAGGACGTAAAGCACCATTTTTCATTCAGACATTCAAAACTAAAAGATTGTGGCGGTACCATAGCCGATGAGGTTTAACCGAGGCGTGGTTACTGCTACACCTATCTGTATTGTTAAAAAAAATCGGGACTTTACTGGTGTTGCACTGCCTCCGGGCATTGCCTCCAGTATTGTTCCCACCATCTTTGTATCTACAAATGTCCCATGTGTGTCTGTTCCAGACCGAGAGGACGTAAAACACCATTTTTCGTTCAGACATTCAAAAGTTATACTTAGGCCTACTACTACATCTGCATCGTTAAAAATTCGGGACTTTCCTGAAGTTGCACTGCCTTCGGGCATTGCCTCCAGTATCGTTCCCACCATCTTTACATCTGCTAATGTCCCATATGTGTCTGTTCCAGACCGGAGGACGTTAAACAGATTTACTTCGACATTCAAAACGGTGATCAGTACGTAAAATAGGCTGAACAGCCAATCGTTTTGGGAGTTTGGCTTAATCTACACACTGATCACCGTTTTGAATGTCTAATTCGTACTCATGACTACAGGGCGGTCCACCCCCCAGGTTTCTTCTGTCCAGATCGCTGTGTTTCTATAGCCTACTAAGAACAGCCAGGTGACCTGTAATTAACCTAACTGGACTTAATCTGACCATCCGGCATTTTAATTACCTCTTCCCTTCACCAACCTCCGTGGGTGCACCTAGCTGGGTCATTCACTTTGGTGTCGTCTCACTCGTGCAGTTGATAACACCTCAGGATAACAGTCGTGTTTTACGAGTAGTCCAAGATGAATGAGGCTTAAAGCCCCACCACGTCACGTGTCAATTTCCCTCTTATGCTTGGAAGATTTGTTAAGATTTCTTACCAGCTATAAGAGGGAAAACACGTGAAAGACCCACCACGTCACGTGTCACAATCACGGTTTTCACGTGTTTTTCCTCTTATATCTGGTAAGGAATCTTGTTTTGACCTTCCATACAAATGCCCCCAAATTCAAACCGAAAACATCATTTTAAAGAGCAGCCTCAAGTTGAATATGGGGACATGTGTATGTGGGTCACAGCTACCCAGAACAAAAACCCAAGGGACTTAATCGTGGCGCGTCAGTGTATCTTTAAGGTGCCTGCCACGCGCTGCGTATCTGGGGACCAGCGCTAAAACTGTTAGAGTTAGTAACATGGGAGATGATGGGGAAAGGGGGGGGGGGGGGGGGGGGGGGGGGGGGGGCAGTGAGCTATAAAATATATGATCTTTATTAAATCAACTTTAAAATGAGCATTAAAACGTTTCCCATGGGCGCGCTTAAAAACCCTGTCTTCCCTATAAAGAAAAACATGTAACATTATTATTATTATTATTATACTAATCATTTATACTTGAGACAATGTGGCGGTACCACATAGCCGATGAGGTTTAACCGAGGCGTGGTTACCGCTACACCTATCTGTATTGCTAAAAACTCGGGATTTTACTGGTGTTGCACTGCCTCCGGGCATTGCAGCCAGTATTGTTCCCACCATCTTTGTATTTACAAATGTCCCATATGTGTCTATGACCGAGAGGACGTAAAACATCATTTTCATCATATTATTATTATATACATAGATTGAAATGAATGTTATGGTGCACTAGTTTAAGTTTTATTCCAGAATTGTTAAAACAAGGGGGTGGGGGGGGGGGGAGGGGGGGGGGGGGGGGGGAGACCCATGAAAGGGAAAGGGGTGTATGGAATTATTGACGACTGTTAGCATAATAAATAAGAGAAGGCGTGTGGAAGGGCCATGCTCTTACATGTTTAACCCTTTCACCGCCAATGTCGTATTTTTGCACCACAATGATTTAACACTCATGTCATTAAAACTCTTGCAATCACAGTCTACTGTTCAATGATAATCAGTTCCTAAGTTTGGGCAGTAAGGATTGACCCTATTCTAAATGTATCACAGAGAATTCCCACAATATTGCTGATTAAATCTTTTCTGTAGCCAAGTAAGTTTCATGGACATTTTCGGCTCAAAGATGGCTGGCGGTGAAAGGGTTAATTATTCATCTGTATCGTTAAAAAAATCGGGACTTTCCTGGAGTTGCGCTGCCTCCGGGCATTGCCTCCAGGATCGTTCCCACCGTCTTTATATCTAGGCTAATGTCCCATATGTGTCTGTTTCAGATCGGAGGACATTAAACGGATTTTCATTGAAGGGCCTCGGTATGGTCGCGACCTTTTGGTTATATATCTTAACCCTTTCACCGCCAGCCATATTTCAATAAAACATTTCCATTAAATTGACCTGGGTAGAGAACAAAATCCATCTGCAGTATTGGGGATTCTTCTGTGACAGATATAAAATAAGGTCTATCCTTACTTCCCCAAACTAAGACAACAGGGTCTTTGGATAATATACCCCAATTTGGTGCCTTTTAGTGACATAGGTGTCAAATCACTGTGGTGCTAAAATGCGACTTTGGCGGTGAAAGGGTTAATAAATATTATTTAAAAAACAAAACCATCCTGGGCCTGTATTCACGTTGAGATAGCATGAGACTTAGCATGATGCTAACTTAGAAGCTCTTCCAATGACCTATAGGATTTAATAGGACTTTTGGAAGAGCTTCTAAGTTAGCATGATGCTAAGTCTCATGCTATCTCAATGTGAATACAGGCCCTGGTATTGCAGTACTTCCATGGTCGTCCAACCATCTTTATATCTATTAATGTTCCACGCTACGCTGTACCTCATAGTAAGTAAACCGTCAACAATCATTGCGGAATATTCTTACAAAACTAGATGTTTTATATGACACTAGCGCAACGCCTAGTACTGGCAATGCACCGTACTGGTAACGCCATGTACTGGTAACGCTGAGTACTGGTTTAGCCGGGTCCTCGAAATATTATTATTACTTTTGTCTCTCTCCCTCCTTCCATCTTCTTCACTCATCCCGTTCTACTACCCCCCGCACCTTACTGATTACAGCAAATTTGAAGCGATTCGGTTAAGAAAAGGTGGAGTTATAAGGCCCCGTTTCCCGTTGGTGCTGCTCTGAGAGTGATGCGCTCTCCCTAGTAACGGTAACGCCCAGCAATGGTAACGCCAAGTACTGGTAATGCTGAGTACAGCAAATTTGAAGCGATTCGGTTAAGAAACAGCGGAGTTATATAAGGCCCCGTTTCCCGTTGGCGCTGCTCTGAGAGTGACGCGCTCTTCCGATTCTCTTCAAATTTGTTGCCAGGCTTTGCCCGGGCCATAGCAAGCCTGACAGTAAATTTGCAGCGATTCGGTTAAGAAACGGCGGAGTTATTCGTGAAAAGGTGAAGCGGCGTATAGCGCGCGCGTTTCTGAACTGATTCGCTTCCGGTTTGGCGCACGGATAGTCACCGTCCCTGGTCATCTACCTGCTAAATTCGAAGGCAATCGGTCGAGAAACGCCGGAGATACGGGCACCGAGAGGCCGGCAGATGCGCGTTTCGCGCATTTGCCGAACCGCGCAAATGACACGGCCACCTCGGTTGCCGTTGCCATCGCCCAGTTAGGGCTCACAGCAAATTTGAAGCGATTCGGTCGAAAAACGGCGGAGTTATAAGGCCCGTTTTGTGCTTCAGACAGACACACACACAAACACGGACGGACACTTGGCTTTTTACTATATGAATGATTGTGTGATCTGAAACTCTTTAACTTTCATATCTTGAAAGGATTTTTCATCACTATTCCCTTATGTTTAACTACTTTCTGTCGACAACGATTTTTGTTTTGTTTTCCTGTTTTTCTTCCTAATATTGAAACTTGACTTTTGTTTATTTTCTTAAATATGTTAACAAGCCTTTGTCTGTGTTTGCCAGCCGCCATATTAGAGACTCAATTTGAGTAAGTACACTATATTAAACTTCAAGCTTGTTGCTGCCGTTATTTATGTTCATCTTATTTGGATGTATCTGTGTTGTTGGTCAATACATCATTTAATTAAATCAATGTCCCACATGTGCCTGTTCCAGGCTGAAGGACGTTAATCGGATTTTCATTCAGGGCCACGGTATGGTTCAAGGTTCAAGGTTTTTTATTTCCAAAAAAGCCCCTTGGGGGTACATGGAAAAAAACTAAAACAAAAAACGAAAACAAAAATATATAAACAATGAAAAAAGAAAAGGTAAAAAAGAACAAACAGTAAACGGTCAAACAAACCTTTGACGACAACAACAACATACAAAAACAAAAAAACAGAAAATATAGATCAATATCCAGTCACATTGAAGGGTTGCGGCAAGAACTGTTGTGAATACGTACATCAATCAATGTAACAAAGCATACATAAAATAATTACTGCAACAAACATCGTCCTTTCAAACATATTCATTAACTTAATGGTGCGGTTCACATAATTATGCACCCCATCCAACTAAACCACGATATACCAAATTGTCATATCACACATCACTACAATCAAACCTTTTACATATCAGTTACACTGATGTCAGTATGGGAGCCAGCCTCGAAAGGCTCCGGGCGGCATAGTATCAGAAGATGGTAAGAGAATGGATGGTAAGGTTGAGGGAGGGGGGGGGGCGATGTGAGGGGGGAAAAATGTCCATTTGTTTTTCCTTTCACGAGTAGTGTCTACAGTTAATTACACACACACACACACACACACACAAACTGAGGGCAGGATGAAAAAAAGCTTTATCAGCTTATTCCTTAACAGAGAGAGAGAAAAATAGAGATTTTACGCCCTCTGAGCCAACAGGCTATTTGAGGCATTAAATTCCTTAACCCTCAATAAAAATGATTTTGACTTGACTTGACTTGACACACACACACGCCCGCGCGCGCGCGCGCGGACATACACACACACACACACACACACGCGCTCGAACTAAATAAGAATCGATACACACTTGATATCGGCGAGTTTATGTTTTACATCCTCTCGACCGAAGTCATATGGGACATACTTGATATGAATTTTGGTGTTTTACGTCCTCTCGACCCGGGTAGGCACATATGGGACATACATACTTGATATCCAAGCTCACGCGACTTATAAGGCAACCCTTCCTTGGAAAAACTCCTTTGGAGATGGTGATGATGAGATTAGCGTTCAATCGGTCAGAGACCCTTATGGACGGTAAAATTCCTTGGAGAAGATTACCTTACACATTTACAGGGCAAAGCTGTTGGCCACCTGTGCTAGTCATGTTAATAGCCCTTCGATAATCCAGTCCCCCCAAGTCAGTTGATTGGCTTGTTGTAAAACCCGTTAACGTTTACGGCATTTTCTTTTGGATAGTGCAAAGACACTCAAAGGTAGTATATGGATAGGGTCACCAACTGCAGTCGAGTGCTTTCTGAGCGTGTAACCATGAGTGAAAACAGTAAAAACGGGTAGTAGTAGTATGTAAATTAGACTAAACATCCAAAACGATTGACTCTACCCGAGTCGACTGTCTAAGACGCACTCATGGGTTTCACGCCCAGAGGCTGATGTGAAACATGCTGGCAAGGTATATAGGCTTCTTTTGTGGTCTGTTTGTCAGGTCAGGTCAGGTAGTTAGGACATTCGGCCTCGCGGCCTCTTCACTGTCCTGTCATTTTTGTTTGAACTTTTGCACAGCTGAGAGGTTTTTGTATTTTGTTTTCGGCAAATCTGCCTTTTAGTCATGCTCGTATTGTAGTTTTGATATGTTGGTGTATCCACCAAGGAGGTTTTTGAATTGTGTTAGATTCTGTGCTCGTTTAATATGTGCAGGAAGAGTATTCCAAAACTTTGTTACTCTGTTAGAAAAGACATGTTGTCTAATATTAGTTCGGCTATACTGGGTTAGCATTTTTAAATCACTGTTACGGGTTCGTAACAAACTTTTACTTTTAGATTCCCGAGCGAAGCTTCGGGAAGTACTGTTTTTGTTTCATCCGTCCGTCCGTCCGTGTGTCCGTGGTTCCATCCGGCCGAAACCCGTTCAGTCTATTTCAATCACTTTTAGTGTACAAGTTCTAGAGGATATTTCCTATCGTCTGATTGCCTTAGTTTTATTTCAAGGTCAAGGTCATACTGATTAAGGAGATCAAGCCCCAAAACACACTTAATTGCTAATATTTCGCGAACTTTTGCATGTATTTCAATGCTTTTTTTTTTACAACGTTTCCTGATGAAAACACTATAATCACGAATTTGTCTGTGTGTTCATGCTCTTCTACCACAAAGAAATGCAAGCACGCGCGCACGCATGCTCTCTCTCTCTCTCTCTCTCTCTCTCTCTCTCTCTCTCTCTCTCTCTCTCTCTCTCTTCCACACACTTGCCTCGTGTCGATCTAAATCACACCTTGTAGTATTCTATCTTATCCTTTCCTTCCTTCCACTTTTTCTTTTTAATTAGAACACGGACAAGCGGTGGCGGCAAATTGCTGACAGCCATCGTCAAGTTCTCTTTAACAACGGCACGCCCGGATTAAAGGGAGGCCAGTAGGGTCAGGCGGGCGGCACAACAAGTTCTCTCCCCTATGACTCCTAAAGTCCTAACTGAGAAAGACGCTCGATCTCCCGTCTCTATCTCTCCTTCCCCTCCTTCCCCTCTTTCCCCCTCCTTCTTCTCAAGCAAATTCATCAATCCTTTTCTCCCCGCCTTGTTTAGCGGCCATCAGCGCAGCCAATTGACAAGCTGACAGCCTTTTCATAACTAGCTTAGAGACTCGCCTTGCACGAGACGGGAGATCGAAGCCCCGCCCACGTCTCGTTGGCTCGACCTGTCACGTCATCAGAGCCGAGGACAAATTCCGACCAATCAGATCGCTGCGCGAGGAAATCACGAGGCGGGTCGAAGAGAAAGAGCAGACGAGATTATCGGAATCCAAATGGAAGCGAGTTTTGAGTCGTTGATCGCTGATTTGCGAAAAGTGATTTCGGACAACAAAAAGACGGCGGGGAGCTGAGTTTGCTGACAAGTTTTTAGTCGGGGAAAGGTCTACTAAGTTGGGGGGTTTCTGCGGGAAATCACTCACTTTGTTATTGTCGCCGATTGTACAGCATCAGGCAGAGAATCAGTGATCGAATTGAGAAATCTGTTTTCACTTTCAGTGTCGTCTGGTTTATGTCACTTTGGATTATTTTTGTCGCTGAGTTTTTTTTACTAATTGTTTCTTCTCCTACGCATTTCGATTTTGAAACGGATTTTGAAGTTTTGAAAAGGTAGGTCATGATAGATGAAGTAGTTGTTGTTCTTTTGGCGTTGTTGTTGTTGTTGTTAGGTAAGTCGTAAGTGCGATCTTGCCAAATAGTGGTGATTACAAAACAGCATCCAAAATTTTTTTTTTTTTTAAATAAAATAAAATAGAGCACACACACAACTAAAAATAACACACAAACATTTCGTCAAAGGATTATGAAAAGAACATGGGGCTGCTTGCTTTATAATACGCGAATGCTTCTCATTTTCAATGTTTTTGCTGTATTGCCATTCATTTACTGCATTTTTTCCTTTTGCTCTTTTTTTGTTTTTTGTTTTTTTGTTATGCTATCGCAAACAGTGTTTGTTTACTTTTAAAACTTACAAGCTTAGCCTTCTCTGCAGTTTTGATTCTGTACTTAAATTCCTGCTGAATCTCAGATTAAAACGTTTTTGTTGTTGCTCATTGTCATTCGTTTCTTGTTGGGCTTTTTTTCGGTTTTTTGTTGTCTTTTTTTAAAAGAATATTTATGGGATGACTGCATGATGCAAGCAAATTCGTATCATTTTTATGTTGGTATTTGCTTTTGCCTAGTTGTTGTTTTATGATTGCAGTTTCTTTTCTCTGTCTTTCCTTTCTGTTTTCTTCTTTTGCCTGCTTTTACAGAAATAGTGTATTACGTATTTTTCAAAGAACTTCTTTCAGTTTAATTAATGTTTGCTATTTTTATTCTCTCTCTCTCTCTCTCTCTCTCTCTCTCTCTCTCTCTCTCTCTCTCTCTCTCTCTCTCTCTCTCTCTCTCTCTCTCTCTCTCTCTCTCTCTCTCTCTCTCTCTCTCACACACACACACACACACACACACACACACACACACACACACACACACACACACATACGCACACGCACACGCACACACGCACACACTTTGTCTAAGATCACTGTAAGTTGGATAGACGTTAAATTAAAGAACGAACACACACACACTTTTTTCATATGATACCATAATGTCGACGATACGAAGGACCAATTGATTTGATGAATCAGTTTTGTCCCGCTAATTGATTGATTGATTAATCGATTTATGGATGAATGAATTGATTAATTGTTTGATTGATTGGCTGGTTTAAGTCGATCGTTTTCACGTTATTTCGCAGGAACCAAGCCGGCAAAAATCGCCCGCCAAAAACTCGCCATGGAGGCGGGTCGAAAGTCCTTCAGCATAGACGCCCTGCTCTCCAAAACCACCCCCACCCCCGCCACCAAACCACCCACCACCACCACCACACGTATCCCCACCCCTACCAGCGCCAACACCAGCAGCGCTGCCTCAATCACCAACCACCAGTCCACCCCAGCAACTACCAAACCTACTTCCAACAACAACAATAATGATGCGGTCAAGAACAACCTCAACGCTGTTTCGAGTTGTAGGCCTCTTCAAACCTTCAGCTCTAGTAATGGTTCCTTGGCTCATTCAACTACCACCACCACCACCACCACCACTACTAGTACGGCTGTGGGTACGACAAATTTCAAGAACGTGAAGCCTCCTCTTCATCTTCATCCTCATATGGCTCTTGCTCAACGTCATCTCTTCCCTCCGGCTCACTCTTCGACATTAATGCAACGTTCTCCTCCACATCAACATCATCATCAGCATCACCAGCATCAACAGCCTCACCCAGTTTTCGGCAGGCTTTTGCCCCTCCATCCTCACCTCCCTCCTCACCCGGCTCACCCTCATCATCATCATCAACCTCACCCTCATCCCAGATCGTCACCCGCGAACGACTCCCCTCCTGGCAGCCAGCATCCTCATCCTCACCATCTCAACCCTCCTCGCCACCCTTCTCCTCCTCCTCCTCCTCGCCCTTCTTCCTCAGACTCTTCCCCTTCCCCTTCCAGGAGTCCGGATTCTACAAGAGACTCGCCCTCATCCCCGTCAGCCTCGACAACCGAACGTCCTCAAGGTCACGAAGCTCTCTGCGATAGAAGCTTAAGACCCTCGCAACACTCTCCTCCGGGCTCCTTCGTCCCCAGACCCGGTCTCCTCAACCTTCAACACCACCCGTCCCTCAACCCATCCAACCATCCCCTAGGCGGAGGAGTCTACCCAACCCACCCGCTTTTCGCCGGGTACGCCGCCGCCGCCGCTGCTGCTGCCGCGGCTTCCGCCGGAAGTGCAGGAGGGTTAGTAGGAGGAGGGGGCGGTCCCGCTGGAAGTGCCGGCAGTTCGTTGTCGTCGATGCTGAACGGCGGAGGGAGCGCCTTCCACAGTCCCTCGGCGGCGGAGCACGCGTTGAAGTTGGCCCAGCTGCAGGGGCTGAGCTATGCCGAGTGGCTGGCCCGCACCGGCATGTACGTGTCCCGGATGGTCGACTACTCGCCCAACTGTGAGTATGGGTTGTGTGTGTGTGTGTTGGTTGAGATGTGTGTGTGTGTGTGTGTGTGTGTGTGTGCGTGTGCGTGTGCGTGTGCGTGCGCGTGCGTGTGCGTGCGTGCGTGCGTGCGCGCGCGCACGCGTGTGTGTGTGTGTGTATGTGTATGTGTGTGTGTGTGTGTGTGTGTGTGTGTGTGTGTGTGTGTGTGTGTTGGTTGAGATGGGTGTGTATGTGTGTGTACATGTGTGTGTGTGTGTGTGTGTGTGTATGTGTGTGTGTGTGTGTGGGTGGGGTGGGTGGGTGGGTGTTGGTTGGTTGAGATGGGGGAGGGGTGTGTGTGTGTGTGGGGGGGGGGGGTTGGGGTTGAGATAGGTGGTGGTGGTGGAATGTGTGTCGGTGTCGGTCTGTTTGTATGTCTATCTGTCTCTTCGTTTGCGTCTTTTTCTTCTTCTTTTTCTTCTATTATTTTTTTTTTTTTTTTGGGGGGGGTGGTGGTGGTGGTGGTGTTTGGTTAGGCGGTCATTTGTTGTGTGTCTGTGCTTTTTATCTGCTTTTATCTGCCCATGCATTAGTTTACACGCAAAATTTGCTGCTGTAAACATGTATTGACGTGGCTTTTATTTTATTCACCAACACATATTCTACTATTGATTCAAACAAAGAATAATAATATTCACAACAATTTTAAATCTGATACTGTGTCTCCTTTTGTCGTTTTAATGTTCATATGGCGGCTGACAAATTGAAAGTAAAAGTACAATAACATTATTAACCTTAAAGTGAAATCAGTTCTCAAGTTTATTAAGTAAAATAGACACCCCCCCCCCCCCCCAAAAAAAAAAAAAGAAGAAAAAAAAAGAGAAGAAAGTAAGTAGCACAAAGAATAAAATTAAACAAAATAATTCTACAACGAAATATTTTAAACACAAAAGGCTAATTGTCATACGAAAAGCATAATGCTTAACACTTGAATTGCGTTCATCAAATTAAAAATGAAAAATCTCTGGGTGTTTTGATTTTTTTTTTTTTTAACTCCCTTTGTTTAAGTTTTGGTTGTTTTATTTAATTGTTTTGGGTGGGGGGGGGGGGGGTTCAATTTGTGCGTGTGTGTTTTATTAAGTTATATGGTTTGTTTTAGTTTATTCGAAATAAAAAAGGAAGTTGCGAAGAAAATCAAATTGCAAATTGATAACATTAAAAATAAAGAAAACGCATATTATACGAGAATTAATTTCATCATGGTTGAACAGATAAACAGACAGCTTAATTAATCAGTCTCTTAATCTGTAAATGAATACATTTGATGAAATGGATGAAAGAAATATCTACGTTAAAAAATATACAAAAAATAGATACGATCGAACATTGTTAACTAAATTAATTCGTTCTTGTTATCAAATCTTTCTTTTGGGGTTTGCATTTTGGGGTTTACATTTTGGGGTTTACATTTTGGGGTTTACATTTTGGGGTTTACATTTGGGGGTTTACATTTTGGGTTTACATTTTGGGGTTTACAGTTTA
>CM065703.1:30587033-30589533 GCA_017654935.2 Phymorhynchus buccinoides
GCGCGCCACACATTTTGTTTTAACCAAAACATATAACAGAACATAATTATTGTATTTTCAACTTCTTACGTTTATCATTAAAGTAAATTCCATACAAAGTGTGCTAAAATTGCATCCCTTGTTTTGGCCCTACGTATTTGTCTTGAGTTACTTGCGGAGGTTTGCACGGTGACAGTCCTTTTTATATAAAAAAAAATGTATATAAAAAAAATTGCCTGTTAGAAGAGTTGTTTCATTGCAGTGGTTTATGCATATATATATATATATATATATGTGTGTACTAGTCTGTCGTGACCGACCATGACTTCCAGATAGCAGAGGAGGCAGTTGCTATTGTGGATGAAATTTGTTTGTTGTGGAGATGATGATGATGAGATTAGCGTTCAATCGCTCGGAGACCCTTATGGACGGTATTCCTTGTGGAGATGCCTTGCCTGCGGTACATCCCCATTCTCTCGGCCAAGAAACCTTTAGTACAGCTGGTGTTGGAGAGGTTTCCCAAAGAGCAACAGAGTCTCTAGGCTGCAGCACTAAGGCCTGGTGCGAATTCCTCATTCCTTGACAATCCGTAAATACTAAGATGTACAATTGTTAATAGTGTGGGGGGAAATAAATGAAGACGCAAATAGAAATTACGATAATAATAATAATAATGATAATGATAATGATAATAATAATGATAATAATAATAATAATAATAATAATTTTATTTCATATAGCGCTAAACATCCATACAGTAGTATGCTCGATGCGCTTTACAAAAAGCAACATTGAAAGATTCTTAAAAAATACCATGCATTAAAATCAACAAGATAGACCAGCATTCCAATGCAAAGAAATAAAGTAACAAAACATAAAACGATTCTCACTCACAAAGGCATTCACCTTCGTTCACCAGCACTGTTACTTTCTAATAACGTCTCACCCTCGCAGAAATTAATGAAAATGTAAACCAACAACAGGAATGAATGCACCAATACAAGTACTTAAAATGACTACCAATATATCTTATATTTTTTCAAAAGTCGTCATCATATAGTAAAAAGCCAAGTGTCCCGTGTGTGTGTGTGTGTGTGTGTGTCTGTGTGTGTGTCTGTGTGTCTGAAACACGAAACGGGCCTTATAACTCCGCCGTTTTTCGACCGAATCGCTTCAAATTTACTGTGAGCCCTCACGGGGCGATGGCAACGGCAACCGAGGCGGCCGTATCATTTGGGCGGTTTCGCAAATGCGCGAAACGCGCATCCGCCGGCCTCTCGGCGCCCGTATCTCCGGCGTTTCTGGACCGATTGCCTTCCAATTTGGTAGGTAGATGACCGGTGATGGTGACTATCGGTGTGCCAAACCGGAAACGAATCGGTTCAGAAACGCGCGCGCTAGACGCCGCTTCACATTTTCACGAATAACTCCGCCGCCGTTTCTTAACCGAATCGCCTCAAATTAGCTGTCAGGCTTGCTATGGCCCGGGCAAAGCCTGGCAGCAAATTGGAAGAGAATCGGGAGAGCGCGTCACTCTCGGAGCAGCGCCAACGGAAAACGGGGCCTTATAACTCCGCCGTTTCTTAACCGAATCGCTTCAAATTTGCTGTACTCAGCGTTACCAGTACTTGGCGTTACCGTTACCAGGCGTTACCAGTACGGTGCATTGCCAGTACTAGGCGTTTCGCTAGTAATATGTAATATTCATGTTGATAGTGAGCACGCTATAAGCTCGAAGCTTGTTGTTGCTCATTCCTTCGTTAATATATTTATGTATATGTCTGTTGAACTTAATAAAAAACAAACATTATTTAAACCAAGTACTGTATGCATACACACGGCCCATGCTCTCTCGTGAAACATGAAAACGGGGTTTAACGGCCGCTCTGCTGCAAGCAGCACAGTGTGAGACGAACCATCAATCAACCACCATCAACAATCTATGACATAATAAGGGTGTAATAAACTACAGTACATCGTCGTTCTTAGCACAACGTAAATTAAGTTAAATGAATGAATGGTATGGTGTTGTGCAGAAGTTAAATTATTGACAAGAGAAGGTTGTTGTTTTTAACTTTGCATCTCCCTCACCTTTCTTTCTTTCTTTTTCTTTTCTTTTTTGGGGGCTTGTTTTCGTTTTCTTTTCTTGTCTTTTCTTTTTCTTCTTCTTTTTTCCTGTTTTTTCTTTCTTTTTTAATGTCCCAGTGTTTAGACCTACTTGTTGTTTTCCCCCCCTTATATATTTTTTTTAATTCTCATAGTTTTATTTATGTGAGCTATTAAGAAGGACCGAATTGTACTGCGGTGGAACCGCCCTTATAAGACCTTCAAAAATCATCCAAAATGAGGTCTTATAAGGGAGGTAATTTTAATACTTACAAAGAAGGGCAATGTCTCAGATAAGTAGGTCTTATAAGGGAGTGGGTCTTATAAGGGAGGTAATTTTAATACTTACAAAGAAGGGCAATGTCTCAGATAAGTAGGTCTTATAAGGGAGTGGGTCTTATAAGAGAGGTAATTT
>CM065703.1:30599533-30604533 GCA_017654935.2 Phymorhynchus buccinoides
AAAACTTGAAATTGACATGTGGCACGGCAAAACACATTATTCAATAAGAACATAATAATTAAAGATCCAGTACATAAAACTTTATAGGACATGTCAAAAGAAAACACGATTATTCAATATAATATAATAGTAATGCACCTGCAGTACATAAAACTTTATAGGACATGTCAAAGGAAAACACGATTATTCAATATAATATAATAGTATAATGCACCTGCACATTAAAAAAAAGGATAGGATAAAGTAAGAAGAACGCATGAAATAGAATACAAGAGCTTCAACTACAAGGTTGAATCTGACAAATGCAATGAAATTACCGTTACCAAACAGTTCTAGGCTCAACTTCAACCCTTCTGCCACTGTGTGAGCGAGGGTTTCTTTTTTTGTTTTGTTCCTGCTGATCTTTAATGTTATGAATTTTCATTTAACCCTTTCACCGCCATCCATGTTTGAGCCCCAACTTTTCCATTAAGCTTACTTGGCTACAGAAAAGATGTCTGCCATACTGTGGGATTTCTCTGTGGCACATTTAGAATAGGGTCAATCCTTACTGCCCAAATTTAGGAACACGATATCAAGGAATAATAGACCCTGATTTGAAGAGTTTTAATGACATGGGTGTTAAATCATTGTGGTGCACAAATGCGACGTTGGCGATGAAAGTGTTAAAGTGCTGTTATTTGACCGTTTCTTGTGTGTGTAGCTACGTGCTTGTGTGCGTTGTTTTTTGCAGCATCTCAGAACGACCTTCAAAAAGCACCCATTTTCAGGCAGGACAATAGCAAGTGCCGGAGAGAGAAACGCAAACATTGTGGCAGCCCAGCTCCCACCCCCTTCACACTCTCTACACCTTCCACTCTTCCCACTCTCTTTTTACCCATACCCTCCACCCCCCACCCCACCCCACACCCCCACCCCAACTTCTTTCAGTCACACCCGTTTAGCAAACAGAGGCCCTCTGTCGTCTCGTTTCTCTCATCGAAGGACGGTGCCTTCCCTTGTTGTCATCTTCTGTCTCAGTTCCCCTTGCCTGGAATTCTGCCTCTTCTCTGTTCCCGACTGTCAGTTTATCTGTCTGTCTGTCTGTCTTCTGTCTGTCTCTCTCTCTCTCTCTCTCTCTCTCTCTCTCCTCTTCTCTGTCTCTCTCTCTCTCTCTCTCTCCTCTTGCTCCTTATCCATGTATTGTCTCATTAAGCCTTTCAGTGTTCAGTGTTCTCTCTCTCTCTCTCTCTCTCTCTCTCTCTCTCTCTCTCTCTCTCTCTCTCTCTCTCTCTCTCTCTCTCTCTTCTCTCTCTCTCTCTCTCTCTCTCTCTCTCTCTCCGTAAAAGAATTACCTAGATCGTGGATGCTTTATTTAATGTAGTGTCCATGCCTAGATTTACAAAAACTATATGTATTCAGTGTTGTCTCTCTCTCTCTCTCTCTCTCTCTCTCTCTCTCTCTCTCTCTCTCTCTCTCTCTCTCTCTCTCTCTCTCTCTCTCTCTCTGCCGTAAAAGAATAACCTAGATTTAAACAAATATATCTGTCTGTTTGTCTCTTTCATTCTCTCTCTCTCTCTCTTCTCTCTCTCCCCCTCTCTCTCTCTCTCTCTTTTCTTTTCTTTCTCTCTCTCTCTCTCCCTATCTCTCTCTCTCTCTCTCCTCTCTCTCTCTCTCTGTCTCTCTCTCTCTCTCTCTCTCTCTCTCTCTCTCTCTCTCTCTCTCTCTCTCTCTCTCTCTCTCTCTCTCTCTCTCTCTCTGCCATAAAAGAATTGTCTATATTTAAAGCAAATTTTCTCTCTCAAATCTCTCTCTCTTCTCTCTCTCTCTCTCTCTCTCTCTCTCTCTCTCTCTCTCTCTCTGCCATAAAAGAATTGTCTAGATTTTTTAAAAAATCTGTCTCTTTGCCTCTCTCTCTCTCCTCTCTCTCTCTCTCTCTCCTCTCTCTCTCTCTCTCTCTCTCTCTCTCTCTCTCTCTCTCTCTTCCCTCTCTCTCTCTCTCTCCCCCCCTCCCTCTCTCTCTCTGTTCCTCCAGGGGTCAGTGGATGGCTGATTGGGGCCATTAGCATGATAAAACGGGCCTGGCCACCATCGCTCTTCGGGGAAAAAAAAGAAAAAAGGGTAGACAGACAGAGAGAGACAGAGACAGACAGAGAGCCTATCAACTAAATGCCTTCACCACTCCCACCCGTCCCCTCTTACCCATCTCACACGTCACGCGCCCGCGTACGTACGCGTGCGGGCGTACACGCACACATACACACACACGCGACAAAACGGCCTGCCTACCCTCCCTCCCTTATCCTATCAGCTTAAAGACCCACTGACCCACCACGATTAAGTCCCTTGGTTGTTGTTTTTCTGGGTGGCTGTGACCCACATACAAATTCACCCAACTTCAAATTGAGGCTGCTCTCTAAAACTGATAAAAATAATAACGAAATTGAACAAAGGGTGAATACTCTCTTTCTAATCAACTCCCCTCCACCAAAGCTTTGGTTGTTCCACTTTGGTTCTGACCCACGCACTGCTAGGTGATTGGTATCGTAATCAACTTTGGTGGAGGGGAAGTTAATTAGAAAGAGAGTATTCACCCTTTGTTCAATTTCGTTATCTCCTCTCTTGGCCTCACTATTTCATTCTTTGATTAATAAAAAATAATATACTGGTTACAATTTCCTAGTAATACAGTTCTCTAGTTCTTTATATACATAACATATGTATAAGTTTGGTGATCATCTTTTTCGTTTTTGTTTGACTTTTTTTCTTTCCTCTTAGACTTGTGCACGTATTCCTACATTACGATGACAATTGTTATCGCTGTAAATGTTATTGGTCTTTCTTTATAGAACATCTTGTATTATATGTTGTTATATTGTGTCCAACGTTGACTCAATTTGCCTTTATTCACAATACATTTACTCATTTTCGTTTTTGCATGAATTCCTGACGCTGCAAATATGATAATCCCCCTTGACATAAGGACTGTACTTGTCAATGTCAATAAATACGATACTGAAGCGTCTCTCTCTCTCTCTCTTTCTTTCTCTTTCTCTTTCTCTCTCTCTCTCTCTCTCTCTCTCTCTCTCTCTCTCTCTCTCTCTCTCTCTCTCTCTCTCTCTCTCTCTCTCTCTCTCTCTCTCTCTCTCTCTCTCTCTCTCTCTCTCTCTCTCTCTCTCTCTCTCTCTCTCTCTCTCTCTCTCTCTCTCTCTCTCTCTCTCTCTCTCTCTCTCTCTCTCTCTCTCTCTCTCTCTCTCTCTCTCTCTCTCTCTCTCTCTCTCTCTCTCTCTCTCTCTCTCTCTCTCTCTCTCTCTCTCTCTCTCTCTCTCTCTCTCTCTCTCTCTCTCTCTCTCTCTCTCTCTCTCCTGTTTCGAACACCAGATTTAGATTTGCAGGCCTGCCACCACCCCCACCAAGAAGAAGAAGCAAAAACTCTCCCGAAAAAAACCCTTCATTGTATGTGTCTTTATTCGTATCTTCTTTCCCATCAGTCGTACATCTGTATCGCAAGCGTGCTGGGGGTACGTTTATATGCTGGCCACTCTGTGTCCCCCCCCCCCCCCTCCCCCCTACAATGGTGATCGTCGGGGCTACCACGATCTTGATCGACATCGTCCTACCACCACTACCCCATCCCCTCTCCTCTACACATCTTCTGCTCTTCTTCCCTTTTCTTCATTCACCTCTTCTGCTCTTCCCCCCAAACCCTTCCCCTCCCTCCCCCCCCCCCCCACCCCCCCCCTCTCCCCCGTCCCCGTCGATGAGGCAAATTAGCAGAGCGGTTTGAATGGCGTTTGGCGACGCAAAAGAGAACATCTTTTGCTTTCTTCTTCGCTGTTCGCTTGCCCTCCCCCCTCCCCTACCCCGGTTCCCCTTCCTGCTCCTTTCTCAGCCCCCTTCCGTATTCATCCCCATCCTCTCTTTTTCTCTTTTCCTTTATAATCTCTCTCTCTGTGTCTCTGTCTCTGTGTCTGTGTCTCTCTCTGTGTCTGTCTGTCTGTCTGTCTCTCTCTCTCTCTCTCTCTCTCTCTCTCTCTCTCTCTCTCTCTCTCTCTCTCTCTCTCTCTCTCTCTCTCTCTCTCTCTCTCTCTCTCTCTCTCTCTCTCTCTCTCTCTCTCTCTCTCTCTCTCTCTCTCTCTCTCTCCTCTCTCTCTCTCTCTCTCTCTCTCTCTCTCTCTCTCTCTCTCTCTCTCTCTCTCTCTCTCTCTCTCTCTCTCTCTCTCTCTATATCTGTTTATCTAATTGTTTTGTATTAGTCTAGTTCTCTCGTTCCAAGGACAGATTGGAAGACTGGGCCCGGCCCAAAATCTTAATCCTTATGTAATACATTTTTTCAGTCTTCAGCCTTGTTCAGTCTTCTCTCTCTCCCTGCCTTCTTCCTCCTTTTGTTCCTTCTTTAATTTACTCTCCTCTTCCCTTCTGTCCTTTTTTCGCTATCCGCTTTCGTGTTTTTTTGTTCCCCTGTGTTTTGTTTTGTTCATCATCATCGTCATCATCGTCGTTTTTGTTATTGTTGTTGTCATCATCATCATCATCTTGTTGTTCTCCTCCTCCTTCTCCCCCCCCCCTTCTCCTCCCCCATCTTCTTCTTCTCCTTCTTCTTCATCTTCGTCTTCTTCTCCTTCTTCATCTTCTCCATCTCCTTCTTCTGTTTTGCTTTCTTCTTCTGTGTTTTGTCTTGTTCATTCTTCATTCTTCTTCTTCTTGTTTCTTCTTTCTTCTTCTCCTCCTTCTTCTTCTTCTTCTTCTTCATCTTCTTCTTCTTCTTCTTCTTCTTCTTCTTCTTCTTCATCTTCTTCTTCTTCTTCTTCTTCTTCTTCTTCTTCTTCTTCTTCTTCTTCTTCTTCTTCTTCTTCTTCTTCTTCTTTTCCCTTCTCTTTCCCCTCCTCCTGCCGTGTCTTTTCCTCTTCCTCCTCCTCCTCCGTCTAGTACTGTTCCTTCATCAATACTGGTGCAGGCTGTTTTAGTGTAGCCTGGTACTCGATCTTTGCTCTCTCTCGGGCGGTTGCTGAAGAGGCTGA
>CM065703.1:30607033-30628975 GCA_017654935.2 Phymorhynchus buccinoides
AACAAAGGGTACAACAACAGATCACACTTTTTAACATATCTCATTATTTATGGTTATTAAATAAGTAATGTTCAGAAAAAAAGTTCTATCTAACTGTCAGACCAGCAATACTGGTGGACGAGCACTCATATGATAGAAGCATCTATCGAGACGCTCAAACCTGAAGTTCTGTTGTCTGAGTGATGAATAGGGCATTTGCCACGAGTGTTCGTTCTCTATACTAGACCACTAATTTGCCCGCACTCGTTCTGCCCGAGTTACCCTGACCTTTCGAATTTAACATCTAAATTCAACTGAATGAAATTCAAGGTCGCGGGCACGCGGCAAATGCCCTATTGTCGGTGCATGTTTGAAATAAAGTTTAGAATAATTAAGACAAAGTTGTTCAAAGGCTGAAGATGCCAATCTGGCTCCTTTTATCTGTTATTAATGCAAAATAATAATTGTGACTTGTTTTGCTTGAATGTTGTTGGGGGTTTTTTAAGTTGAGAGGCACGTGTTATTTTCTTGCTAAAAAAAAAAATAGTAAGAATTTTGGTTCCAAGATCATTGACCAAAATTGTTATCAAAAGTGAATTAATACGAAACACAAGTACTGTGGAACCTCCCTTAGAAGACCTACTTTTGGATGATTTTATGTCTTATAAGGGAGGGGTCTTATAAAGGAGGTCATGTTAATACTTACAAAGAAGGGCACTGTCTCATAGAAGTAGGTCTTAAGTGGGAGGGAGTCTTTTTAGGGGGGGGGGGGGGGGGTCGTATAAGGGAGGTTCCACTGTAATAATTCTTTATTCTTTGTATGTTGGCCTTCATTGAAGTCTGACTAATTTATGCTTTACGTCCTCCCGGCCGAAGCCATATGGGACGTTACTTTGAAGTTAATGTGTTTTGTTCTTTATACCTGTTATGATTTCTGTGTTTCTGCCTATTCATCTACGGTGTTTATGTACAATGCTTTGTTGATTTCTGTGTTTCTGCCTATTCATCTACGGTGTTTATGTACAATGCTTTGTTGATTTCTGTGTTTCTGCCTATTCATCTACGGTGTTTATGTACAATGCTTTGTTGATTTCTGTGTTTCTGCCTATTCATCTACGGTGTTTATGTACAATGCTTTGTTGATTTCTGTGTTTCTGCCTATTCATCTACGGTGTTTATGTACAATGCTTTGTTGATTTCTGTGTTTCTGCCTATTCATCTACGGTGTTTATGTACAATGCTTTGTTGATTTCTGTGTTTCTGCCTATTCATCTACGGTGTTTATGTACAATGCTTTGTTGATTTCTGTGTTTCTGCCTATTCATCTACGGTGTTTATGTACAATGCTTTGTTGATTTCTGTGTTTCTGCCTATTCATCTACGGTGTTTATGTACAATGCTTTGTTGATTTCTGTGTTTCTGCCTATTCATCTACGGTGTTTATGTACAATGCTTTGTTGATTTCTGTGTTTCTGCCTATTCATCTACGGTGTTTATGTACAATGCTTTGTTGATTTCTGTGTTTCTGCCTATTCATCTACGGTGTTTATGTACAATGCTTTGTTGATTTCTGTGTTTCTGCCTATTCATCTACGGTGTTTATGTACAATGCTTTGTTGATTTCTGTGTTTCTGCCTATTCATCTACGGTGTTTATGTACAATGCTTTGTTGATTTCTGTGTTTCTGCCTATTCATCTACGGTGTTTATGTACAATGCTTTGTTGATTTCTGTGTTTCTGCCTATTCATCTACGGTGTTTATGTACAATGCTTTGTTGATTTCTGTGTTTCTGCCTATTCATCTACGGTGTTTATGTACAATGCTTTGTTGATTTCTGTGTTTCTCCCCTATTCATCTACGGTGTTTATGTACAATGCGTTGTTGATTTCTGTGTTTCTGCCTATTCATCTACGGTGTTTATGTACAAATACTACAATGCTTTGTTGATTTTTGTGTTTTGTGTCACGTGTGTTGGGCTTATTCATTGTATCAAAGACTGTATAGGGGAAGACGGACTACTTAAGAGGTACGGCGAGCCGGGCTGATAGAGTTATCGTTAGTGAGGACGTGACACCATTCACAGCGGCGGCTATCCAAAAACTCAGACTGGAATTTGAACGGAGAATGCAACTGGCCTATCGACGTGTAAATGTGTCACGTTTAAAAGGGACATAACCAGTGTTTCTGTCCTCACTACTCATATAGGGAAAAGAGACCGGATGCTTATCTTCCCCTGTACAGTCTTTGATTGTATTTCGGTGTTTATTTTAACCCTTTCACCGCCAGCCATATTTCAGCCAAATATTGCCATTAAATTTAGCTGGGTAGAGAACAAAATCCATCTGCAATATTGTGGATTGTGGATTCTTCTATGACATATATTAAATAAGGTCTATCCTTACTTCCCCAAACTAAGACGATAGGGTCTATGGATAATAGACCCCAATTTGATGCCTTTTAGTGACATAGGTGTTAAATCATTGTGGTGCTAAAATGCAACTTTGGCGGTGAAAGGGTTACTGTTCATGTACATCTCTCTGAGCTCCCGGAAAGGGGATTAGAGCGCTATGTAAATAACCATTATTGGTATAAATGATTTTTTTATTTACCAAAACGCGCATTACACAAATATTAAGCAAACATAACGGCAACAACAAGCTTAAAGCATATAATACTGTGCCGACTTACTGTACATGAAATACCAGACTAAAGAGGGTGATGTAGACATTATCAAAGGAAATAAAGATAGGTGCATTTCAAATCCTTCGTAAAATATACATTGAAAACGAAAGAAAAAAAAAGATAATAAATTCAAAATTTGTGATATAGGCCTACACAAAACACAGAAAATAAATAATAAAATCTAAATAACCATTATTATTATTTTGTTATTATTATTTTATTATTATTATTTATTTTTTATTATTATTATTATTATTATTATTGTTATTATTATTGTTGTTATTATTATTATTATTATTATTGTTGTTGGTTAACAAAAATCTAAATAACCATTATTATTATTATTGTTGTTGCTGTTATTGTTGTTGTTGTTGTTGTTATTATTATTATTATTATTATCATTATAATTATTATTATTATTATTATTATTGCCAAATACAAATATTTCTTAGTATTTATTTTTTACGGAGCTCACGTGTCAATAGACACAACAACAACAACAACAACAACAACAACAACAACAACAACAACAACAACAATGGTAGGCCTATTTAAGAATGACAATGCATATATTTATTTACGTTTCACTTTCCTACAAAGCCTGTCCTCGTATGCCCTAAATGATGAACGGACTATTTGAGACGAACGAGTAAAGTGAACGGAATAAAACAAAAACTTACAGACTCGCGGCAGAATAAAATAAGTCGCTTAAAAAAAAAAAAAAAGTTGTTAAAGTGTCAGCATGCACTTTGATTTATCGAGAGAAATAGGGAAAGAGCATTATACCAGAAAACATTCAAATCACTGGAGAAATAAAAGAAAAGAAAAGAAAACTGACAGAGAGAGAGAGAGAGAGCGAACACTAAACACTGAACACTGATATGGTTTGCTGCAAGGCCACCGGCCTGTATGCAAGCACAGACGATATAGTTACACGTGTAACTATATCGTCTGTAATGCAAAGGGAGGTAACAAAGGACACGCATCAAATTTAACACGAATATAAAGGGAATAAAAACAAGAAATTGTAGTCATTTAAATAAACAACTTTATTTAGCATACTTTTATAACAAAGATAAATAACACCGGTTGTGTTTGAAAAATAATGAGAGAGAGACTTCAGACTTCAGACACTTTATTTTACAAGGATAAGAATTTAGGCTGGGCCTAGTCTTCCATTCTGTCCTTGGTTCTAAGCATTATTTTTACGGAGCTCATGTGTAAAGAGAGAGATTTTTTTAATTGCATTGCTCAAAAATGTGGCGGTGCCATAGCCGATGAGGTTTAACCGAGGCGTGGTCACCGCTACAGCTATCTGTATTAATTTTTAAAAATCGGGACTTTACTGGTTTCGTACTGCCTCCGGGCATTGCCTCCAGTATTGTTCCCACCATATTTGTATTTACATGTCCCATATGTGTCTGATTCAGACCAAGAGGACGTAAAACTCCATTTTCGCCAAAGAGAGAGATTTAGTTACTCACTTATTATTATTACAATCTTGTGGTGGTACCATAGCCAATGAGGTTTAACCGAAGCGTGGTTACTGCTACACATATCTGTATTACTAAAAAACAATCGGGACTTTACTAGTTTAGCACTGCCTCCGGGCATTGCCTCCAGTATTGTTCCCACCATCTTTGTATTTACAAATGCCCCACATGGCCAAAAGGCCGAAGAGGGCGTAAAACCCTATTTTCACAAAGAGAGAGGAACGTGGCGATACCATAGCCGATGAGGTTTAACCGAGGCGTGGTTACTGCTACACCTATCTGTATTCTTTAAAAAAAGCGGGACTTTACTGGTGTTGCACTGCCTCCTGGCATTGCCTCCAGTATTGTTCCCACCATCTTTGTATCTACAAATGTCCCATACGTGTCTGTTCCAGACCGAGAGGACGTAAAACACAATTTTTTTCATTCAAGAGAGAGAGGAATGCTAAAAGTTAACTGTCAGAGTAGTATTTGACAGGGATAGATTTCCCAGTTGTCTACCGTCAGGTCCCGTAACTGCGGAGCATTCTAAGAAAAATGATCTCTTTCTGTCCCCTCTCCGCATTTTAACTCTTACCGCCCCGTCTACAACCACTCCCAATAATATTAGTCTTCCCGCTTGACAGATCGTTTAGGGCACTTTTCCTACAACGATATTTTTCCCCTCCCATGTCGAGTTTTTCTCCTTCTTCTCCTTCTTCTTCATTTTCTTCTGTCCATTTCAGGAAAACCGATCCAAACACTTAAGAAAATTAGCACGTCATCGTAACGCAATGAACAGCCGTCCGCGAAAAGTTAGCGCCAGATTTGTTGAAATCGATTTTTCTTCACAGCATCACCCCACCCCCACCCCCTCACACACACACACACACACACACACACACACACACACACACACACACACATCTCTCTTTCTCTCTCTTTCTCTCTCTCTCTCACCTTCTCTCTCGCTCTCCTCTCTCTCTCGCCTTCTCTCTCTCTCTCTCTCTCTCTCTCTCTCTCTCTCTCTCTCTCCCTCTCTCTCTCTCTCTCTCTCTCTCTCTCTCTCTCTCTCTCTCTCTCTCTCTCTCTCTCTCTCTCTCTCTCTCTCTCTCTCTCTCTCTCTCTCTCTTTGTTTTTACTGTGAGTCTCTTACTATCTCTTTCTCTCTCTCTCTCTCTCTCTCTCTCTCTCTCTCTCTCTCTCTCTCTCTCTCTCTCTCTCTCTCTCTTTCTCTCTCTGTACTGCCATCACTCACTCTCTCTCTCTTATTTTGTATTCATTTGATTATTTGTCATGTTATTCTTGCCATGTCATGATAGGGGCTGTGGGCCTAAATCATTAAAACAGTTCGGAGTTCTCACTCTCTCTCTCTCTCTCTCTCTCTCTCTCTCTCTCTCTCTCTCTCTCTCTCTCTCTCTCTCTCTCTCTCTCTCTACTGCCATCACTCACTCACTTCACCGCTCTCTCAGCCCCAGCATCTTCTGTGTTGCTGTTCGGGGCCTTTCGCTGACTTCCCTTTGATAAAGAAGCACTCCAGTCGTCGATTGACCCTAGGGGACAACCACGTAAAAAGTCATTGGCCCGAAATTCCTTCCCCCCATACCACTTTACTCAATGAAAAAACCCACCGTTATAGCACCCACACCATCTCTGCCAAACACCAACCTTGCGCCCTCTCTCGATTTGTCCTTCTGCTATATATTTCGTCTGGTATGAACCCCCTCCATGCCCTATCCCCCCAATTCCTTCTGCTTTGTCCCTACACTTCCATACTTCCTTCCACCTCGCCCTCTTCCCATGTTCTACCCCCCACCCCACCCCACCCCCCTCCCCCAATAGCCGCCACTCTCCTGCCATTCAGCGTAGGGGAGAGTGCAATTCCGCAATTCCTCTCTTCCCCCTTTCAGCCCCAAATGGCGATGCGGCAGGGCCGATGGCGGCAAATCGTGAGCAATTGCCCCTAAATCGAATGTCAGCAGCTTTCTCATCGACCTCCACCCCCCCCCCCCCCCCCCTCCTCTCTCTCTCTCTCTCTGACTTCTTTCCCAGGAAAGAAAACCTTTCAGCTCTACATGTAATCCTCTCTGACGGTCGTCCGCGGGCAATTTTCCGGGCAGCTCTGCTCTCTCTCTCTCTCTCTCTCTCTCTCTCTCTCTCTCTCTCTCTCTCTCTCTCTCTCTCCTCTCCCTCCTCCTCTCTCTCTCTCTCTCTCTCTCTCTCTCTCTCTCTCTCTCTCTCTCTCTCTCTCTCTCTCTCTCTCTCTCTCTCTCTCTCTCTCTCTCTCTCTCTCTCTCTCTCTCCTCTCCCTCTCTCTCTCTCTCTCTCTCTCAGCTCTCTCTCTCTCTCTCTCTCTCTCTCTCTCTCTCTCTCTCTCTCTCTCTCTCTCTCTCTCTCTCTCTCAGCTAGAGAAATGGCCTGGCCCGTAGTGTCCATTACCCTCCGGTCTTTAAAAGACAACTTATTTTGGCGGGAAGGGGCTCTATGGCTGCCCCGGCCGTCCAAGGAAGATAATTGAGGACCCGGGCAAACAAACACTTGTTCCCGCCCCTGGCTTTTTCCTTGATTAGCCCCCCCTTGCCGGTGATCGCCCCCCTTTTGCCGCTGCCATCTTTTCTTTGTGGGGGGGTGGGGTGGGGGGGGGGGGGGGGGAGGAGGGCGACGGGGAGCAAATTGATTGAGTGCGGCGCTGCAACCGTCACTTAACCGTTATAAGTAAACACGGGCATCGAACGCGATGGGGTGGGGGTGGGAAGCTAGACAAGGCTGAGAGAGACAAGAGAGACACAGAGAGAGAGAGAGAGAGAGAGAGAGAGAGAGAGAGAGGGGGAGGGGGAGTTGCCAGTGAATCAGGGTTTGGATGAGATGTTAAGGACGGATCGAATGAGTTAATGCTAGTTTGTGCAAGAGGACGAAGGTGGTGGAACAGGAAAATATTATAAAGTGGAGGGGGGGTAGGAAAGAAAAATTGGAGGATGTGTGTGTGGGGGGGTGGGGGGGGGGTGAGTGTGATAAAGAAGACGCTGCTATTATTTAAGAGTCCTTCCTCTTCCTATTCTAACAGACGAGATAGAAAAAGGGGAGGCTAGCAGCTTGTTTGTTTGAAGGGGAAGACGAAGCCAGAGGGTGGGAAGAGGGAGGTGAATGTTAAGGGAACTGGAGGAGGGGGGGGGGGGGGGGGGGTTATAGGCAGAACGAGACAGTGACCCGGGGCATGGGAGTGACCCGGGGGGGGTAAACGTTGAACTGGAATCATATTTGGCTGCTTTTCCAATTTGTCCCATTTCTCTGTGCTTTGAAATTGGGCTTGTCTTGTCCCCCGCTCGCTCGTCCACCTTTCTTCGTGTCTTCCGCTGCCGCCGTCATCCCTCCCCCTACCTCCCTGTTCCAGTTCTTTTCAAAACTAACTCACTCTCTCTCTCTCTCTCTCTCTCTCTCTCTCTCTCTCTCTCTCTCTCTCTCTCTCTCTCTCTCTCTCTCTCTCTCTCTCTCTCTCTCTCTCTCTCTCTCCTCTGTGTGTGTTTACTTTTTAATATGTTCATGCTAAAAATGAATAATGGAATGTAGGAATAGGTTTCATGTTGCCATGGGTACATGTATTTACATTTTAAATTGTGCATGCTAAGATGAGTAGGTAAAGTAATACTATGTTTGACTTATTATATGCATGGGTTTCTTCAAATAAGTACATTTTAGTGATGAAGTATGATTGAGGTGGGTTTTTTTAATGTTTGTGCACTTCTCTATTTTGAATGTTTAAAGATGAGTGTGAAAAGTAGGATTGGGTTTTATTTTCCCGTGTGTATGCGCTTACTTCACACATTTTGAATGTTAATAATTAGTATAGTTAATAATGATAGGTTTTGTTTTGTTATTGATGTGTTACAATATAGGGATGTTTTTTGCATGCTTTATATTATTTTGTATGTGTTTATTTTCGTTTTCCATTTTCTACTTTTATATATGTATTTTGTCCAGAGGGCTGGATGTAAAAAAGCATGTTATTGCTTACTCTATTACCCTCTATAAATAAAATTCAATCAGTCTCTCTCTCTCTCTCTCTCTCTCTCTCTCTCTCTCTCTCTCTCTCTCTCTCTCTCTCTCTCTCTCTCTCTCTCTCTCTCTCTGTCATCTCTCTCTCTCTCTCTCTCTCTCTCTCGTAAATAATACTTTAGCTAATGATGTTAATCAGTCTGTCGACATATTTATTAATGCTTTATGTGGCGCTGCTGCCTGTATGGTAAGAAATGTTGGAGGGAAGAAAAAAACTAACAATGAATGGTTTGATGATGAATGTAATAATAAGAAGAAAGAAGTGAAGAGGTTGCTACAAATCTATAGAAGAGCTAAATCAGTAAAAACCAAAACAGAGAAAAGAATCAAATATGCTAAAGAAAGACAGAACTATATTGATCTTAGAAAAGAAAAAAAGAAAGCTTATGATGAACAAAAAATAGAAAAGCTTAAGCAATCCGTAAACGACTCTAAATTATTTTGGAAGACAATTAGATCTGTTAACAGAAAAGAAATTATTTAGAATGATATCACATCAGAGCAGTGGCACAATCATTTTTATAGTGTGTTCAATTCGTTTGAACACACGAGTGAAGACACAGAGCTAGGAGAGGTTGAAGTTGAAGATGAGAAAGACGAACCATTATTTGATAGTCCTATTACAAATGAAGAAGTGCAGAGAAGTATTAAGCATTTAAAAAGTAGTAAAAGCACAGGACCTGCCAAAATAGTAAGTGAGTTATTGAAACATGGAAATGAATCTCATTGAATATTTGGTTGCTTTATTCAACACACTATTTGATCGAGGCATTTTTCCAGCTGAGTGGGCGAAATCAATTATTATACCAATTTATAAAAAGGGAGATAAGAATACCCCAGATAATTATAGGGGAATAGCCTTAACAAGTGTAGTCAGTAAAGCATATACATATATTCTAAACAAAAGGTTAACGAAATGGGCAGATATAGAGGGGAAAATAGTAGAAGAACAGGCTGGGTTTAGGGCAGGGTATAGCACTGTAGACCATATTTTTACATTGTATGCCATAGTTCAAAAATTTCTATCGAAAAACACAAAATTATATGTCGCCTTCGTTGACTTTAGAAAGGCATTTGATTCTGTAAATAGAAATGTATTATGGTATGTCTTGAGGAAATCTGGTGTTAGTGGAAAATTATACATGGCTTTACGTGGCGTTTACGATACAGTTTTTGCATGTGTGCGAGATAAAGGTACATATACTGATTACTTCAACTGCCCTCGTGGCGTAAAGCAAGGTTGCCTCTTAAGCCCTCAAATGTTTGCCTTCTTCATAAATGAACTTGCCATAGAGATGTCAACTAAAGGTAAACATGGAATACAGTTAATATCGGGTGCAGTTGAAATTTTTATGTTATTATTCGCGGATGATGTAATATTAATCTCTGATACCGTTGTTGGCCTACAGAATCAACTTAATGTACTAAAATGTGAAGCAGACAAATTACAGCTGACAGTTAACCGGGACAAGACAAACATTATTATTTTCCGTAATGGTGGTCATCTGTCACAGCATGAGAAATGGCTATATGGTAACGCAGAAATAAGTGTTTGTAATACATATAAATATTTAGGCATGATTTTCACGACAAAACTTAGCTTGACTGCAGGTTGGCTAGAAATGTGTAGAAAAGGGAAAAAAGATATAATAGAAATTATGAGATGTATGAAAAAATTAAACACATCTGACTATTACTTGTTTTGGAAGCTATTCAACGTACAAATAGAACCAATGTTAACATATGCAGCGGAAGTGTGGGGTCTTGAAGAGAATATTCAAATGGAAAAATTGCATACTTGGGCTATTAAGCGATTTATGAATGTTCCTTTACACTCATCTAACACAATGGCATATGGTGATTCTGGTAGGTATCCGCTATATATTAGAACATTTACTAAGTGTATTAGATACTGGCTAAAACTGACACAACTTCCCGGAAATAGATTATGTAAACAAGCCTATACTATGTTACTTCAACATTTTGAATCAGGGCATCAAAACTGGGCAGGCAATGTTAAACGTATTCTCACAGTTAATGGTTTTGGCTTTGTTTGGCTTAACCAAGGAGTTGGAGATGTTAGATCATTCGTGTACGAATTTAAAGATCGGCTTACATCATGTTATAAACAAAATTGGCACTCTAAGATAGAAGAAAGTGAGAAATATTCCTGGTTTCAATCATTTAAAAGTTTTTTGCAACCAGAAAAATTCCTGTTGATCGTTCATAATAAGTGGCATAGGGGCTTGCTAGCTAGATTTAGAAATAGGTCATTGGGTTTTAGAAATAATAAAAGATGGTTTGAACGAGAAAATGCAGTAGATAATTTATGTGTTTTATGTGCAGATGGTGTGAAAGAAAATGAAGAACATTTTGTATTTCAATGTACAGCATATAATGGAATTAGAGCTAAATCCCAACTATTTACCTTGGATGTGGTGAGGCAGAAGAGCATATGCTATTTATTATCTTCGGAAGATGATGAATTAATATTGTTATTTGCAAAATATGTAGCAGAAGCTTTTACATTACGAAAAAGAAACCTTCTCCTGCTGAATGGTTAGGAATAATTATAAATATCATTTGGCTTGATGATCTGTTGCTATTCTTTTAGTTTTTGTACCTTTTTACATTATTTGATTACTACCATTATTATTTGAGTAGTTCGATAAACAATTATTGACCAGGATAAGTTGGTAGTCATGTATTACGATTGTGTTTACTATAATGGTTATGAGTTTCACTTTAGTTGATTTATTTGTTTGTATTCTTATTGTTTGTTATCATATAATGCATACGCTGCGGGGAAAAAAAGAGGCCCCGTGACATTAAGGTGTATTATTATGCCAATGTCAATTAAAACATTTTGAAGCGTTTGAAGCGTGAAGCGTCTCTCTCTCTCTCTCTCTCTCTCTCTCTCTCTCTCTCTCTCTCTCTCTCTCTCTCTCTCTCTCTCTCTCTCTCTCTCTCTCTCTCTCTCTCTCTCTCTCGCGCGCGCGCGCGCGCGCGCGCGCGCGCGTACTATCCTTGATTTCAACTCTTTTTCCCACCCCATCCATGCATGACTCATTTCAAATCTGTCACGCTGTGTCGTCTGTCACTTCTGGATGCGTTATAGGGAGGGTACTCAGCTAACTTTGGTTGGTTAGATTGGTTGTAGGTTTTGTTCTTACCAGTCGCGAAGCGAAGTTGGTATTGTTTTCACTTGGTCCGTCTGTCCGTCCGTGTTCAAATTTGCTCAAAATGCATATTTCGGTGTAAAATGGCCTCACATAGAGTTATCAGTGTGTTTCAACAACAACAACAAATGTTTGTTTGTCTGTCTGTCTGTCTGTTTGTCTGTCTGTCTGTCTGTCTGTCTGTTTGTTTGTCTGTGACAGCGATAACTCGAGAACGCTTGAATATATCAACATGGACATTTACAGGTGGATACTAGGGGTCAAACGCTTGGACAAGTTCGAATTTGAGCAAAATCGGATTAGCGGTTAAGGGTTTAGGTTAAGATTAGGGTTAGGGTTAGGGGTGCAAGCGTGTGTCGCGACTGGGTCAGTTTACGCAAGTACTCTAGTTGTTGTTGTTTTTAATGTTCTTTTTTTGGACACATAAACAACATATTTCAACATAGTCCTTGTTTACCGACATAGTTATGACAGTATCTGCATTTAGGTACAATGCAATAAACAACATATTTCAACATAGTCCTTGTTTACCGACATAGTTATGACAGTATCTGCATTTAGGTACAATGCAATACACTAAATTAAGACAACAGCTCACCAATGTAAATAACCACGATTAGCACTCCGTATATTACAAGGGCACATACAATTCATTGATGCCTATAGTCATAATCGATAACTACGCACACCTTATGGACACGTCAGTACAGGTAACTCATGCATCCGTTATCTTAATTAATCAATTAATCTTAATTAAGATTGATTGTAGTTAATCTGCAAATATAAAATAGGAGAGGTTTTGATGAAGAACTGTAACGAGGGGGGGTACCCAAAGAAATGTGTGCAACCAAACCTTTATTATAGGACTTTCTGTTAAAAGATCTCTCATTTAAGTCTGATTTGTATTTTATTTTTTTATTGTTTTGGGGGAGACTCTTATAAAAGACCTCCGTTATAAGACCACCTCAGAGTTACATCTGTATTGTTACAAATTCAGAACTTTCCTGGTTTTGCACTGCCTCCGGGCATTGCCTCCAGGATCGTTCCCACCATCTTTATAATCTACTAATGTCCCATATGTGTCTGTTCCAGACCGGAGGACGTTAAGCAGAATTCCATTCAAGACCACCTCCAATCCTATCTTTTTATGTTATGACAATTTAACTATCTTGATTTTGTTTTTAAATCGGGACTTTCCTCGTATTGCAGTACACCTCCAGGATCGTCTCACCATCTTTATTGTTACTAATGTCCGATATGTGCCTGTTCCAGGCCCGAGGGCGTTAACCCTTTCGCCGCCGATGTCACATGTTTGCACCACAATGATTTTACACCCATTTTACTAAAAATGCATCAAATCAGGATCTGTGATCCAAAGTCCAAAGACCCAATTTTTTTTAATTTTGGGACTAAGGATAGGCTATACTTTATACATGTCACAGAATAATCCCCAATATTACAAATATTCCTCTCTGCCTGGGTAAGTTTAATGGAACTTTTGGGCTGAAAATGGCTGGCGACGAAAGGGTTAAGCGAACTTTCATCATCGACCACCTCCAATTTAAGACCGCTTTTCCCTGCCCATTTTGGATGTCTTATAGTAGGGATTTGGCTGTATTATTCAATCATTCAACTCATTTATCAAGGGGAGAAGGGGGAGGGGGTGGGGGGGGGGGGGGGGGGGGGGGGGGGGGGGGGGGGGGGGGGGGGGGGGGGGGGTGTGCCTTCGAGACGGTCTGATATGTTTGTCCTTCGGCCAATGTTTCTTTGTTGATTTCAAAAAAATAAAACACTTCGACAAATTAACATCAAAATGATCGGAAGGCTACGGTATCATCTCCTAAACGTGATGTTTTAACTGTGGGGTTAATCCGGGTTGCCATTGGTGTCAGAAATAAACCCTTTCTTGTGCAGCTCTCGTTTTATTGTTTGTGGCACAAGCCACAAACCTACTCACGTCGGTCTGTCGGTCGCTCGGTCCAAAATTGTCGCACATATTGTAAAAGAGAAACAAATACTTGGGCATAAAGTAACATTTCAGTTGTCATATCTACAGTCCTTAGGTATTGAAAGAATTGTATACTGAACAGAGCACATGAATGTTCATTTTAAAGCGTACAAATAATAAACATACGTAATACAGACACTACAACAGACACGACGAGTATGCGGTGCTTCTTTCGATGAGCATAAGTAGGATAGATAGTTTTAAATGTTTTCCAAAAGATATAAAAAGTTACGAAATGGTGCAGAGATAACATTCTGGTTTACAGATTAAAATTATTGAAAAGCCAGGGGAGGCGACTCAGTGTATGTAATGATTGGAGTGGTAAAAATAGACCGCTGCCACAAACGATTGCGAATCCGCGCTTGTTTTTAACTGTGGGGTTAATCCGGGTTGCCATTGGTGTAAAAAATAAATCCTTTCTTATACATCAATACATGAATGATGCTTTGCGTTGTCTCCACTTTGGTTCTGACCCACGCACTGCTGAGGTGAATGGTATCGTAATCAACTTTGGTGGAGGGGAGTTAATTAGAAAAAGAGAGTAATTACCCTTTGTTCAATTTCGTCATCTCCTCTCTTGACCTCACTATTTCATCCTTTCTTGTACAGTTCTCACCTTGTTTTTGGCCCCATCTTCATGCTACCCGTCAAACCAATGATAAAAGTCACCTGAATATTGGTGATGCAGGCATGAGATTTGTCAGCCTTTAGGCTGATTTCCGTTTTTTAAATGGCCCCAGAGGTAGGTGTATTTTTCCCTTCAGATCAAAAAGGTATTAGTAGTATTAGGTACTTTATAGTCACAGAGGCGTCTCTGTGAAATTCGGGTTGCTCCCACTTGGAGGGCGCGTCGCAGCCAGAGGCGCGCCACCCTATTTTTTTTATGTTCTTTTGGCATGCGTTTTTTGTGATACGACTGATGAGGACCCTAAGGGGGGGGGTACATTTTGAACAAAATGACAACTTTTTCGTTGCTACTGGGTTTAACGTGTGCTAAGCGCATGGGCACACGGGAATCGGTTTATCGTCTCATCCGAAAGACTCCACGTTCAAGCCGTAAGGCCTAGTGCAAAGTGAGAGGAAAAATCCCCTGTATCCAGGTTCGAACTCGGGTTTACTTGACACGAGGCGAACCACTGTGCCACTCTACAGAGACCAATTGAGTATCGACATGCTTCTTATGAGTGAATATCAATGAACTAAATGTATCAGTTCTACTTCTGATGACGTTTTTAATTAAGCCTTAGATTTATAATTTTAAAAAAAGCTTCAGTTTCAGGTGACTTCAGTCTTTTATCAGCCCTTTATGGCTGCTTTTTCATAATTTCTCAATGGGGCTTTATACCGAAAATTATGTGCCCCTGTCTCGTGCCCTGGGATGCGAGCGCCACCTACTTAAGATTACCGTCCTTGCCTGTCATAAGTATAATAGCCACAAATAAAATTATCTGCACCTGACTCGTCGATAGGTGGCATGAGCAGTTCGGGCCTAACATGATCGCCCTTTCGTGTCAGCAAGCAGTAGTATACTGTTTCCCCCATGGGGATACCGGGGGGTCTTTTGTACAAATAGTTCTCCCACCTTCTGGAAGTTCTGTGCTTGTAACTTCCTCTAATCTGTCACTCTCTTTGACTCTGCCTTTTCCCTTTGCTTACTGTCATCTACTATCTTTCTGCCTTACCGGTCCATTCTCCTCCTTTTTTTTTTTCACGAAACACTTTCAACAAGATTTCTTCCAGCTGAAGTCGGACTTGCTGGGCCTAACTATTTCTAAGTTAGGCGCATAACGGCAGGATGACGCATCTGCGCTCATTATTGACAGGAAACTGAGCTATCAAATAATAATAATAAGAAGAAGTATATTTTTCCAGCACGGTCATGTCTGGAATTATATGCTATCGGTACAATGAGGGAAGTGTCATATTATGATTTGCACTATATTTTTTATATGTTTTCAGGTTTTGTACGTTGCTAAGATTCATGGATTTGTGTTTTGCTATACGTGGTCGAACTTTACGCGGTGACAGTCCTGAGATAACCATAGCTGTTGACGGAACTATGACAGACTAACTAAGAAGTATATTGGTGTGTTTTGTGTGTGTGTGGCAGGCGGGGGTCAGGCGGGTGCCATGGGCAAGACACGGCGCCCCAGAACCGCGTTCACTTCCCAGCAGCTGCTGGAGCTGGAGAGGCAGTTCAAGATGAACAAGTACCTGTCCAGACCCAAAAGGTTCGAGGTGGCCACCTCCCTCATGCTGACCGAAACACAGGTCTGTAATATAAAAAATCATAATCGTGTAGTACGCCTGATTAGACGTTAAGCCAACCATATATATATGGTAAATAGTAAATCAGCACAATTTATATAACTTTTTTTTTATTAGAGATTTTTTGAACACGAACATTACTCAAAGTTAACATTAACTGGTTTTGTTTCTGAGGTTCACAAATAAAGACATTGGACACAGAAAAGCTTTATCAAAGCAAACTATATATATATATAATATATATATATATATATATATATATATAATATATATATATATAGTAGAGAGAGAGAGAGAGAGAGAGAGAGAGAGAGTGTTGTTGTATGTTAGTAAGGGAAGGGACCCAAATGTCGGACAGCTCCTATTTCCGGACAGTAGTTTTGGTTTTTGTTGTTGTTGTTGTTTTTTTAGCGGCGGAGTACTGTGGCCAAATGATGCCTTCTAATTCACCCGTGGGGATACCGGGGGGTCTTTTGTATAAATAGTTCCCCCACCTTCTGGAAGTTCTGTGCTTGTAACTTCCTCTAATCTGTCACTCTCTTTGACTCTGCCTTTTCCCTTTGCTTACTGTCATCTACTATCTTTCTGCCTTACCGGTCCATTCTCCTGCCATTTTTCACGAAACACTTTCAAAAACATTTCCTCCTCCTGCCGAAGTCGGACTTGCTGGGCCTAACTATTTCTTAGTTAGGCGCATAACGGCAGCATGACGCATCTGCGCTCATAATTGACAGGAAACTGTCTGAGCGATCGAAGAAGAAGAAGAAGAAGAAGATGCCTTCTAATAATGCAGCGATGTAATATCAGTTCATGAGTCAGAAAGCATGGCTTAGAAAGGCTACTATCGAAGTACTTTTCTCAATACAAGCTTCTTTACGACAAGAAAATTATGACATTCCTAATTTGTTTATTATTATGAGATGTGGTGACATAGGCCTACTCAAGTTGGAGCGACAGTTCAAAGTGAACAAGCACTTCAGTGCGAAGAAGTTCGTGCTGGCTAATTTGTGTGCTGACTGAGGCACGGGTCTGTAATTCATGAAATAGTATCAAGTAATAATCTTATGGTATGATATAATATGGTGTAGTGTTGGAGAGACAGTTCAAAGTGAATTTTAAAACAACTCTTCCAGATCCAAGAGATTTCCACGTGGAAAATTATTTCGTGCTGACCAGCATTCAGGTCTGTAATATGAGATAACTTTATGTAATTACGAAGATGTGATACAAGAGAATAACATATGATGTGGATTCGAATTGGAGAATCGGTTCACAATCTGTATTCGCAAATCAAAATGTTGTCTTTAAATACAAACCCCAGTAACATACTGTCTAACTGTAGAGACAAATCAAAGCAACATCGACATAGAATTCCAGCGAATTTCTTGACTGGAGAATGACTATTAACTTTAGAGAAACTTCTTCTTCTTCTTCTTCTTCTGCGTTCCCAGGCCATATGGCCATAATGGGTAAGGTACGTATGTGTCCGGTTTTCAGTTTTTACAAGTCTCCCCGTTGCGTATAGCCGACACATTCCGATTTCTGAGGAGCTCAAAGGAGCAAAATTATGTGGATTTTTTTTTTATAAAAGAGGGCAGGAGAGTGGGTCAATAAGTCAGAAACATAGTAGATGATAGAAAGCAAAGGGACAAGGCAGAGTCAACGAGAGTGGCAGATTAGAGGAAGTTACAAGCACAGAACTTCCAGAAGGTGGGGGAACTATTTTGACGAAAGACCCCCGTATCCCCCACGGGGACTAGAGAAACAAAGTCAAGGTATAAATAATCAGCAAGAAAGGAAACAAAATGTTGCTGTCTCAGGACCGACCTCCTGGAACAAACTTCCTCTCTCCCTCCGTTAGCGACAGACCCTCTCTGCTTTCAAAGCTAACCTCAAAACCCACCGGTTCCCCCGTCATTAAAGCTCCGCTCTCTTTCTCTTCTCTCTCTTGCCATTAGGTCTGTTTCTGCTATGTTCCATTTATGTCATCCGCAGGTGAGCTTTGTATTGCGTTTTTTGTTTGAATGCGTTATGAATGCTAACGTGTGTGTGCGCTTCACGATTTGATTTCTATCAAGAACAGCGCCGTATAAATACTGTATGTTGTTGTTGGTTTATTTGTTTTCATTTTAAGTTTGTTCGTTTGGGTTGTGTTTTTTGGGGGGTGTTTTTGTTTGTGGCTCAAGCCACAAACCTATAACTCACTTTGTCGGTCGGTCGGTCTGTCTGTCTGTCCGGTATTCCAAAATTGTCGCACATTTTGACAAAAATTGTCGCAGTTCAAATCGAGCCTACAAGCTCTTTAAAATGATGTATTTTAAAAGCGTACAAAATAATAAACATATGTAATACAGACACTACAACAGACACGACGAGTATGCGGTGCTTCTTTTGATGAGTATAAGTAGGATACATAGTTTTAAATGTTTTCCAAAAGATATTAAAAAGTTACGAAATGGTGCAGAGATAACATTCTGGTTTACAGATTAAAATTATTGAAAATCCAGGGGAGGTAACTCATGATTGGAGTGGTAAAAATAGACCGCGTGCCACAAACTATTGCGATTTCGCGCTTGTTTTTATAGTAAAGAGCAGTAATAGATGGGGAGAGGAAAGAGAAGAGAAAGAACAGAAATAGGATGACTAAAAACGAAGTGACTGTTGTGTGGCACATGCACCGGAGGCATAGCGTAGTCAGGGGTCTGTTGCTTCTCTCCCTTTGCTTCCGTGACCCCTGTAGCGATGACCTTTCACTTCCGCTTGGCATCCACTTGGCGGAGACCGCTATCACTGCGTCGCTCACTGTCCACACAACAGACAAGCAAAGAGGATCTTTGACGTTTGTTTAGTAAAGGTAAACGCAAGACGGCAAGCCACACTAATATGGGCCCTATGTATAATATTCGCAAGTTTTTCTTTTCTAACCGAGTTGTTCAATACTGGAATAATTTGTCAACTAACAGTAAGGCTGCACCTAACATAAATATATTCAAAAATCTTCTGGACAAAGACACAATGATGTCACATTTTTATACTACTTTTGATGAATGAATAAAAAAGTCCATTCCATATTTTTGTTACATTTTATAGTTTAGCTGTAGAAAGCAAGCCACCCTGAAACAAATCAAAGTCACTAACGAGAAAGGGCGTAAAAGGGCCGCGAGGCCCACTTCTAGCCCTAGTTACTACTACTACTACTACTACTACTACTACTACTACTACTACTACTACTACTACTACTACTACTACTACTACTACTACTACTACTAGTACTACTATACTTCTTGAAGTTTTGTTAATTGATAATAACAATGTGCAAACCGAAAGGTCATTCGCAGCAACGCAGGAGTAGAGTTAGGGCCCCAAATGTCCGGAAGCAAAAATAAACCTGTCAAAAGCTTCAAACTAAATAACGCGACACAAATTTAAAAGGCTACATTGAACAGAGAATACAATTTTCTATATTCCTCCTAATTGTGGTCTCACAATCTCCGAAAACATAAAAGTTATTAAACTTTTTTTTATAAAAACCTGTTGGACATTAGGCCCCCTGGGGTCCAAAGTCCGGACAGTGACATCTACCTCTGGAAAGTTTAAAATTAAAGTAAATCAACCAAGGTGATGAAAATGATGTTTTACATCCTCTTGGTCATAGACACGTAAATACAAAGATGGTGGGAACAATACTGGCTGCAATGCCCTGAGGCAGTGCAACACCAGTAAAGTCCCGAGTTTTTAACAATATAGATAGGTGTAGCGGTAGCCACGCCTCGGTTAAACCTCATCGTCACTAACGCCGCATTAGGTAAATCAACCAATAATGTTCACTAAGAAACGAAGAAGACATTAAATCATCGCAATGTCTAATATTGGTTGTGTGGTTTTGTTGTTGTTTTTATCAGAAAAGCATTCTTATTCTTTGCAAACAAAAGACTCAAAATAGAACCATAATTACGTAAATTTCATTTGCGTCATTTAGTATTAAAATCTTTCATTTGGAAAATAATTGATAGTTTTTGCTAGAAAACGTTTTTGACTTATGAACATATTATATCTCTGCATTATTAGAAGGCATCATTTGGCCACAGCACTTCGCGATTAAAAAAACAAAAACGTCCGGACTTTGGAGCCGTCCGACATTTGGGTCTCTTCCTCTAACACAAAAAGTAAAATACTGACATAATGGTATCATCGATGAGATATCGGTGACATTTTGGGGCCAATTTTCATTATGATCGGTTGGTTCTGTCTGGAACAGGCCTGAACACTTTTTGTTCGTGAATGCACAAACGCAGACAGAGGCACTGACGATGGCTCAGAGTCAATGACTTATCATTGATGTTATTGCAAAAACTAAGAACTTGTATTAAAAAAAGACAGCAAATAATTTAAAATGGGGATTATGCTGTTTATATTATTTTCTACAGTCATTTTTTTTAAGCAAGTTATTAGTTTTCACAGTATGTTCAATAATACGTCAATGGGCTATCTAAAGATAGTCCGTTGTGACTCCAAGCCATCGCACATACTGTCATACAAATTAAAGCCCTCGTTCCTGCTTGAAAACACCCCCGTTCTTATAGTTAAAGATAAAGGGTATGGCGCGCCGAATGACCAAAACTCTATCTAACCCTATCGAACTGTTAGATACAGTTTCTAAACTATAGCTAGCAGTTAGATAAAGTTTCAAAACTCTGTCGAGCAGCTAGATAAAGTTTCTCGTCGTAAAACTCTATCGAACGCGCCATTTTGATACTTTTTTAAACGAAGCATTTCATTGGTAGATATGACTAGTATCTTTGACTGTGTAGGGCCTAGGCCTATTGTCTTATTCAAATTCACGGGTCACTGCCCTGCCAAGGCCACAAACTTGTCGCTGAAGCCATGTACCAATCAGAAATCGCGATAGAAAAACTATATCTCGATAGGGATATTTTGTGGAAACCCTATCTAGCTGTTCGACAGAGTTTTAAAACTCTATCGAACAGCTAGATAGGGTTTTCAAACTCTGTCGAACTGATAGATACAGTTTCGAAACTCTATCGAACAGCTAGATAGAGTTTTGTATATTTGGCGCGCCATAAAAGGGACTACTATGAAGAAGACAGGGGTAGCGACATTTGAAAGAGAGTGAAGTTGTCCGGGTAGACTGATCGTAATGGTAGATGGTGAAGTAGAGGGTAGAGGTACTTTTATTTCTCCACCACTCTTCCACCTTCCTGTCTTCCTGGAGCTAAGTGCCTCTCCTGGGAATGCTCCTTAACCCATTCGCCGCCAACCATTTTTCAGCCCAAAAATACCATTAAACTTAACTGGGTAGAGAAAAAAAAAATCTGCAATGTTGTGAATTCCTCTGTGTATAACATTAGGCCTAGCCTTACCTCCCAAAAGTACGAAAACAGGGTCTCCAGATAACAGGCCCTGATTTTATGCCTTTTAGTTGTTGTTGTTTGTTGTTGTTTTCGTTCCCTGGCTAAAGGACTCCAGGGGTCATCCAAACAGTTGAATCACATGAACACTATGGTACAAGTTTTACAGCTAGGGATGAGAACATTACATGTGTGACCATTTTGGATTACCCCGCCATGTAGGTAAGCCACACTCCGTCTTCGGGGGAATGCCTTTTAGTGACATGGATGTTAAACCATTGTGGTGCATAAATGCGACATTGGCTGTGAAAGGGTTAAAGACCCACCACGTCACGTGTCAAAATCACGGTTTTCGGGTGTTTTCCCTCTTATAGCTGGTAAGACATCTTCCTAGCATAAGAGGGAATGTGACACGTGACGTGGGGGGTCGCTAACCTGCACCATAACGTATGTCAATCTGTCGTTTCCGACCATGACTGCCAGACAGCAGAGAGGGTGTGTGTGTGTGGGGGGGGGAAGCTACTACTATTACTACGGCGAGCTCGGCTGAAATTTGTTTGTAGAGGAGTTGCCTTGCCCAGGGTACGTTTTCACTCTCTCTAGGGCCAAAGAGATTCGGGGACAGCTGGCGATGGCGAAGGTCCCCAAAGGTCAACCAACCAATCCCCTTGGGTGCGGCAGAAAAAGCCGGTGCAAACGCCCCCCTTGTTTGATAGTCATAGTCATAGTCTTTGACAAAGAGTCATAGGCCGTGTACACACATAAGCGGATATTCCATGCGGAAATCCGTGCGCAATCCATAAATAAGTGACACAAAGAAGGGAAAAGATTCCCGCACGTGTCCGAATTTCCCCTATAATGCGTAAACTTTTATCCTTCTTTCTTCCAATTATTTATTACTAGCGCAACTTCGAGTACCGGCAACGCCTAG
>CM065703.1:30651975-30659475 GCA_017654935.2 Phymorhynchus buccinoides
AACTGTGGTACAAAAGACCCCCCCCCCCCCCCCCCCCCCCCCCCCCCCCGGTATCACCAAGGGGGGTCTGGCGATGTAAAGTTAGAGGAAAATAATTCAAACTGTTATGTACGCCAGTCAGTCATTTCCGACTATGACTGCTAGCGGAGGGGGCAGCTGCTTATTCCAGCAGGTTGAGCTAAAATGTGTTTACAGAGGAGATACCTCGCTCAGGGTACATCCCCACTCTCTCGGCCAAACGGATTTGAGGACAGCCGGCGTTGGGGAAGGTCCCCAAAGGCCAATAATCAACTCTGGCTGCAGCCAGTGCAAATGTCCCCCTACTGTGAGATTCGTAGTCTTCCACCAAACACTAAGCTATGGTATGATTTCCCAGTACTGTAGAAAGTCATCTATTGTACAGCTCTCATGTTACTGCTGGCTCAGACTACAGGCTAATGTCACTATAGAAAATCATCTATTGTACACCTCTCATGTTACTGCTGGCTCAGACTACAGGCTAATGTCACTGTAAGTCATCTAATGTACATCTCTCATGTTACTGCTGGCTCAGACTACAGGCTAATGTCATTGTAAGTCATCTAATGTACATCTCTCATGTTACTGCTGGCTCAGACTACAGGCTAATGTCATTGTAAATCATCTATTGTACAGCTCTGTTACTGCTGGCTCAGACTACAGGCTAATGTCACTGTTGAAATCATCTATTGTACAGCTCTCATGTTACTGCTGGCTCAGACTACAGGCTAATGTCACTGTAAGTCATCTATTGTACAGTCCTCATGTTACTGCTGGCTCAGACTACAGGCTAATGTCACTGTAAATCATCTAATGTACAGCTCTCATGTTACTGCTGGCTCAGACTACAGGCTAATAATGTCACTGTAAATCATCTATTGTACAGCTCTCATGTTACTGCTGGCTCAGACTACAGGCTAATGTCACTGTAAATCATCTATTGTACAGCTCTCATGTTACTGCTGGCTCAGACTACAGGCTAATAATGTCACTGTAAATCATCTATTGTACAGCCCTCATGTTACTGCTGGCTCAGACTACAGGCTAATAATGTCACTGTAAATCATCTAATGTACAGCCCTCATGTTACTGCTGGCTCAGACTACGGGCTAATGTCACTGTTGAAATCATCTATTGTACAGCCCTCATGTTACTGCTGGCTCAGACTACAGGCTAATGTCACTGTGAATCATCTAATGTACAGCTCTCATATTACTGCTGGCTCAGACTACAGGCTAATGTCACTGTAAATCATCTATTGTACAGCTCTCATTTTACTGCTGGCTCAGACTACAGGCTAATGTTACTGTAAATCATCTAATGTACAGCCCTCATGTTACTGCTGGCTCAGACTACAGGCTAATGTCACTGTTGTAAATCATCTATTGTACAGCTCTCATGTTACTGCTGGCTCAGACTACAGGCTAATGTCACTGTTGTAAATCATCTATTGTACAGCCCTCATGTTACTGCTGGCTCAGACTACAGGCTAATGTCACTGTAAATCATCTATTGTACAGCTCTCATGTTACTGCTGGCTCAGACTACAGGCTAATGTCAACCAATGATATAAGATGTTTAAGTAAACCTGTAAAAAAAAAAAAAGATTAGCCTCTATAATCCTTTATTGCAATAAACATGCTTATTTTGTTTTTACTTGGTTTAAGGGAATGCATTTTGCCTTTTGCGTGTGAGCCTACACACTGACAAAACAAACGAGCGAAAATACACACAAACGCACACATAATCACACTGACACAGAACACACACACACACAAACGCACACATAATCACACTGACACAGAACACACACACACACAAACGCACACATAATCACACTGACACAGAACACACACACACACACAAACGCACACATAATCACACTGACACAGAACACACACACACACACAAACGCACACATAATCACATTGACACAGAACACACACACACACACAAACGCACACATAATCACACTGACACAGAACACACACACACACTGACAAACAAACGAGCGAAAATACACACAAAATACACACAAACGCACACATAATCACACTGACACAGAACACACACACACACACAAAACAATCACACTGACACACACACACACACACACACAAACGCACACATAATCACACTGACACAGAACACACACACACACACACAAACGCACACACAACACACTGACACGCAACACACACACACACACAAACACACACGCACACACACACACTGACACACAACACACACACACACATAATCACACTGACACACAACACACACAAACAATCACACTGACACACAACACACACACACACACACACACAAACGCACACATAATCACACTGACACACAACACACACACACAAACGCACACACAATCACACTGACACAGAACACACACACACACAAACGCACACATAATCACACTGACACGCAACACACACACACACAAACGCACAAACAATCACACTGACACACAACACACACACACACAAACAATCACACTGACACACAACACACACAAACGCACACATAATCACACTGACGCAGAACACACACAAACAATCACACTGACACGCAACACACACACACACAAACGCACACATAATCACACTGACACAGAACACACACACACACTGACAAACAAACGAGCGAAAATACACACAAACGCACACATAATCACACTGACACAGAACACACACACACACACAAACGCACACACAATCACACTGACACGCAACACACACACACACATAATCACACTGACACACAACACACACAAACGCACACACAATCACACTGACACGCAACACACAAACGCACACATAATCACACTGACACACAACACACACTGCAAACAAAATAGAACACCTTTATTGAAAGTAACCCACTCTGCCTTCCCAAAAAAAAAAAAAAGGCTTAGGCAAGAAATTTGGGAGTGACAAAATCAAAAGATAATTAAAATAATTCAAGATTCATTATTTCATTTACTCTGATCCAAATAATATAATTATTTTTTTATTACAGCAAAAATCTCATAAAGTTTTTAACAGGAGCAACACTTCTTTTCTTCTCCAACTGTTTCAAAGAGGTAAGAGATAATAGACTAAGGGATGCAACTCGCCCTATAAGAAAAGTCACACGTCCATAGTTTTCTCCCTTGAACGAATTTTCAATTTCCCTTCATTTTCTCCTACTCCAAGCCTTCTTTACATATTTCACAACCTTTTATTTCTTTTTCCATCATACTGTCAATCATTGTCTTTCACTGTAATGTCACTTACGTTCTTTTGCGTTCACAGAACATACAAACCCAAAATATGTACAGAAAACAAATAGTGTTTATCAGTTAGAAATTCACAATGTAATGGTCTTTCTAATGAAGCATATTAACAAAAAAATACTGAAATACTTCAATCATCTTTTTTTATATATTAAGCATAATCGACACGTTTGCCCGTAAGAGAAGACATTCTTTTGAGGGATTGGAAAGAGCAGCCTTGTTCTTTTTTCCTCATGAAATTATCTCGCTGACGGTTCTAAATCTAAAATGTGGATATAGCCACATATCTCTTCTACAATGGGTAAATCAGCTGGGTTTTTTTTATATAATACACATGCATTCTTAGTGCATGATTGGATATATGATAGAAATTAGAATGGTAACAATAAATATTCCTCACAGGTTACCTATGTATTAAATTAACAAAGTCTTCCCCGAGACTAACGAATTGTGAGTGAGTGTGTGAGCGTGCGACGGTGTGTGTGTGTGTGTGTGTGTGCGCGTGTGTGCGTGTGCATTTGTGTGTGTGTGTTTGTTCTTTAATTTAATGTCTTACAGTGATCTAAGACACACACAAAACAGAGTATGTTTATGTGTAAGTGTACCCGGTAAGTAAGAAAAGCAACATAAAATACAAAACAGTACAGATCTTCCAGTCTGATTATTCAAACGTAATGAAATGCGTCACAAATTTAGGAATGACAATACTGAAAACAGATCAGATAAAATGAATGCAAAATCTGATTATAAAGAATGCAATATTCGGTAAAGGTCAAGATGTGCCACCCCCCCTACCTATCTCGGTGAATTCTGTTTTCCGTTATTGCCTTTCTTACCATACATAAAGCTGTATTTTAGGAACATTTTTAGCTAATAACCTTTTTGGAATACTAACCCTAACCCTAGCCCTAACCCTAACCCTACCCCCCACCCTATAAGACGGAAAAACGCAACAAACCACAACTGTAACAAATCGCGGTGTACTGCAGTACATAGTGGGGGGTAGGGTTAGGTTTAGGGATAGGGTTAGGGATAGGGTTAGTATTCCAAAAAGGTTATTAGCTGAATATGTTCCTAAAATACAGCTTTATGTATGGTAAGAAAGGCAAAAACGGAAAAATAGAATTAACCGAGAAATGCAGGGGGGGTGGCACATCTTTACCTTTGCCAAAACAATGTAGAACAAACAGAATGACAAGGCACAGGACTATAATAAATTGTAGATCTACTAAAGAAAAAAAAAGCATATCATTAACATAAATTATATAGATATTTCAAGTTTTTTTGGGGTTTTTTTAAGTTTCCCAAAGTATATCAGATCTATTGACAGCAATACCGTTAAAGACAGAAATACGAATGTTTTATTGAGGGTAAAAAGGATAAGCTAGAATAGCTTCTTTACACATTGCCCTCTCACTCACACATTCACCAAGCAAAGAAAATGTGACATAAAAACAATCAAGTCAAGAAAATGGAAAAAAAATTGGCACATGAAATAATTGAAAAAGAATTCAAAAATGGGATTTAAAGCAAACATGGATAATACTTAACAATGGTGAACTTGAATTGGTAGTTTAAATTGAGTACGAAAAAAGGGAAACCATTTTGAGACAATGACAATTTTTCAGTATAAACCCAATTTTAAGGAAGAACAAAAAAACAAAAAAACCATTATGTGATAACATGGGAATATGAGAGAGGGACAGAGAGATAGAGAGAGAGAGAGAGAGAGAGAGAGAGAGAGAGAGAGAGAGAGAGAGAGATCTATAAGAATCTAGGCATAAGAGTGAGATAGAGTATTAGCAACAAAAGATGACCAATGTATTACACAATTCCATATGTGCATGGGACAGTCTCACACAAACCTATAGTTGCCTGTGGCAATATACCTCCGCATCTGATGAATATGTGGGGTAGGGGGCGGGGAAGGGAGGGGGGTTAGTGTTGGACTAATGTTGGTGCAGTGGTGCTGTTCATATGTGTTTGCATTATACTTTTTCCCAACACATGTATGATGTATGTACATGTGTGTATGCATGCATGTATACGTATGTATATGTCTATCTATCTGTGTAGTCCTATCTACGTATGTTTGTGTATGCATGTAGATATGCAATGTTGTATTACGAATGTATGCATAGAGACTAAGATATTTGTATTATATATACTTGTGAACGCAAGTTGTATGTATGTGTAAACATGTGTATATAAGTTAGATGGATGGGTAGATAAATGGTTGTATGCATGTGCATGATGTGTGTGTTGTGTGAGTATGTGTGTGTGTGTGTGCACACAGTGTTTATAATAGTTGCATATTTTATGTTTTGGCTTTTTTACATACTATGTCTCTATCTCGATTGTGTTGTTTTGTCGATTGTTTTAGCGCTGCAAAAATAATTTCCTGTAAAATGGACAATAAAATATTGATTGACCGATTGATTGATATACACTGGTGCATGTGACAATCTAAACACACACACCTTATCCACCTAAGAATCATGGTGATCTTTTCATTTGGTACCGGGTGACTATTTTGCTTTGTTCCGTATGACATGTGCATCTGATTAGTCACCAAACAAATCAGAACTATAGGCAGCTTTGTTATTTAATTACAACTCTTCAAAAACCGTGTGGGTTGGTTTTTTCTTCACTTTTTGGACACAATTATATTTTCCTAACCTCACCCTGTTTCAGGCAAGCACTGTATTTAAACCACAAAGCAGACAGTCTTAGATTTTCCCCTGGTCTTTTCTGCCCAACGGGGGAAAGGGAGGCAACACCGGTTAAGATACAAGGAGACGACAAACGAGGAAGGACAATGTGTGCAAGGAATTGTGGGACTTTGGCGATGCATGGGGGGGGGGGGGGGGGGGGGGGGGGGATGCCACACTAAAACTGGGGGAGGGTGGGGGAGGCAGTAAATGGAATGGCAGAGCCACTTTTACCCCAGCAAAAACAGAACACAGAGAGGCTGAATTAAAAAATAATAAACCGATTTGCTGTCTTCTACATATTCGCAAAAAAACATACATGCCTGCATTCAGTTTACACAAAACCACCGGTTTAAATTATAAAAAAATACATCATAATTTATCAAAGGTAATGCTCATCAAAATGTAGTTATATGTAGCATGGTTTGCATCCATTACTAACAAAGCTTGAACGCATTAACCCTTTCATCGCCACTGTCGCCTCTTGGCACCACAATGATTTAACACCCATGTCAATGAAAGGCATCAAATGAGGGTCTGGTATCCAGTGACCGTATGTTCTTCATTTTGGGAGGTAAGGAGAGGCCCTATTGTATGCATGTCACAAAGGAATCCCCAATATTGCAAACAAAATAATTTATTTTCTCTACCCGGGTAAGTTCAATGTATGGTAACTTTTGGTTGAGGAATGGCTAGCGTTGAAAGGGTTAACCCGTATCTGCGATCAAGCGGATTCATTAAAAAATCACTTAACCCCTTGACTGCCAGAGAAAATTAAAGAAAAAATCATTGGGCAAATCATGCCACACAAAAGACAACTGATAGAGCCAATCTGGCAAAATGGTCTGGGGATAGAACTCTCTTGACTGTGTTAGGGCAAAAGCCAGCATATCAGGGTTATTTCTCTTCATCTGGTGACTTAATCAGTGATGTCATCAGGTCAGTACGTAATACGTTGGTGGCAGTCAAGGGGTTAAGGTAGAAATGCATGTTGTTAGTTTTCATTCTTTTTCCATAGCAACACAGTGATAGGCAAGTAATGCCATTACTAGAGAATCACAGTGCTGCCATGGGGAAAGAGTGAAAACTAGCAATGTGTATTTCAACATTTACGCAAAGACCCCCACAAAAAATCCTAGATTATAGCAAATATCAGCCAGCATGGTTACTACGAATGCCCGAAACCAATAATCACAGGAATCTGACTACATGAGTTTTGAAATAATTCAAAAACACCAAAAATGAATTATATGATCATAAGATGACTGCAAACCATATACACATATTCCCTGTTCACAAGAGAGAGAGAGAGAGAGAGAGAGAGAGAGAGAGAGAGAGAGAGAGAGAGAGAGAGAGAGAGAGAGAGAGACAGAGAGAGAGAGAGAGAGAGAGAGAGGAGAGAGAGAGAGAGAGAGAGATCAATGAACAATGTTTTTATTGCCATTAGCACAAGCCCTTTTGGCAAGGTGGATACAAATCTGGAGA
>CM065703.1:30664475-30694475 GCA_017654935.2 Phymorhynchus buccinoides
CCTAGATTGGTCATCAGGATCAGAATTATTCATCTCTCTCTCTCTCTCTCTCTCTCTCTCTCTCTCTCTCTCTCTCTCTCTCTCTCTCTCTCTCTCTCTCTCTCTCTCTCATCTCAGCCTACCTTAGAGAGACATTCAGACATAAACATGTGAAGGATTGTCCCCCAAATCCTGGATTAACAGCTATAAGTCTCTCTCTCTCTCTCTCTCTCTCTCTCTCTCTCTCTCTCTCTCTCTCTCTCTCTCTCTCTCTCACTCCACACCCCCCTCTCTCTCTCCCTATCTCTCTCTGCCAACCCACCTTGGAGAGACATTCGGACATGAAGGATTGTCCCCCGAATCCTGGATTAACGGTCATAAGTCTCTCTCTCTCTCACTCTGTCCCCCCCCCCCTCTCTCTCTCTGCCAACCCACCTTGGAGAGACATTCGGACATGAAGGATTGTCCCCAGAATCCTGGATTAACAGTAATAACTCTCTTTCTCACTCTGCCCCCCCCCCCTCTCTCTCTCTCTCTCTCTCAACCCACCTTGGAGAGACATTCGGACATGAAGGATTGTCCCCAGAATCCTGGATTAACAGGACTAGTCTCTCTCTCCCTCTCTCTCTTCCAACCCACCTTGGAGAGACATTCGGACATGAAGGATTGTCCCCAGAATCCTGGATTAACAGGACTAGTCTCTCTCTCCCTCTCTCTCTCTCTCCCTCTCTCTCTTCCAACCCACCTTGGAGAGACATTCGGACATGAAGGATTGCCCCCCGAATCCAGGATTAACAGTCATGATCAGGATCAGATCCACCTGGTCCACAAAAGGAAGAACCGCTTCCACCTCTGTTGGGGGGTTGATGCCCAGACCCACCTGCAAACATTTTGTTTTTGATTGAAACAATACATTACATTGTACTTTCCCTGTGTTCAAGCATTAAATTAAAATACATTACGGAAAAAAATAAAATGAAGATGTGATTATGAAAGATATACCGTAAAATGCAGACTATAAGCCGCTACTTTTTTCCTCAACTTTGGTCCATGCGGCTTATCTGATGCGGCTTATCTGTGGGTTTCTTTTCCATTCTACATTTATCAGTATGATTGCATCTGTTTCTGGCCACATTCTTCAACCTATTTTGAGCTTCTTTAGACTCAAAACTGGTTTTGGTAATCAATAGATTCAAATCTCATGTTTAAAGTGTCTGAGGACATTAAATACTTATAGGCGAATTTTATATATTTGTGTTGGTTTGTGCACATTAAATTTTTTCTGCGGCTTATAAACTGGTGCGGCTTATATGTGAATAAATACCTAATATTTTGTCAATTTATGGGATGCGGCTTATACACAGATGCGTCTTATAGTCCAGTTTTTACGGTAATCATAGCAAAACAAGAAATCACAGTACCATGGGTGTAACTACACAACATGAAAAACCCTGAAAGGCCGAGGTCCAGGGGTAATATCCCCCTGCAGCTGAAGAAAAAAATGATTTATGAAGGTATTTTAGTTTGCTTTTTCCACAATTTATACAAATACTTATTTTAAACGTGTTTGAAAAATGCAAAAAGATCTTGTTCGACAAATATTAAAGAAAAAGGACATTCCTTTTCTGGTAAAATTCAAAAACAGGAAATCCTTGTATACCAGGAAAAGTTGTGCCCATGAAGTACACGTTCAGAGTCAAAGCCCAGCTTTGTCAAAGGTCAAAGTTGCTGGGTTTTTTTTTTTTAGAAATCAGTATCCTTAAAAGCCTGCAAAAAATATATTTATGCATGTAATTGTAATGTTTGACCATTGAACAGATAAAGTGTCAACAATCACGTTGAACACACACACACACACACACACACACTTCTATACGCTACATTTCAATCCCTGCACTACGCCTTGGCATGAGGCTGTCAGACCAGTTGACATAAGCTAGAACACCAAGGCTACATCAAAATGTTGTTATGCTCTGAATGGTTGTGCGGGGGATTGTCTTAAGCCATGACAAGCTCCTGGCATAACATCATCAGTCTAAAATCCTCCGAAGTCGGAGTGTGGCTGCCCACGTGGCGAGTTAATCAAAAACGGTCACACACGTAATGTTCTCATCCCTAGCTGGTGCATTTGTACCAAAGCATTCAATTGCTTCGGCTGTTGGGATGATCCCTGGAGTCGATAAGCCAGGGAACAATAACAACAACAACAATCCCTGAACTTAAGTGTAGAGTGGCACAGTGGTAGCGTGTTCGCTTCGTGTCAAGTAAACCCGAGTTCGAACCTGGGTACAGGGGATTTTTCCTCTCACTTTGCACTAGGCCTTGCGGTCTGAACGTGGAGTCTTTCGGATGAGACGATAAGCCGAGGTCCTGTGTGCTCATGCACTTAGCACACGTTAAACCCAGAGGCAACGAAAAAGTTGTCATTTGGTCCAAATTTACCCCCCTCCCTTCCTTCCTCATCAGTCACACAAAAATCGCATGGAAAACAAATTGGGTGGCGTGCCTCTGGCTGCAACGCGCTCTCCAGGTGGGAGCAACCCGAATTTCACAGAGACACCTCTGTGACTATAATGTACCTAACCTAACCTAATATGATTTAAGACTGTGTACCTTCATTCTGGCTTCCCTGATTCTGCGGACAAGAAACAGGGTCAGGGGTGGTAGCTATAGTATATAAATATGAAATGTGAACTCATGTGTACAAGACGAAAAAGAAAAAGATTGTCTTCATGGAAAATAAATAAAAGAGGAAGAAGAAGATGAAAACAAAAAAACCCGTTTTTTTAGTTAAGACCTTGATTCCGCTTACTTTGATTTTTGCGGATGCAGGAGTTGTCGCAGTGAAATATGTATGTGAAGAAGAAGAAGAAGAAGAAGAAGAAGAAGAAGAAGAAGAAGAAGAAGAAGAAGAAGAAGAAGAAGAATGAATAGACGATTTTCAGAAGAAAAAAACTAGGGAAGAGCACTTCGTGAAAATTAGAGTTGTTTACCTCCATTACTCGGTCAAATACCATAGCAACAATGCAACAATGGCGTCGAAGCTTGAAACCGCAGGATGCCAGTCAGCGACTTGCAAACATTTTTTTTTAGAAAAATGAGGGGCGGCCAGTATCCGCAAACCGATAGAACTTGCAAAATGTGACGTAAAAATATAAACCACATCAAATTTAGAATGACGCACAGTGTTCTAAGTGACGTAAGTCTACTCAAACACACCAGGCGAGAGCTGGGTATCTACCTGATTGTAGAGTAGCTTCCCCTGTTTGACCGATTGAATTAGGCAAGATCACTCCCACACACAATGAAATTACTCCCCTTAATTGTTTCCGAACAATTCCCATTCAATTCAGACCTTCATTCCTGCTTCCTTGATTTTGCGGATGCAGGATACTTCTTCTTCTTCCTTGCTTTTTCGATCGCTCAGACAGTTTTGTGTCAATAATGAGCGCAGATGCGTCATGCTGCCGTTATGCGCCTAACTAAGACATAGTTAGGCCCAGCAAGTCCGCATTCGGCTGGAGAAAATGTTTTTGAAATTGTTTCAAGAAAAAAAAGGCAGGAGAATGGACCGGTAAGGCAGAAAAATACTAGATGACAGTAAGCAACTAGGGAAAAGGCAGAGTCAAAGAGAGTGACAGATTAGAGGAAGTTACAAGCACAGAACTTCCAGAAGGTGGGGGAACTATTTATACAAAAGACCCCCGGTATTCTCAGGGGGGGGGGGGGGGGGGGGGGGGGGGGGATGCAGGGTACAGGGTCAGACCTGTTTACCCTTATATTATAATTTATATTGAACAACCTGGAATTTGCCACAGAAAACCCCAGAATTTGAGAAAAAACCACAGAATTCACATCGCAATGTCGCTTATGCCGCCATGCAAAAATTTGAATTCCACGTTGCAGTACTTGCAGTGTGCATGCTCGTCTCCCAAATGCGAACTTGTTATTCCTGGCACTTTCAAATACTTTTGAGAAAACTTCTGCTTCACTTTTGGCCGTTACACCCTATCACTACTGTCGTTTGTCAAAGATTTCTGCGGCTTGCCGCCTGCGGTTGACTTGCCTGACATGTTTGGCGCAAAACTACAATCCTTGCGTCTTTTCATACAAACGGAAACAAATAATAGACGTTTTTTCGAAATCCCGGAATTTTCAGCGTTCATCCAGAATTTATTATCTTACCCAGAATCTTGGCAAATTCCTGGGATAATTCCAGCAAAACCGGGAGGGTAAACAGGTCTGCAGGGTGCGGGTTAGCTTCAAAGTGCACAAAAAGAAGAAGTAAAATAAAAGGCAGAAGAAGAACAAGGATTAAAGACCCACCAGGTCACATGTCAAAATCACGGGTTTCACGTGTTTTCCCACTCATAGCTGGTAAGAAATTTTGTTTTGACCAGGTTTGACTCCCATACAAATGCCTCCAAATTGAAAACGAAATATCATTTTAAAGAGCAGCCTCAATTTGAAGTTGGGGACACTTGTACGTGGGTCACAGCAACCCAGAAAAAAAGGGACTTTTAATCGTGGTGCGTCAGTGTGTCTTTAATGAATTAATTTAATTCAGACCTTCATTCCGGCTTCCCTGATTTTGCGGATGCAGGTGAGAGGGTCAGGAGTTGCTTCGCAGTGAAATGTGTACATGTTGGCTCCAGCATCTGCCATTGGCTCCACCCACTGCAAAATACATCATCATAATCGTCATCATCATCATCATTGACCCGTGTTCGAATCCCGGCCTCGCCCTTTCTTTCTAGTTCGACAGGAAAATCGAACTGAACGTCGAGTCCTTCGGATGGGGACTTAAAGTTAAAGCTAGTCTGACTCTGACCCGTGCATTTTACGCACGTAAAAATCCCACGGCAGTTGAAAGTTAGTAAGAGCAGGGAGAAATCCCGCTGCCTGGTATGGCCAAATTGCTCAGCTAGGTTTCCCCAAGTCTGTCCCCCCCCCCCCTCCTCACCCTGCCTCACCCCAAATTGTTTATATTATCTTTAAAATTGGGTAGGCGTCGACACACTCTCCGGGGGAGAGCAGCCCGAATTTCACAGAGATAAGTCTGTGACTTGAATATATCCCAAACCATCATCATCATCAGTACTATCATGAGCATCACATTTTATCATCACTCTCATAAAATACCCTTATAGTCATAGTCATCATCAGTCAGCTGGCAGGGGCCTCAGTCTGGGGAAAAAAGCATCGCCTTATATACCAAAGACTGTATAGGGGAAGATAAGCATCCGTTCAAGTTCCAGTCTGAGTTTTTGGATAGCCTCCACTGTGAATAGTGTACTGTCCGCACTAACGATAACTCTATCAGCCCGGTTCGCCGAGCTCTTAAGTAGTCCATCTTACCCTTTTTTAATATCTTTGACTAGTCCATAAAATACGGAATCATTAACCAGCGATCGCGGTAAGCTGGTAATTATCAGTAAAATACTGATTGCAAAACCAAAATACTGAAATAAATTTGGCCTGTCAGTCCCAAGGACTAATATATTTTTGCTAGGAGTAGGACTGCAGAGGCTTTGATATTGTGAATGTCTGTACTTTTCACTGTTTTTTGCTTCCCTGGGACTGGTTTTGACACCGATTGTTGGGAAAACTCTCGATGATGGGATTCATTTTCAAAATTCCTAGCGTGATCACTGCCTGGTCCCTTCTCTACAACTGGGTGTATGATGTCATTGATGATGTGATAACTTGTAATATCATAGCCCTGGAGTTATGGTTTTTGTTTTAAACAAGTCAAGAAAGATATAATATATATAGACCTTTTTTTTTCAAATTGAGTCTAACACAGTAACAGTAACACTAACAGGTCTCTTTTTCATGTTATGCTAATAAAGAAGATAATTTCAAAATTTCCTCTGGCACTGAAGGGGTTAATACCAATATCATTCATAATTACCTTCATTGTCATAGTTATTGATGTTATCAATATCATCATCATCTTTCAGATCTATATGAACTAATCAAGCCTCCATCAGACCTGTTTACCTTGACATCGGGCTTCTTGCATTACAAATCCAAAATAAGTGTATTTTTCGCATGAAGTTTGAAAAACTGAGTGTAAACATGCATACATTTGTATTAAAAACTATAGAAATAGTGTCACAAATACTGTATAATCCATTTAAATTTAAAACAACAACACACACATACACACACACACACACACACACACACACACACACACACACACACACACCCCTCCCTCGCACTTTCACCCCCTCCTTTATCATCATTTTCCTGCCTTAAAATGATGTCCCCCACATTGTGGGTGGGTGGGTGTGCACGCGTATGTGGGTGTGCACGCGTATGTGGGTGTGTGCGTGCGTGTGCGTGGCTGTGTGGCTATGTTTGTGATAGTTGATATTGTAGTAGCTTATTTATGATTTATGTATTTACTAGCGCAACGCCGAGTACCAGTAACGCCTAGTAACGGTAACGCCTAGTATAGTAGTAACGGTAATGCCAAGTACTGGTAACGCTGAGTACAGCAAATTTGAAGCGATTCGGTTAAGAAACGGCAGAGTCGTATAGCGCGCGCGTTTCTGAACCGATTCGCTTCCACTTTGGCACACGGATAGTCCCCGGCCCCGGTCATCTTCCTGCCAAATTCGAAGGCAATCGGCCCAGAAACGCCGGAGATACGGGCGCCGAGAGGCCGGCGGATGCGCGTTTCGCGCATTTGCGAAACTGCGCAAATAATACGGCCGCCTCGGTTGCCGTTGCCATCGCCCCGTTAGGGCTCACAGCACATTTGACGCGATTCGGTCGAAAAACGGCGGAGTTATAAGGCCCGTTTTGTGCTTCAGACACACACACACACGGACGGACACTTGGCTTTTTACTATATGATTTAAACAATTGTGAAGCGCCGTGAGCTCAAGAGAGAAAGGGCGCTCTATAAATGTTATTTATTATTATTATTATTATTTAAATCTATTTATTTATTTATTCACTTATTCAAGTATTAGATGTTCTGTTCATTCAAAGAATAACATTATGATTATGCAGTACATACATGTGTGTGGGGGTGTTTGTGTGGGGGGGTGTACAGGTACATGTGCACACTGCACAGTGTGTGTGTGTCACGCTGTGTATGCATATGACATTATTACGATTGTGTGTGCACTGTCGGGTTAAAATTCCTAGCTCGCTATACTATAAGACTGACTATTTGCGGCATTTTGCGACATTGAGCATGAACGACAAATTTCACTTTTTTCTAGGGTTAGGGTTAGGGTTACGTAAATGGTTCAAGTAACGAAAAAGTGAAATTTGTGGTTGTCGCAAATAGTCACTCTCATAGTAGCGAGCTAGGAATTTTAACGAGCTAGGAATGTTAACCCTACATCTACATGATGCACTCTGTGTGTGTGTGTGTGTGTGTGTGTGTGTGTGTGTGTGTGTGTGTGTGTGTGTGTGTGTGTGTGTGTGTGTGTGTGTGTGAGTGTCATTGTGTGTTTCTGAGTGTGTGTGTACATGCATACACGAATTCATTCAATGCATGGTGTGTGTGTGTGTGTGTGTGTGTGTGTGTGTGTGTGTGTGTGTGTGTGTGTGTGTGTGTGTCCAAGTGTGCAGTGTCACAGATTGTGTGTGCATGCATGCCTACATGTGCATGCATGTGTGTACTATAATAATGTGCACATGTGCATAGGGGGTGTGTGTGTGTGTGTGTGTGTGTGTGTGTGTGTGTGTGTGTGTGTGTGTGTGTGTGTGTTATTTATCCCTGCAAAAGTAGTATTATACATGTTATATGTATGCTTTCAAAAGTAAACAAAAGTAAACAACTGCCAGACCTATTATATTGCACCAACAATATGAGTTATCAGGAAAGACTGACGATCTTAAAACTACCAAGCCTAGAATACAGAAGACTTAGAGGTGATCTTATAGTTATAGAAGTATACAAAATTCTCCATGGGCTTTATGACTATACTACTATTACTACAACAAAACAATTACTAACAATTACTAATCCTGTGTGAGGATGAAAGAACCCGCGGACATACTTTTAAACTATTCAAAAAAAGACAAACACTAAACTTGCACAAACCTTTTTCAATAACCTTCCAAACGAAGCAGAAAATGCATCGTCACTAAATGCATTCAAGAACTCATTAGATCGATATTTTCAATTTCAGAATATTGTGTATTCAGTAAATTTAAACAAATTAGACAAATAAAACATGACTGCCTAAGTAGTCGATCGGTAATGCCGATACAACAGTAATAATATCATATCATCATATCATATCATGGCTCTATCATGGCTTTTCAGCCTTTTGCCCTCTAGATTGAATCTTTTTGTATGTTGTCCTGTCATTATGACTTTGCATAATATTGCTGGCTTCTTACCTCTTCAGCTAATATTGTACACAATAATTTAACATTATGCTACTTTGCTTTCAAACAATACTTTTCTACCTTTGATTCTACTAGTGTAACAATAACTGTAAGCATACACAACAAAAACTTCAGTTTTGAGTTCGTAGCAGACGACAGAAACTCACCCTCTCTGGATTTTCAACCATCATGTGCATCTCAAAAAACGCATCGGGCAATTTGGGCCGCAAACATTTCACGATGGGGTGTCCGAATGTTAAGTTTGGAACAAAATGTCCATCCATAACGTCCAGATGCAAATAATCTGAGCCGCTGTCCATTAGTCGCTGGCATTCTTCAGCCAGAGAAGAAAGATCGGCGTTCAGAATGGATGGTCCGATAGAACACTTGCAGCCACCTGACAGCGCCATGTTGGATTGCAGTCGATGAAAAAGGTGGATCGGGAAGGGATGACCCAAATCGCACCACGGACTTGGTCCGTGTTCACACCTAGCGATACTGTATACATAGTATTCTTCTTCTTCTTCTTCCAGTTGGGGATGTTTATCCTGCCCCATATTATATACGGGAAGAGTGGAAGAGACATATCTGGGATATATATGGGACCCATATCTGCGGAAAGATATAGACAGACAAGAGAACATACATATAGCAAAGATACTTAGTATCAAAAAATCAAACTGATGATTGTGGATACTCAACGGTAGAAGTAGAAGAAGGCGAGCAGCAAGGTTTATCACGAAGAATTACTCGGACCGGATCCCAGGATGCATAGGTAGAATGCTTGAGGAACAATATGTTTATGTTTTGGGTGTTATATATATGTTGTTTAGGAGCCAGAATGGTCAGCTCATTGACCGTGGGCCCTCAAGAGAAGAAGAAGAAGAAAACTCCCACCACTACTACTAGAGACAAGGTGGAAAGACCAACGCCTCACTATGTTCTTCAAGATACCTGCTATAGGCTACCAACTGGCCAAAACCAAAACGAAAGATCACTCCACGGCAAGAAGTAGACCAACATACAGCAAACATTGTATTGAATATGGCCAGAAACAACAAGAAATGTTTTGTATCAGAAAGAGCCAATACAGGAACTCTTTTTTCCCACGAACAACCCGCTGTGCCCTAGGCCCTTTGTGTCACAGGCCCGATATGTCCCACGTCAAAACTATTCAGTCTATCATCATCAAATTTGGTATACTAGTTTGCCAAGATGCAAGCTATCCACTGATGTATTTAGTCTAAACATGGGATAAGCCTGCTGTGCCCTAGGCCCTTTGTGTCACAGGCCCGATATGTCCCACTTCTTTCCGGCCGTCAAAACTATTCAGTCTATCATCATCAAATTTGGTATACTAGTTTGCCAAGATGCAAGCTATCCACTGATGTATTTAGTCTAAACATGGGATAAGCCCGCTGTGCCCTAGGCCCTTTGTGTCACAGGCCCGATATGTCCCACTTCTTTCCGTCCGTCCATCCGTCCGTGCGTGCGTCCTGTTTTCAGTTCTCAATGGTCTCCCCGCTGTGTGTACAGCCGACACATTCCGATTTCGGAGTAGCTCGGCGATGCTGCGAGGGGACTTTGCAGCCGCTCGGCGTTGCACTTGTTATTTTTATTTTTTTAAACTGGAGTTGCTCTCCCCAAGTTCCCTCCCCCGGTGTTTATATCTAAAGTTGGATTCCTGCCGAGACTTAAAAAACACACCTCAAGACTGGTTGTAAAATCTTCAGAGGCGCCCCTAAGGTCATCCAGACTACGGGATTCGGGATTCGGGATGACATAGTATGGCGAAAATGGTGTTTTACGTCCTCTTGGTCTGAATCAGACACATATGGGACATTTGTAAATACAAATATGGTGGGAACAATACTGGAGGCAATGCCCGGAGGCAGTACGAAACCAGTAAAGTCCCGATTTTGTATTAATACAGATAGCTGTAGCGGTAACCACGCCTCGGTTAAACCTCATCGGCTATGGCACCGCTACAAGTATTTAATAATTAAATGTAATGTATAAATGACATACGTGTATGTTGGTAAGCACAACATTTATTGAATACACACAAAATATTTTTTTATATGAAAACAATGGTCATTTCGTGCATATTATTTTGTTTCAGTTGATGACTATTGTGTTGAGAAAATGTGGTTCTTTTTCCATTGTAAAACTAAAAGGGACTATAACATAAACACGCAATGCTGTATATTGTTTAGGTGCATGTGGTAGTTGTCGTTTGTAACCAAACGCCACAAATCATGTAAAGGGACATAATCAACTTTCGCTTTTTGTTGATCAGGAAACGTAAACAAAAGAAGAAAACCTAGACTACCAGTTATTTTCACTGTTGTGCTCACAAAGGCTCCAACGTACTCATAAACTTAAGGTCTGTCGTCAGAATATCTTCTCTTGAGAAAAAAAATTGAATATTGGCTCATCATTATGAGAACTGTGTTTGGAAGCAAGTTCTCAAAGTATAATAAATAATTATTTAATATGGTATAACAGGTATGGCTCCCCCCCACCTGCGTGCGCATCTCGACCCTTCCAACGGAAGTGTCGCCATCTTAGTCCTTATTTGTGTTTAAACAAAGTGAAAATGTTATCTAAATGTGTAAAGAAAACATCCAGATGTTATAAATACAGTTTAAATAAGTTTCGAATTGGAACAGCCAAATACGCAGCATCGATCTGGCATTTTTCTAAAAAACTTAGTTAATGACTAAGATGGCGGTCTCCCATAACATGGCGCTCCTTGTCGCCGGATATGACGACACGTGGGTACCAGCCATACAACTGTAGTATAAATGATTTATTTAACTTCCTGGTTCAGTGTTAACGTTAAGTCTCTTGTTTAAGACTATGAGTACTAGAAAGCAGAGGACTCTCTCTCTCTCTCTCTCTCTCTCTCTCTCTCTCTCTCTCAGTCTCTCTCTCAATGGTTGGTTTAACGTCTAATTAGGCGTAGCCTCTTATTGACACGGAGGGGCGTAGTACTTCCGGTCAAAGCTCACGCTCATTTTCTGTGCTGTGCTTTATTTTCTGTTTCTATAAGTTTTTCGGCACTGTATCCTAAATATTTCTATGTAATTGAGCTCATAAACTTTTATTCTTGTTCTTCCTCATTCTACAACCAGTGTTTCCAGGTATTTCTTCTAAAAAAAATTAACTTTGTTTGTAGTCTCAGGACCGGAAGACAAATGCTTACAAAACATTTGCTCACAAGACACTTGCTCACAAGACAATTGCTCACAACCTTAAGACAATTGCTCACAAAAGAAAGCAACCACCAAAGTGAGTGTGTATGTATGTGTATGTGTATAAAGTGTGTGTGTGTATGCCTGTCTGTCGTTTCCGACCATGACTGCCAGACTATGAGACAGCAAAGGAGGCAACTGCTATTCCAGTGTGATGGGCTAAATTTGTTTATAATAGAAGCCTTCCGTGGGGCACATCCTCATTCTATCAGATGAAGAGATTTGAGACACCTGGCGTTGGGGAAAGTCCCAAAAGGCCAACTAACCCCTTTGGCTGCAGCACAAGAACCAGTGCACATGCCTCCTAGTTTAAGAGTCATAAAGAAGACAGACACAGAGAGACACACACAGAATGAGACAGACAGACAGAGAGAGGGTGAGGGGGAAAGGGAGGATGGGAATCATGATTGAAAGTGTGTATGCTAATTGTTTTCATATAACGACCACTACATGTAATGAAATATTGTCTTGTGAGCATTTGTCGTCTTTTTCGTTAACGTTGTGAGCATTTGTCTTGTGAGCAATTGTGTCCTGAGCAAGTGTCCCTTGAGCATCTGTCTTGTGAGCATAGCTCCCAATCTTATTTATAACGATCATGGCAGCTCTCATGTAAACATTGTTGTTCTTCAAAACTCTTACGATAAATTCGCTATTCCAGTTTTCCTGTCTTACAATAACACTACCTCAGTACAAGGCCTTATACAAGTCTACACACCCTATCTTTAATCATAATTTTCATTGTCTAATTCTATACTTTTATCACAACAAATGATTCCAAGATACTTGACTATTGCAAGGAACCCCCTTCACAAGGCACAACCAGCAGTATGCATCCTGTCAACAACGTGCCTACTCCTAGTGGCACCCATGGCGACCAACTCAACCAGTCAAGCCCCTCCCACTCCACCATCCCCCCATGGCCCACCCACTCTGAGGTTAGCTCCGCCCCTGTGGAACGTGTGACCTTCCTGTCAACTGGAGGCAGCTAGGGATAGTTTGTAACACCTGCGGCCAGTGGTTCACCTGGCATGTCAAAGCCTGAATAGTGCTTCGTACGAGCGCCTTGGACAGGACGAGGTGGAGTGGAACTGCATCATGTGTGACAACAACAAATACAGTCTGACTCCCTTCGATGTACATGGTGTTGATCCTTTGTCATATATTTCAACCAGTTCAAAAGATCCTCTTGTTTCCCCAATGAACATTACTGAACCATTCATCCCTCTCCACACCTCAACTCCCTCCCATCAGAGTAAACAGGATAAACACACCAACAGACCTCTCCGCCTGCTGAATGTCAATTTTCAGTCTGCAAGAGGAAAAGAAGCAGAAATCAGCAATCTTCTCCTGTCTGCCAAACCTGATATCCGTCATTGGCACAGAAACGTGGCTCGATCCCTCTGTCAAAAGCGGTGACATTTTCCCTCCCGAATATGTCGTTCACAGAAAGGACAGACCAACTAGGGGAGGGGGCGTACTGATAGCAGTGAGGGAGGATTTGTCCAGCACAGAAAAGCCCATTGCCACTGATCAAAACTGCGAGCTGCTGTGGGTGAAGGTCAGAATGAAGCGCAATCGCCACCTTCTGATCGGTGCTTACTACAGACCCGATGTGTCCGACAAGACCAGCCTCCAGCTGATGCATAAGTCTGCCGTCCATGCCATGAAGACAGGGAACATAGTCGTGCTTGGGGGAGATTTCAATTTCTCTGGGTGGGACTGGGATACCAAGAAGCTGAAGAAAGGCTCCCCTTACCCTACTGTACACCACCAGTTCATGGACATTCTGGCAGACTTGGGCCTGGAACAAAATTTAATGGTTGAGCAGCCGACCAGACAGGAGAACACGCTTGACCTGCTGTGCACCAACCACCCCAGCTTAGTTCCTCGCATCGAGACAGTGCCAGGCCTCTCAGACCACGACATCGTCTACATGGAGCTGCAGCTGAGACCAGACAAGGAACGGCAAATCCCTCGCCCCATGCCGTGCTACAACAGGGCGGACTGGGACTCTCTGCAAGCTTCTGTAGACACACTGTCCACCTCCATCATGAACGACTTCAGCTCAACCTCAAGCCCTGAAGAGATATGGTCCAAAGATGGCTTACTGGAAGGTGTACAGAAACACATCCCCCATCGCACCCTTGGAGCCAAACGAAACCTTCCCTGGATTGATCTCAGAATGAAGGCTCTCATCATGCGCCGGGACTGTATCCACAAAAAGTGGAAGAAAACAGCAAATCCAATACTTCATGAGGAATTCAAGTCCCTGAAGCGATTAATCCAGTGAAATAAATATATATTGGAAATACACAGAAGATCTTATCACTGAACTAGTCACCACCAGCGACCAGCCCCTGCCTAATAAGAAATTATGGTCCTTCATCCACCAAAGGAAAACTGAGCACTCTGGCGTCGCCCCATTGAAGGTGAACGGGAAGTTGGAGACCGACAACAGGGCCAAAGCAGATGAGCTCAACAGGCAGTTTCAGCGAGCCTTCATCCCTTCTGAAACCCTCACAGAAGAGGACATGGATGAGCGCTGCCCCATGCCCCATCTCCACAGCAACACGCCATGCGAGGACATTGTGATAACAGAGGTAGAAGTCCTGAAATTGCTGCAAGAGCTGGATCCAACCAAGGCCAGTGGCCCGGACGACATCAGCCCCCGTGTCCTGAAGGAAGTGGCAGCAGAAATAACCCCGGCTCTCTCACTGCTGTTCCAGGCATCTCTTAACACAGATGCGGTTCCGGCTGACTGGAGGGAAGCGCTCGTCACCCCGATTTTCAAGAAAGGAGAGAGATATAGCGCCGAAAATTATAGGCCAGTCTCCCTGACGAGCGTTCCTTGCAAGCTCCTGGAACACATCATCGTGAAGAGCATCATGGGATACGCAGAGGACAACAACATCCTGCGTCCTGAACAGCACGGATTCCGTAGACACCACTCATGTGAGTCCCAACTCGTTGGATTTGTGGATGAGGCCTCAGAGGCTCTGGAAAGAGGCCACCAGGAGGATGTCTTGATAATGGATTTTGCCAAGGCATTTGACAAAGTCAGCCATCCCCTCCTCATCTGCAAACTAAAGAAATACGGAATCTCGCAGAAAATCAGCCGGTGGATCGAAAACTTTCTGGCTAACCAAAAACAGACAGTCGTCGTTGGTGGAGCGAAGTCCAACCCCGCACATGTCCAGTCTGGAGTCCCACAGGGGTCCATGCTCGGCCCATCACTCTTCCTCCTGTATATTAACGATCTCCCCGAAGGTCTTCACTCCACTGCCCGCTTATTTGCCGATTACACCATCTGTCACCAGGACATCAAAGCCTCAAGTGATCAGAGCACGCTCCAAGAGGACGTTGATAGGCTTGCCACATGGGAAGACAGATGGAGAATGGCTTTCCACCCTAACAAATGCTCTGTTCTCCACATGACGAGACGCAGAAACATTATGGAGAAGGCCTACTTCCTACACGGACAGCAACTCCAGAGCGTGCCCCATGCTAAATACCTGGGTGTGACTATCTCCACTGACCTTAAGTGGGACACCCACATCAACGAAGTGGTGAACAGGGCAAACAAAACCCTTGGCTTCCTGAGGAGGGCCCTGAAGATAAATAATAAAAAGCTCAAACAGCAGGCCTACAAGGCTATGGTACGCCCCCTCCTGGAATACGCCAGCCCATTCTGGGACCCCCACAACAAGCGCAGCATCGACGCCTTAGAAAACCCCCAGAGCCGAGCTGCAAGATGGGTGGCCCGTGACTTCCATGTGACAACAAGATCAGCAGACCTCAAGAATACCCTGAAATGGCCCCTTCTTGAGAACCGCAGAACTGAAGCCCGCCTGAACACATTCTATAAATTCCACACAGGTCTAGATCTTCTGTCCATAAATACCAAATACTCACCAACAAATACACAACAGAAGAAAAGCCTCCGTCAATCCCACTCTGCTGCCTACGACATTCCAAGCCACAGAACACAGTACAGACAATCCACATTCTTCCCCCGCACCATCCCACAGTGGAAGAGGCCTCCACAAACACCTCCACTGTAACTACAACTAGGGAACTAGGGGCCATAGATCAAAGTAGTGGTAAATGAAGGGCAGGAGCTGTGCCGGTTGGGGTTCGCCCCCGGGGACCGCTACGGTAGCCGGATTGGTCTTGCCCAGATACTACGAAATAAAGGCTACGGTCCACCTTTTTTTCTTTTTTCTTTTTTAAAATCAGATCCACACAGTCACTATGTTTATTTTATGTTTCCTTTCCTTTCCACCAGGCTACTTCTATCTCCTCAGCTTTCTAATTGTCTTCTTACTACCCCCCAAAGTGCAGCAGAATCTTCTGCCTGATGAAGTTGGCTGCCTGAGGCAAAGAAGAAGAAGACAGTAAAGCAGAGGGTTTTTTTAAGTTTTGTTTTACGTCCTCCCGGTATTAACCATGTGGGACATTTCTTTAAATCGAGTTTAACTTTTATTTAAATATAGTTAGGAAAAGAAAGGAGAAAATTTCTTGGTACTTTAGATTTTGATGGTTTTAGGTTTTAATTGGAAGTTATTAATTAATTATGCCATGTCTGGCCTGGCTCTGCGTTAAATGAAGCAGAGGAAGGCTGGGACTATTTTTATAGTGGTGATGCCTTGCCCAGGATACATCCTCAGACCTGTTGCGCGCACGTGTGTGTGTAGTGTATGTGTTGTGTGTGTGATGCGTTTATGTATATGACTGTATATATGCATGGTACGTGCGTGTGTGTTCATGTGTGTGTGTGTGGTGGGGGGGGGGGGGGGGGTGCGTGCGTGTGTGTGTGTGTGTGTGTGTGTGTGTGTGTGTGTTTTGCTGTCTCAGTCGCGAATAGATACCTTTATTTTATGCTTGCGAATTGTGTGACAATGCATACTTGTATTAGGCCTATTATAAATTAGTCTGTTTCTGTATATTCCATATGTTATCCGTAGTAGTTCGCTAGTAGTTTGTGTTTGTAGTAGTAACGTGTGTGTGGTGGATTTGTTTCTATCAAGTAGTGTATAAATACTGTAGTTGTTGTTGTTGTTGTTGTTGTTGTTGTTGTTATGTGTGTGTTGTCTGCTGATGTGTGTTGGATGTTTGTTTCATGTTTTTAATTCCTTTATTTCATGCTTGCGATTGTGTAAAGCGCACTGTAGCCTACATAGTAGGATGGGTCGCTATATACATTTAGTGGTGGTTAGTATTATTATTATTATTATTATTATTATTATTACCCATATTGATTTCGCCCTATTTGTGTACACATATTTGACAGAAATATGGTGAAGAAAAAAAATGTCACTACCAGTTCTGTACATTGCGCCTGATTTTCGGGAAACGGATTATGCTGTGTTATGTGTTATTATGTGTGTGTGTTTGTGTGTTATTATTGTGTGTGTTTCTCCCTGTGTATTTGACAGAAATATGTGTTATGGTGACCAGCCATTATCTTACTAACGAAGAGAGATTCGAAACGGATGTGGTAATGTTTTCAGTGCATTCTGAAACTGACATGACTGACTGGCTGACTATGTGACTATCTATGTTAACACGATAACGTTTGAACGAAGGGTCCTAGGGCGCTCAAATTGTGCATGCGGATAGGTACTAAGAACATCTAGGTCAAGTTCGAAAATTAAGGTCAAAGGTCAAGATCACTGGAGCCAAACAACTAGCACAACAACGGAGGGTCCTAGGACGCTCAAATTTTGTATGCGGATAGGTACTAAATATATCTAGGCCAAGTTCAAAACCGAAGGCCATAGGTCAAAGATCAAGGTCATTGGCGTCGAAAATGCAGAGGAGCACCTGGCATGATTATGATTGAACGGAGAAACCTCGGACACTCACATTTTGCTTGCGGATAGGTACTAAGGATATCTAGACCAAGTTCGAAAATCAAGGTCATAGGTCAAAGGTCAAGGTCATAAGTCAAAGGTCAAGGTCAATGGACCCGTAAATGCTGCCGCGCGGTTGGTGTCTAGCGTTTTTAACGCTCTAGTTTTTGGTGTAAATGTAAATGCACAATACATTAGACACAGTATTTAAATAGTTGTTATGCAAATGCATGTATGTTTACACTCCGTTTACCAAACTTTCCTGTTGGAGTACTCCAGTTTTGAGAAAAATACACTTACCAGACTATAAGGCGATACCTTTTTCCCCAGACTGAGACCCTGCGCCTTATCATGTGACTTACAACATAGTAAGAAAATATAAGAACAAAATCTGAATTGTGTGTCAAATTTAGGTGGTGCGCCTTATAATAAGCTGTGCCTTAAATCCGAAAAAATATGGTACATGTTCTTTGGATTTTTAATGCACCAACACGGTTCCGAGTAGGCATAAACAGGTCTGCATCCTCACTCCAATCTCAGCCAAAAGGATTTAAGAACAACTGGCATTTCGGGAACTTCAACTACAAGGGCAACTAATCCTTTTTGCTGCAGCTAAGCCAACACAAACGCCTCCTAAATCCGCAAAAGACAAAGCTATATCATGGTTTTCAAACGCTGTAGATAGTCATTTATTGTACGGCTTTCACTTTAGTAATATTGGTACCAACTTTCAGGCTAATTTCGGAGCAGAGGAAAACAACCTTAGAAAATATTTCGGGGTAGGGAAACTTTACCTTAGGAAAGCTGGTGGGAGTGGGTTCCTATACTTTTCTGACCTATTTGCTGTCGATCTGTTTCAGGTGACCACCAGAGAATCACATTTCACTTTCATCTGGAAACCAAGATCAGGGCATTGGTACAGAGACAGAACATTTTTAATGTTCTGACAAAAATGAGTACTGCTACTCCAGAGTCACCAGTGACTGCTTGCCCCTGCTTCCCTTGCTTGCTTGACCGGTTCTGGGAACACGTCCAGCGGTCAGAGTGGAGCCAGATCACGGAACTGTTGGATCACATGGATGGCTGTGGTCGGTGGCTGAAGGCGGTCAGTGTCGGAGCAGCTGCTGACCAGCACGTGGACTGGGTTGACCGACTTTCTGAAGACTTTCCACAGCGGCGAACCAGTGGACTGTTCAGAGAGTTGGAGGTCAACAACCAGTGGTCAGATCTACTTAGCCTATGTCCTGCGGGCAGTGTGCATAATGACTTGAAAGGACTCCTGTTGATGGGCTCCGTCAGACGTGCCCAGGGAGACTTCGCCCTGCATTCCCGACAGAGAAGGTCAGTCAATGACTCCCTGCTGATGGACTGGCGTCAAGGGTATGTCATCAAATTCGCCATGAGAGAATATTTCCAGCACATGTCCCCAAACCACCCGAGAATCTTGATAAATCAGTTCCCTGATGAATTTGATCCATCAACCTCCCCTTTGTTCAGAGAGGCCGTCACAAAATGCATTGAGCATGACGACACTAACTGCTTCTCAGCTCTGTGTGACACATGGTGCCAGATAGAGGAACCTGAACATCGAGAAATGGTTCATGAAGATCTCGTGTTTGCCTACTCAGCTGCGATAGAACAAAAACCGCATTTTATTTCTGAACTGGCCATGATTAAACACCCCAGTTATTCTACACCTAGAAACACAACGCAATGGGTGCTTTTTGACACTGTTGTGGGAAGCAAAGCTTGGAGTGTCCTGCCTGCTCTATGGACAGGTCAGCCAGGAGTTTGGGACCTAGAACTGGCAAAAAAGTGTTTGTGCAAAATATTGTCTGACCAAGAACTGCGGCCGGCCATGGCACCAGCCTTAAACCAGTGGGCTTTGACAATGGACTTGTTAACGATGAAGAGGATGTGCGCCACAGAGCGTTGCCCTCCCAGTATGTCCAGTCTGAAGCAATGGTGTGTGGAAACTGGACACCCCCACCTGGCCTTTGTCCTGGCTGTGGTCACTAAGGACGTGGGGCTGCTGGACACAGTGATGACCACCTTCACCTCCCTGCGCCTCAATGACTGCTACCTGTGGTCTGCCCTGGATCTGTATGCTGCCAGCGGGAGAGACTCCTCTATTGTCCGGTTGCTCAAAACCCAGTCTATGACAGATGAGCTTTTGGAGTCCTATCTGTTATCGTATAAAAGCGATGGCTTGGTGGCGGCTTGTGAAAGTGAAGGTCAGGTGGACTGGGCTCTGCTTTTACGGTGGGAAGATCTGGCCTACATTAGGCAGCACCACCACCTTTGTCAAAGCTCTGCTGTGCTTGACATGATCTTGACAAAATCTGTCATAACATCGTCTTTCCAAAATTGGGACATTGTCAGAGAACTGGTGGGTAGATGCACCAATGCACACCTTGTCAGCTTCGTCCTTAGGCAGGCTACTTTCTGTGGCCAGGTGGACATTGTGGAGAACCTTCTCAGTCGTGTGGATATCACCACCCATCATTCAAATGTACCCTTGCTTCATGCAGTTTCTGAAGGTCATTCTTCAAATGAAGCTAAACTGAAGATGGCCCACTTCTGTGTGGCCTCAGGCCTCTCTACATTCCAAAGAAACACAGAGGCAGACCTCAAATCTTTGTTTCTTGTCCCCGGTCTGGTAGAGATACGCGGCAGGGTTTATTTTCTGGGAAACGCTGGTCTGATGAAACTCACAATCGCAGCTGGAACTTATTCAAACAAATTCCTGTACGACAGAGCCACTGAGGCTGAGAGCTTTATGCAGAGGCTACAAAGTGATGATCCCATGCTTCCAGAGTATGAGAAAGCGCACAGGGTGATTCGTGAGGCTGCATCCACCCCGAACCGTCTGGATCACCTGGCGCGGCTGGTGGTGTCTCACTGCATCGGCATCAGGCCAGGTCGATCTGACAGGATCCACAGCCTGCCCCTAGCGCAGCCCCAGAAGGACATGCTGAGCTTCAAGGACGTGCTGGAGGCTCAGTAAAAGAGAGCCTCAATGAACCACAACATTTTATAAAGACAAGTGTTTTTATGTGAGGGAATTAGATGAGTAACATCATTTTGCAAGGACAGAAGTTTTCTATTTTTCTATGAGAGAATTAGATGAACAACAAAACTTTGCAAAAGACAGACGTGTTCTTTTGTGTGAGAGAATTAGATGAACAACAACGTTTTGCATAATCAGAAGTGGGTTTTTTTCTGTGAGAGAATCATATGAACAATAAAGTTTTGCAAAAACAGAATTGTTTTTGTTGTCTGTGAGAGAATTAGATGAACAGAAACATTTTACAAAGTTAGAAGTGTTGTTTGTTTTTGTGAGAAAATCAGATGAACAACAAAGTTTTGCAAAGACGGAAATGTTCTATGTAGAAAATTAGATTAACAGCACAATTGATGTATGGGTCATGCGGATGTGGGTCAGGCTGACGTGGGTCATAATGTATGGCATGGTGATGGGGGTCATGATGATGTAGATATAGGTGTGGTGGGTCATGATGATGTGGATATGGGTGTGGTGGGTCATGTGGGTCATGATGATGTAGATATAGGTGTGGTGGGTCATGATGATGTGGATATTGGTGTGGTGGGTCATGATGATGTGGATATGGGTGTGGTGGGTCATGATGATGTGGATATGGGTGTGGTGGGTCATGATGATGTGGATATGGGTGTGGTGGGTCATAATGTATGGCATGGTGATGGGGGTCATGATGATGTAGATATAGGTGTGGTGGGTCATGATGATGTGGATATGGGTGTGGTGGGTCATGATGATGTGGATATAGGTGTGGTGGGTCATGATGATGTGGATATGGGTGTGGTGGGTCATAATGTATGGCATGATGGTAGATATAGGTCATGATGATGTGGATATGGGTGTGGTGGGTCATGATGATGGCATGGTGATGGGGGTCATGATGGTGATATGTGTGGTGGGTCATAATGATGGTGATGGGGGTCATGATGATGTGGATATGGGTGTGGTGGGTCATGATGATGTGGATATGGGTGTGGTGGGTCATGATGATGTGGATATGGGTGTGGTGGGTCATGATGATGTAGATATGGGTGTGGTGGGTCATAATGTATGACATGGTGATGGGGGTCATGATGATGTAGATATGGGTGTGGTGGGTCATGATGATGTGGATATGGGTGTGGTGGGTCATGATGATGTGGATATGGGTGTGGTGGGTCATGTGGATATGATGATGATGTGGTGGATATGGGTGTGGTGGGTCATGATGATGTGGATATGGGTGTGGTGGGTCATGATGATGTGGATATGGGTGTGGTGGGTCATGATGATGTGGATATGTGGTGGGTCATGATGGTGGATATGGGTGTGGTGGGTCATGATGATGTGGATATGGGTGTGGTGGGTCATGATGATGTGGATATGATGATGTGGATGGGTGGGTCATGATGATGTGGATATGGGTGTGGTGGGTCATGATGATGTGGATATGGGTGTGGTGGGTCATGATGATGTGGATATGGGTGTGGTGGGTCATGATGATGTGGATATGGGTGTGGTGGGTCATGATGATGTGGATATGGGTGTGGTGGGTCATGATGATGTGGATATGGGTGTGGTGGGTCATGATGATGTGGATATGGGTGTGGTGGGTCATGATGATGTGGATATGGGTGTGGTGGGTCATGATGATGTGGATATGGGTGTGGTGGGTCATGATGATGTGGATATGGGTGTGGTGGGTCATGATGATGTGGATATGGGTGTGGTGGGTCATGATGATGTGGATATGGGTGTGGTGGGTCATGACGATGTGGATATGGGTGTGGTGGGTCATGATATATGGGTGTGGTGGGTCATGATGATGTGGATATGTGTGGTGGGTCATGATGATGTGGATATGGGTGTGGTGGGTCATGATGATGTGGATATGGGTGTGGTGGGTCATGATGATGATGGTCGTGATGAGAGATATGATAATGTTTGTCATAGTAAAATGGGTTGTGTTGAGGTGAGTCATGATGACATGGGTCATAATGTGGGCCGTGATGTTTGTCATAGTATGGGCCGTAGTCATGTGAGTCTTGATGTTGCTCCAAATGAGGGTAATAGTGTTGATGTTGTTAATAATGTTGGACATGATGATAATGGTCACATTGAAGGTCATGATGATGTTAGCCATAATGTGACACATGAGGATGATAGTAATAGTGTGGGTCATGTTAATGTTGGTCACAATGTGGGTCATGATGATGTTGGGTGTAATGTGGGTCATGATGATGTTGGGTGGAATGTGGGTCATGATGATGTTGGGTGGAATGTGGGTCATGATAATGTTGATAATGTGGGTCATGATGCTGCTGATAATGTGGGTCATGATGATGTTGGACATGATGTGGGTCATGATGATGTTGGTTGTAATGTGGGTCATGATGATGCTGATAATGTGGGTCATGATGATGCTGATAATGCGGGTCATGACGATGCTGGGTGGAATGTGGGTCATGATGATGCTGATATTGCGGGTCATGATGATGTTGGGTGGAATGTGGGTCATGATGATGTTGATAAGGTGGGTCATGATGTTGATAATGTGGGTCATGATGAAGTTGGGTGGAATGTGGGTCATGATGATGTTGGGTGTAATGTGGGTCATGATGAGGTTGATAATGTGGGTCATGATGATGTTGGGTGCAATGTGGGTCATGATGAGGTTGGGTGTAATGTGGGTCATGATGATGTTGGGTGCAATGTGGGTCATGATGATGTTGGGTGGAATGTGGGTCATGATGATGTTGATAAGGTGGGTCATGATGTTGATAATGTGGGTCATGATGAATGATGATGTTGGGTGCAATGTGGGTCATGATGAGGTTGATAATGTGGGTCATGATGATGTTGGGTGTAATGTGGGTCAAGATGATGTTGGGTGGAATGTGGGTCATGAAAATGTTGATAATGTGGGTCATGATGATGTTGATACTATGGGTCATGATGAAATGTGGGTTACAATGATGTTGATAAACATGTGGGTCATGATGATGTTGGGTATAATGTCGGTTATGATGATGTTGAGTGTAATGTGGGTCATGATGAAGTTGGGTATTTGGGACATGATGATGTTGATAGCATTGGGGGTGATGATGATGTTGGGTATAATGTGGGTCATGGTGTTGTGCATAATGTGGGTAGGGACGATGCTGTGTGGGTAGTGGCGATGCTGTGCGTAATGTGGGTAGGGACGATGCTGTGCGTAATGTGGGTCATGGCGATGTTGTGCATAATGTGGGTCGTGGCGATGTTGTGCATAATGTGGGTCGTGTCGATGTTGTGCATAATGTGGGTCGTGTCGATGTTGTGCATAATGTGGGTCGATGCTGTGCGTAATGTGGGTCATGGCGATGTGTGCATAATGTGGGTCGATGTTGTGCATAATGTGGGTCGTGTGTTGTGCGATGTTGTGCATAATGTGGGTCGTGTCGATGTTGTGCATAATGTGGGTGTTGTGCATAACGTGGGTCGATGTTGTGCATAATGTGGGTCGTGTCGATGTTGTGCATAACGTGGGTCGTGTCGATGTTGTGCATAATGTGGGTCGTGTCGATGTTGTGCATAATGTGGGTTGTGTCGATGTTGTGCATAACGTGGGTCATGGCGATGTTGTGCATAATGTGGGTCGTGGTGATGTTGTGCACAATGTGGGTCATGGCGGTGTTGTGCATAATGTGGGTCGTGTCGATGTTGTGCATAATGTGGGTCGTGGTGATGTTGTGCACAATGTGTTTATTGCCAATGGTCGCATTGGATTAGATGCAGGTATTGGGAAGTGTACTTGTAAGAATGTGAGTGTTGTGGATTATGTACTTGTATCATCAAATCTGTTTTGTCTAATTAATGGGTTTGAAGTGTTGGATTTTTGAGAACTCTACTCGGATGTTCATTGTCCTTTGGTAATGGAAATGGACTTACTAAATCATATACATCATACAGACGATCACAATCCAAATATGAATACCAATCCAGAAACGTTAAATAAAAAATATCCAAGGTGGCCCAAAAAAAAAGAACAACAGTTCATTGATAAATTACAAGAAGAAAAAATAAAGGAGGTAAACAATGTATTGGATAGGCTGTTATCTTCTCAAGAACCCTCTAGTCGCGATGATGTTAATAGTGTAATCGAGAATATTCGCGACATACTTTTTGAAAGTGTAAATGATAACGACATGTTCAAACGTGATATGAAAAGAAAAAGAAGTTACAAAAGAAAACACAATAATCAACCTTGGTTTAATCAGGTTTGTGAGAACAAGCGGAAATATTTCTTCAATGCTAAAAGTCGATACCAACGCGCAAAATCTGCTCCAAATCTAGCCAGTAAGCAAAGAGCAAGTAGGACATACAAAAAAAAGAAATAAATAAACAATTTAGACTGTACCAGACAAAAGTAGCACATAATATTCGATCATTTGAAAAGCACCGATCCCAAGGAGAAATATTAATGGAAAAGCTTAATTATGTATGCCAACTAAAAATGTTACTATTCGTCCAAATGACATGCCTTGGATGACAGATGAGAGAAGATTGTTAATTGAAGAGTGTATAACTATTCACAATGTAGCCAGACTAATTATCCGAATGATAAATACTTTTTGTTTGTCAGTTCTGAAATTATGTAACATCAAGAGAATGGCAAAGACAACAAGATTATGTAAAAGAATTGGATAATAAGTTTTTCTAATTCCACAAATTTTAGCAACAGGTAATGGTGGAAACTTGTTCAATCTTGTTTAAACAAGAAATGAATCGAGTCAAATGAGATCCCACCCGTTCTTTATGATGGTACAGTACACTACAGTAATAAAGAAAAAGCCAATGTTTTCAATATTTGTTTGTAGCCCAGTCCACATAAGAAAATAGTAATGATAAAGTTCCAGATGTGCTTTACCTTATTCCTGAACTTTCTGAAATGTCGTTAGCTATTACTGATGTGAGGAATGTTATTGAGAACCTTAACACAAACAATGCAATTAGGTCTGATTTGATTCATAACAGATTATTAATTGCGGATCTTCCTGTAATACTTAATCTCTTGACTTTGATTTTTAATAGAAGCTTGGCCGAAGGCAAATTTCCTGATGCCTGGAATTTAGCTCTAAGTCCCTTACACAAACAAGAATCGAACAGTGTTTGCAATGATTACCGACCAATTTTATTATTGATTTGTGTTGGGAAAGCCCTGGAAAATTGTGTCTATAAATATATTTACAATTTTCTTATGTATAATAATATCATCTCACCCTCACAATCTGGCTTCATTTCTGGCGATTCCACAGTTAATCAGTTGTTGTGTACTTATAATGATTTGTGTTCTTTATTTGACAGTGGTGTTACTACTCGAGCAGTGTACTTTGACATTTCCAAAGCCTTTGACCGTGTTTGGCATAACAGTCTCATCTGCAAACTTAATGGAATGGGCATTTGTGGAATATTACTAGCTTGGTTTACTTGGTCAAACCGTTTTCAGGCAATAGTAATCAAGGGTGAAAAATCTGACTACTTGAATGAAGATCCTAGCAGGGGTCCCACAAAGTTCTGTTCTCGGAACTCCTTGCCAGACAATATCAAAGCATGTAACTTCTTTAAGCACAATTAATCATTATTTATCAGCAGAAGATCCCGTTGTGCCAGCTTATTTTATCTTGGCAAAAAGAAGGAGCAAGTGATGCACTGCCGTCTCCATGAACGACTTAAAGAATAATATGTTTAATCATCATCTTGTCGATGACCCACTTTGTGCTTGTGGTACTGGGGCGGAGACGGCTGAGCATTACTTGTTATTCTGCAATGTTGTTGATGAAACCTATGCAACCACTGTCTCCCAACTTCCACCTGAACATTATTATTGTATTATTGATGCTCTCCTGAATGGGTAGCCCTGCTTTGGATATTAATTTGAACATTTTGATAGTTGAAACTGTCCATGAATTTATTTATGAAAGTAATAGATTTGAAGCCATGTCATGATTTTCTTAGTTTTGCAGGCATGAGTGACTGCTAAATGAAACATGTGTGTGCTTGTAAATTGCTTGATTAACTGTTTCACATTCTATGATCATGACTTTGTGTTTTTGTTTCTCTCCTGCTTTTCTCCTAATTGTTTCTCCCAATTACTCCAAAATATCAATGTTTCAAATCTTTTTTCATTTTGTTTTCATTTTTCGTTATTTTTTCCTTCCTTCCATTTCATTCCAAATTCTTCCCTTTTTTATTTACTCAGCATTGTGAGGATGATGTAGTCAAGATTGCTTAACAATTTCTTCAATTTTGATTATTTTAAATCTGTTTGGATGCAGTCTCCATCTAGTCAATTGATAGTGTATTGCAAATTTAAGGAGCACGGTATAAGCTTTCAGCTTGTTATTGCTCTGAATGTATTCTTTTGTGACTAATTTTTAAAAACTGATTTGAATAAAAACTTGTTTAAGCCAGACGTTTGCAAAGTGTGTTTTTCATTTATTTGTTTTGTTGTTGTTGTTGCAGAACTTACGTAATGGGGAAATCGGGGCACAGCTTAGTCTGTGTAAAAGACTAAACTAAGACTCAAACTAGGAAGCATTTGCACTCTACTGGCTCTTGATGCTGCAGCTGAGGGATTGGTGGTTGTTGTTTTAAGGACCTTTCCCCAATCACGGGCTGTCTTAACCCCTTGACTGCCATAAACGTATCACGTACTGACTTGATGACATCACTGATGACGTCATCAGATGAAGAGGAGGAAATACTCTGATATTCTGGTTTTTACTCTTGCACAATCAAGAGAGTTATATCCCTAGACCATTTTGCCAGATTGGCTCTATCAGTTTTCTTTTTCATGTCATGATTTGTACAATTATTTTTTCTTCAATTTTCTCTGGTAGTCAAGGGGTTAAAGTCCCAATGGCCCAAAGGGCGGGTACGTACCCCGGGCAAAGCAGCTTTACTGTACAAAGAAATGTTGTATAGCAACCACTCAGATTCCTAGCTGCCTCCCGGTTAAAGGGAGTCAGTAAACTGAAGACATACTAATTTTATTTTTTTGCTCCAAGCTGTGGCTTAATCTTTTCACCGCCAAAGTCACATTTTAGCACCTCGATGATTTATCACCTATGTCATTAGAATGCATCAAATAGGGCATTTGCCACGAGTGTTCGTTCTCTATTCTAGACTACTAATTTGCCCGCACTCGTTCTGCCCGAGTTACGCTGACCTTTCTAATTTAACGCTCTAAATTCAACTCAGTGAAATTCAAGGTCGCCGGCACGCGGCAAATGCCCTATTGGGGTATATTATCCAAAAACCCTATTGTCTTAGTTTTGAGAAGTAAGGATAGACCTTATTTTATATAATTATGTCACAGAAGAATCCACAATACCGCAGACGGATTTTGTTCTCTACCCAGGTAAATTTAATGGACATTTTTGGTTGAAATATGGTTGGCGGTGAAAGGGTTAACATTGTTTCCGATGAGCTCTCGGAGTGTCAAGCTGGGGATCCCATTGGTGTGCTCCCGTCTCTGCGTGTTCCCTATCTCTATGTGTCACTATCATTGTGCCCCCGTCTATATATAGGCCTGTGTATCTCCGTCTTTCTGTGTCCCCGTTCCCATGTGCCCCCTTTTCTATGTGTCACTATCATTGTGCCCCCGTCTATATATAGGCCTATGTATCTCCGTCTTTCTGTGTCCCCGTTCCCATGTGCCCCCTATCTCTATGTGTCACTATCATTGTGCCCCCGTCTATATATAGGCCTGTGTATCTCCGTCTTTCTGTGTCCCCGTTCCCATGTGCCCCCTTTTCTATGTGTCACTATCATTGTGCCCCCGTCTATATATAGGCCTATGTATCTCCGTCTTTCTGTGTCCCCGTTCCCATGTGCCCCCTTTTCTATGTGTCACTATCATTGTGCCCCCGTCTATATATAGGCCTATGTATCTCCGTCTTTCTGTGTCCCCGTTCCCATGTGCCCCCTATCTCTATGTGTCACTATCATTGTGCCCCCGTCTATATATAGGCCTATGTATCTCCGTCTTTCTGTGTCCCCGTTCCCATGTGCCCCCTATTCTATGTGTCACTATCATTGTGCCCCCGTCTATATCTAGGCCTGTGTATCTCCGTCTTTCTGTGTCCCCGTGCCCATGTGCCCCCTTTTCTATGTGTCACTATCATTGTGCCCCCGTCTATATCTAGGCCTGTGTATCTCCGTCTTTCTGTGTCCCCGTTCCCATGTGCCCCCTACCTCTATGTGTCACTATCATTGTGCCCCCGTCCCTATAATATGTCTCCGTCTTTATGTGTCCCCGTCCCTGTGTACCCCAGTCTCTATGTGTCCCTGTCTCTATGCTACCCTTTTGTTGGATTAGGAGTTAGGGATATAATTTCGGTTTTGGGGGTTAGGGTCAGGGATTACAGGGCTGGGGTTTCAGATTAGGTTTAGGGGCAGTGGGTGGATGCCTCGTGCCTCCATACGGGGAGCTGGACGACCCCGACCCCTCCACGAGTCTCTTCCCGTGGGGATACCGTGGGGGGGTGGGGGAGGGGAGTCTTTCGTAAAAATAGTTCCCCAACCTTCTGGAAGTTCTGTGCTTCCTCTAATCTGGTACTCTCTTTGACTCTGCCTTTTCCCTTTGCTTTCTATCATCTACTATCTTTCTGACTTATTGGCCCATTCTCCTGCTTTTTTTCTAAAGAAAATCTTCCAAATCATTTTTCTCCTTTGAGCTCCTCCAAATTCGGAATGGGAGTGTCGGCTGTACGCAGCGGGGAGACCAGTGAAAATTGAAAACCGGACACATACGTATCTTACCTGTTATGGCCATATGGCCTGGGAACGCCGAAGACGAAGAAGAAGAAGATTAGGTTTAGGGCTTGGATTTGGATTAGGGTTAAGTTTCTGTGTCGCATACCGCCGGGGATACATAGAGATGGGGAAATATAGATCGGGGACACATAGAGACGGGGAAATATAGATCGGGGATACATAGAGATGGGGAAATATAGATCGGGGATACATAGAGATGGGGAAATATAGATCGGGGATACATAGAGATGGGGAAATATAGATCGGGGATACATAGAGATGGGGAAATATAGATCGGGGATACATAGAGACGGGGAAATATAGATCGGGGATACATAGAGATGGGGAAATATAGATCGGGGATACATAGAGACGGGGAAATATAGATCGGGGATACATAGAGACGGGGATACATAGAGACGGGGAGATATAGAGACGGGGATACATAGAGATGGGGAAATATAGATCGGGGACACATAGAGACGGGGAGATATAGATACGGGGACACATAGAGATGGGGAAACATAGATGTGTGTGTGTGTCGGGACTTTCCTGGTGTTGCACTGCCTCCGGGTATTGCCTCCTGGATCGTTCCCACCATCTTTATTATCCACCAATGTTCCACATGTGTCTGTTTCAGACCAGAGGACGTTAAACAGATTTTCCTTCAGACCAAATTGTTGACAGACACATAAAGACTGGGGCATCTCGC
>CM065703.1:30699475-30701975 GCA_017654935.2 Phymorhynchus buccinoides
TTCACGCACTCACACACACTCTCACTTCAATAGCTATCTGCTGTAGGCTTAATTAATTTCACACAATTTGTGTTGGTCTAATATCACTTGCGGGTGAACAGACGTAAAACTAAAGAACGAACACACACACAAAGAGATAGACAGACAAAGAGAGTCAGACAGACAGACAGACACTAACGTAATCTGTTGCTCAAGCATGTCGATGGCCTCCATCAGCTCATCGAGGCTTTCGGCCTCTTTCTTGGAAGGCTGGTGACGCGCGTACACCACCGCTACCAAGGCAACGGCAACCAGGGCAACCCACGCTTTATACATCGCTGCTATGGTGATGACCTTGACACAGGAGTTAAAGGTAAGTATGGGAAAACATTTTTTGTTTAGAAGAATATTAATACGGTTTTTTTCAAACATGTAGTTTCGTCTCCCTCCTCATTTTTAAGGGCCTTCAACCTCAAAAGTCTGCTTCTTTCAGTTTTATGAAAGCACCCCTAGGCTGATCCTATCCCTAACACTTTCGCCCCCAAATGACAGAATGCTGCTTATCAGTGAACCTTTCATTGAGGATATTTGAGCTGTGTTTGGGCGGGGGGGGGGGCGAATCTACATGCTTGCCTTTTATATAAAAAAATACAAAAATCAACAACGCTTTAAAAAAAAAACCACACAAAAAGAAAGACTTAAAATTTATCGACCAAAAAAAGGAATGGTTCCAGCAAAAAAATAGTATAAGTGCATGGCTTTGTACATCGATTTCTTGGCAAATATGTAGATTTACACCCTCCTGCTCTATTTCTAGGTTCTTTCTGTGGTTAGGGATAGGGTTAGGGTTAGGGTTAGGGATAGGGTTAGGGCTAGATGGTCTTTTCTTTTGCCACTTTTTGGGGGTCAAAATCATCTAGTTTTTTGGAGCATTAAATCGCTGCCAAAAAGAAACATAAAAAAGAAAATTAGGAGCAATACTAATAAAGGGATAATTAAGCGAACGAACAAGAAATATCAACAATAGAGTCAATACAAAAATAAAGGTGGGCATTAATCAATAGCGTAGATACCTTGAAATATTAGTTTATTAATTAGAGTTTGTTTTCTTAAAGCAGCCAGCTGGAATACAAAAGCTATGATTCTAACATTGACACTTCAGGGTCTAAACAAAAAATGCGAGAAAACATTAATTTTGTTTAAGAAAATAAACAAACAGCCCCCCACCCCAAAAACAACAACTCCCAAAAACAACAACCCCCAAAACAACAACCCCCAAAAACAACAACCCCCCAAAAAACAACCACCCAAAAACAACAACCCCCCAAAACAACAACCCAAAAACAACAACCCCCAAAAACAACAACCCCCAAAAACAACAACCCCAAAAACAACAACCCCCCCCAAACAAAAACCCCCCAAAACAACAACCCCCCAAAACAACAACCCAAAAACAACAACCCCCAAAAACAACAACCCCCAAAAACAACAACCCCAAAAACAACAACCCCCAAAAACAACAACCCCCAAAAACAACAACCCCCAAAAACAACAACCCCCAAAAACAACAACCCCCAAAAACAACAACCCCCAAAAACAACAACCCCCCCCCAAAAAAAAACCAACAACAACAACAACCCCCAAAACAACAACCCCAAAAACAACAACCCCAAAAACAACAACCCCAAAAACAACAACCCCAAAAACAACAACCCCCAAAAACAACAACCCCCAAAAACAACAACCCCAAAAACAACAACCCCCAAAAACAACAACCCCAAAAACAACAACCCCAAAAACAACAACCCCCAAAAACAACAACCCAAAAACAACAACCCCCAAAAACAACAACCCCAAAAACAACAACCCCCAAAAACAACAACCCCCAAAAACAACAACCCCCAAAAACAACAACCCCCAAAACAACAACCCCCAAAAACAACAACCCCCAAAAACAACAACCCCCAAAAACAACAACCCCAAAAACAACAACCCCCCAAAAAAAAAACCCACCAAAAAACAACAACCCCCCAAAACAAAACAACAACCCAAAAACAACAACCCCCAAAACAACAACCCCAAAAACAACAACCCCAAAAACAACAACCCCAAAAACAACAACCCAAAAAACAACAAACCCCCCAAAAAAACAACCCAAAAAACAAAAACGTATTCCAGTCAATTCAGTCACAGTCATTAAACAAATCAAAACGGAAATGACAGATCTTGTCGAATACCCACCACTCTGTATTAATTTTGTGTTTGTTTGTAAACCCGTATAACGCTTCTCGCTCTTTTATGATTATCCTAAAACAGGTAGGGGAAGACGGGGTAAAAAGCGCATGGGCGGGTAAGAAGCCCACCCCAATTATCTCATGAAATGAAGCAAATTTCAGTCTCATTTTGCCCATGAGACGAGCGTTAATGTCTAGCATTCGTCCCATGGGCAAATTTGACTGAAATGTTCTTTATTTCATGAGATAATTGGGGTGGGCTTCTTACCCGCCCATGCGCTTTTTAC